>BMAC01000024.1:187851-272875 GCA_014905375.1 Phtheirospermum japonicum | reverse complement strand
GCTGACGGATGTCCTTAATTTTGCCTGGCCTGATTGTCAGTATAAGCCAGGGTTGGCTAAGGACGGATGTCCTCAATTTTGCCTGACCTGATTGTTAGTATAAGCCAGGATTGGCTAAAGACAGGTGTCCTCAACTTTGCCTGACCTGATCGTCAGCATGAGCCAGGATTGGCTAAGGACGGATGTCCTCAATTATACCTAACCTGATTATAAGTGCAGGTTAACATGGGCTAAAGGCGGATGCCTCGATTCGCAAATGCTTAACTGGTAACATGAATGAATGCATGAATTGAACGATTGGGAGCAGATGAAAAATTGATTAATAGATTATTTGAGAAGTATTGAGAAAGAGCTCATGAAATTCATATATTATTGCACAATACAAAAACACTGGTTGCCCACACCTTTCAGAAAAGGTTGGCAACTTTGATTACATGAGATTGCAGGAAACAGTGAGAATAAAGCTAAGGCGTTTAGCTGTGAGAAGATCTCCGATGTGAAGCCAGAGCCCGACGAACTCGCCAGAGCTCACGCTCCGTTTCGTGCAGACGGCGGCGATATTTGTCGAAACGATCGGCAAGCGCTGGGACTTCGCCAGCAGCGGCGGTCAGGCGACTCACCGATTCGGACAGGTCCGCCTTCTCCTCTTGGAGTTGGCGGTTAACTTGCCGAAGCTCCGCCCACTCTCTTTTGTAAAAACATTTTTTTTTTACGTTTCCTTTCCAAAAGGCGGTAGAGATAGCCGATCTTCTCCTTGAGGGAAGTGATCTGATCAGGGAGCTTGAACTTTTCAACGACGAGGGAGATGTTCTTTGCGCCTCACTGTATCGAGTTCGTTAATAAGGGGAGAGGATGCCATGACAGAAAATTACAAAAAAAATTACAAAGAGAATAATGAAGATATGCGCGTATTTAAAGAAGTGAAAGCGCGTGTAAAAGGAATCAAAAGTACTAGGGTTTCCGGAAAATTAGGAAACCCTAAAAATCAAGAGTCGCAACAAGACAAAAAACATTAATTGGCATTRAGTAAAAAAGTTCGAWTACAAAGTACGCATCAGAAAAGTGACAGACCAGCCACGCAGGCTACCRCAAACAGGTCTRTTCAAAAGCTAGACAGATAAAACAAGGCAGAAAAATTTCCTTCGAGGTATGAGCTCTACATTAAGGCCAGCTAAACTCCAAATTCCTCATGACTGCATTGGAGCCTGAGACGTCTCCCCCAAGTCTTTCTCGAACTGGGTCGACTCTTGTAAATCACCCAGGTTAGCAAAGGTTGGAGAGCCTGCAGCAACCATTGCTAATGACTGTTCAGGGGGGGGGGAGAAGAAGCTGATGAAGAAGAACAGAAGACCTGGCGGATGTAGTCAGCAAAGGCCGCCGGGTCTAACAAGTGGATGCGGTCGTCTTCCAGAACATGGGAGAAGGAGGTGGGCTCGCTGACGCTTTCAATCTGGGCGGACCGATCATAAGGAGTAGAAGGGTGTTCAGCCACCCATTTAGCATGGGCATTAAGACCTAATTGAAAGTAGACCTCCGCCTCGGGAACGAGGAGATCATACAACTCCTCAGAGCCCAGAAAAGCTCGGCGAGTGGTCTCTCTGGTCATTTGTATTAGGCGTAGCCCTTCCTCCGAGTTGAGGAACTCCAATCTCCCCTCGGCACGCCCTTCAATGCGGCCTTGATCCACTCCATCAGCTCTCGATTGCTTCACCTTCTCTTCCAGCTCTTGCTCACGAAGAAGAGTAAGAGCTCGTTGCTTCTCCTCCGACTCCTTGACCTTGAGGATCTCAGCTCGCATTTCCTCCATTTCAGCCTTCAGCAAGTCTATCTCCATCTCTGAGCCCTTTAGTTTGACTTGGGCCTCCTGGCCCTCTCGGACCTTAGCCGTCAGCTCTAATTCTCGCTTTTTCAAGATCTCGATCTCCCCTTTAAGATCAGCGTGCAGTAAGGAGCCTCGAGCTCGGGCCAACAAGGATGCTCATCCCACCACGGCCTGAAGTGAAGAAGAGGTAAGTGAGAGAACTTGAAGGAGTTGAAGACGGAAAAGGTGGAGAAATTTATACCTGCGCCTCCGCCTTGCAATAGAATTCGACTAGCTCCGGGTCTGACATCTTGTCCACGATATTGCGGTCATACGTGGGAGCCATCCCCATCATGAATTACCTCGCCACTTCCCTAGGGCAGTTCAGGACGGATCTATTAAAGAAGGTCTGATTTGGGTAAGGAGGTACTTGGGAAATTACCGGGGGAATGGTTTGAGGAATGGCTTCGGAAGTGATGGGCAGAGCAGTTTGAGGAGGATCTTTGGAAAGGATGTAAGGTCAGCCCGGCTCCGCTTTCTCCGCTTCAACTGTTGCTCTTCCTCAGGATTCGTTGAAGGCCGAGCCGCCGGCTCGCGCACCGGGCTTTTCCTTGGCTCGGGGTTTTGCTTTGCGGGCTCGGAAGCCCTGGGTGGCGCCGGAGGTTGGCTCTGGAGCGGCGCCGCGAGGAGGACCTCTCTTGAGGCCGGAGAAGCTCTAGAAGGCTCCCCCAGAGGACTCTTCTGGCTCCCTTCTGCGGCTTTGCGAGCCTTGGCTTGCATCTTTGCTATCATCATTTTCTCTGGAATGAAAAAAAAATGAAACAATAAAAAGCATGATAAAGGAACTATAGTAAGAGGACAATAAAACCAGGACATTCCGAGAAATATACCGATCTTGGGTGGCAAAGGGCCGTGCCCTTGTTGGGAGTTGAAGAAATTCAAGAGCTTGACGGTAAGTATCTTGGACAGGTCTAAGGGGTTCTGGTTTAAGAGAGCAATTTTTTCCTTCAGATCTGGTGACCTATCCCCTCGAGATAAGCGCATTTGAGGATGCAAAAAGCTGATGGGTTCGGTAGGGAAGCCCCAATCCCCTGAGCACTGAACGAAGAAGAACTTCTTCTTCCAGACTTTATGGGATGTAGGAAGACCTGATAAGAAATGAACGTCTGGTCGTCCAGATAGGTAGAAAAAACCGGAAGAGCTCTTCGCTTGAAATAAAGAAAAGAAGAGTTGGGCTGTGGGGGTGATCCTGGCATACTGTGCCGCCAGATGGAATTCGGCCATAACGCGAAAAGCGTTAGGCAGGAATTGCTGTACTGGAATATGGTACAACCGGGAAATAGCCTGAACGAAGGGATGGATGGGCAGGCTTAACCCCGCGTAGAACTGGTCTACATAGAAAGTAAGGTGACCGGCGGGGGGTGATGATGCCCCCTCGCCGGGTGCCGGATTAGTTAAGGAGAACATATCGGAGATGGGGAATTTTGCGTGGATTTCTTTAAGATTCTGGTTGCTAACTATTGAGGATAGGTTGTCAGAAGGGGGAGGAGGTAGGATCGCCGGCGGCCCCCTCCTCGGAGCCGTCACGTAGGAATCGGATGAGGAAAGGTTTACGGTGGAGGTGGAGTTCACCGGAGTTGCTCCCAATGAGCTCTCCCTGGCAGAGTTGGTTCGGGAAGAAGAAATTGACATAATTAAAGAGTGCGTGAAGAAATAAAGGGTACCTGGTAATAATTGCTTAGAAAGGTTGGAAGAAGATTAGCGGAGTTGCAGAAATCGCCGAAATATTGCAGAAGAAAAAGGGGATGGAAGCTTTTAGAGAGTTTTTTAGAAGTAGAATTTCAAAATGAAAGGGAAAAGGTACTTGGAGGGACAAAAAGAAAGCGGATTGATTTGAAAAATGAAAATCGAGGAGCCGGGATTTGATGGGATTCCCGCATTTAATGCTAACAGTACCCTGTCTGCTGTGCTGGAGCGCTAAACATCCTAGGACAAATCATACGCCACCCATGTGTCAGAGAGGACGTGTGGAATAAGGACCGTTTGGGAAAACGAACCGACATCACTAATGCTAATAATTAGGACTGTTTGAACAAAGCGGATATCTCGGGATTCCCCCAGTACGAGAAGTCATAAAGGACAGGATGACCTCATTTATTTCGGGAGAGCCTGGGGATATTACCGATCTACCCCAACTGTTTGGGGGGAGGAGTTGATAGGGCTATCTTTGTGTCAGACCTGGTTTGGGGTAGCTCTAACCTCAAGGAGTCTAGATAAAAGGACTACGACGGCTCTGCGGGGAAGAGCTGTCTACTGCCTAGAGATTTCTCTCAGCTTAGCTATTTTGGAGAAGTCGTTGAAAGCCTGGTGATGATGCTGAGCTGAAGTTCCGGGGGTTAAACTCAAGCTTGATATTAAGGGAAGACCCGGCTTAGTTTCCTTAGGAACAGAGCTTGTTCTCGTTACTGCAAGATCTGACCCATTCGCGGCAGAAAACATGGGAGGAAAGAGGGACTGATTCGTGACAGGTCTGATTCCTTAAAATCCGCGAGGATAACCAGAAAATTGAGATAATGTTAAATGGAGGAAGACCTGCATAAGACAGATCTGATTCCCAGACTCCTCAATGGAGAGACAAGTGGGACCACTTGTCAGGATTTGTTGCATCAACGGCCCGAGATTCGCGGCATGTGCTCCCGGGATCCCAGCTGGGGTCCCCATTAGGGAAAGCTATAAATATCTCAGCCCCAAGGCTGAGAGAGGTAAGTCATTCTCTTGAGCATTCTTGCTTTCTTTCTGAAAAACACCTCAAACGCTTACTGACTTAAGCATCGGAGAGGTTTCCACCGGAAAATCACCGGTGGTCCTTTCTAACTTGTGTTTGTGGTGCAGATCAGGGGGGTGTTTAAGGTTCTAGGCATTTTTCAACGTCGGTCATTTTTCGGGTTGGAACAGGCTTCAAGGAGGAGAGCACACACCAAGTGAAAACACGACGGTCGTCCACAAAGCTGCAAAAGGTGTTTATACATTTATTGCAAAAAATCTTAGTATGCAGTAAAAAAAAAACTAATGAAAATCTCCGATTTTTCGTAATATGATAATGAGAAGAATTCGACGGATAAGATTAAAGGCGATGATAATCGGTCTAAGTTGCAACCTATGCGCAAACAGCCGAACAAGGAAACAAAGTGCAAGGGCTCAAAACAAAAAGGAGCAAATGTATTTTCTCTGAAATTTTCATAAACGTTTACTTCCTATTTTCATGCACTTAATCTGCTGGTTGTTATGGGTCTGCTATATTTTGATATGTTATGAAATTAAGTTCTTGAAAAATGCAGACTGATGCTGTGCCGCAGCCACACAAAATAGTCCGTAGGACTGGGAAGGAGCTTAAAAAGACAGTGTCTTTTGCGTCACCGTACATGAAAAGAGCTGTATCTGTGTCCGAGAAATTGGACAGAGTGGAGAAAGATTTGTTCTACTGGGTTTTGTGTAATAAGGATGCGGACCGGTGTGTTGAAATTGTGCTTTCTATATTTTTTATCAATGCTTTAATGTATGTAAAAGTAATGCTTTACAATATAACTATGAAAATATAGAAACTCGTATATTTTCTGTTTGTATGTTTGCTGATATAGAAGCATGTGTTTTTTAAAAATTTGGACAAATTAATATATAGGCTGAGTATTTGACATCCTCTTTTGTGATCATTCAGGGAAGAGATCCTTTTTTCAAACGGCAAGATCTGACCTTAGGCGACGGGAGATGGTGGCTATTGCACCAACATCGTATGTGAGTACATCCATTGTTGATGTTTGGAGCCAGATTCTGAATAGTAAAGAGAGAAATACAGGGCAGCCACATCACCGTGCCGATTCTTTGCAACAACTGACCCATGCGTACGTCACACGTATTTAGCAAAAAAAAATAATTAAAATAGTTCAATAATTTAGTATAATTATTTTAATCCATTGTCCGGTTTATGCAGTGCTACACAATAGTTGACCCACCGCAGGGATGGGATATGGCCAGACGGGAAGAGAAGTTCTTCGAGAAATTCGAAGAAGAGTTAACAGAAACCGATGGGCTTCAAATAGGCAAAATAGATATGGTAAGATTTATTCGGTCTAGTCGGACTACATATTATATGAAAAATTGTTTTATTGTCCTCACCGATTGCTGTTTTGCAGTTTTTCTTCCCCATCTACCATGCCGAGCATTTTTATGTAATGGCTTTCAATGTCCGAAGATTCCGGGCTGATCTCATCGACAACTCGGTCGTGGTTGATTCGAAATCGTTAGAGGAAGCGTACGGCGATACCCCGGTTTTGCTGGTACGTAAATGTGATATAGAATGGTGGGGTAAACAGATATTTGCTCAGCTTGCATATAATTTGATGAATGATTTTTAAATGTTAACAGATATGAAATCATCATAGTTTCCAATTTTTATAATTTACTCTGATATGAATATTGATGAGATGGAAACAATGCTTTCACATGCATCTTTATAATGCTTTATGGTGATTTACTGAATGCTTGTTTAGATTGTAAATACGTACGTGTTAACTGTAATTTGCACATGATAATTTTGTTGGTTGTGGGTATGATATTTAAGTAATGAAACACTGCTTTTAAAAATTTGTGGTGATGCTCTCTGACTTTTTATTGGATGCTTATTTGAATGAGAATAGTAGTGTATTTATTATAATTTGAGATTGATTTTTTGTTCTGATTTCGGCTTGAAGATAACCACTGCTTTCAAACAGTTCTTTTATATAGTTTTTTTTTATTATTTTTTAATGCTTTCTGAATTGGTAGTAGATATGTATTAATTTTGTAGTGTGATATAAAATGGTGTGGTAAACAGATATTTGCTCAGGTTGCATATAATGTGATGAATGAATTTTAAATGCTAACAAATATTTACTCTGATATGAATATTGGTGAAATTGAACAAATGCTTTCACATGCATTTTTATAATGCTTTATGATGATTTGTTGAATGCTTTTTTAGATTGTAAGTAAGTACGTGTTAACTGTAATTTGCACTTGATAATTTTGTTGGTTGTGGGTATGATATTTAACTAGTAAAAAACACTGCTTTTACAAATTTGTTGTGGTGTTATAGAGTTTTTCTTTATTGTGTTTCTTAAATGCTTTCTGAATTGGTGGTAGATTGCCCCTTATCGACTGTCCTGATTGTGGTATTTTTTTGGTTGGTTTAGTGATTTCATACAGTTGTTTGAAAAATGGAATCTGGAAAATTGAAAATGTGTATATAATAATAAATGTAACGTACTTTTTTATTTTATACCAGAAGAATAAGCTTGGTGAATACCTGAAGCGCAACGGCCCAAGGGACACAAAGCAACAGGTCTTAACAAAGTCCCGGTGACACGGTTGAAGATGAACTGGAGAGATGATGACAATAAATGCGACTGTGCGAAATATACAATGCCACCACATGGAAACTGATCGAAGAATTCTTATCACTCTAAGAAATCTTCTCCGCAATAGTACGGAGTCGATTGTAGAGCGGTAAGTTTTCCCGAGTCGTGTCTCTCGAGGATAGATATAATCGGCGGTCGGTGTTTTCACTTACTCTCTTGTTAATCTAAATTAAACTAATCTACTCCTAAGAAAGCATTAAGTCATTGGTTTGGTTTGAGTTTTATGCTAAATCTTGAATTTAAAAGGAAACTTTAATTAAAAGTTAAAATGAAAATGAGGGTTTAGGGTGTTCGGTTCGTCTCCACGATTAATCGGTTTTCGCCGAGCACTTAATCCACGATTCGGGGTTGTCAATCCCGAATGTCGATCAAGTATTGAGGTCGTCAATCCCAATTCTCGACAAGCTCCGATTAATGGTTCTAAACGAACCTAAACCCTAAACCCGTAATTACTAAACTAATTGCATCAAATTAAGCTTACAATTAAAAGAGAATTCATGGAGGGAAAATCAAGCTTTTGAAATGGAAATTGGTCAAAAGGCATTTAAATTGAAAGAAAGTCAAAATACCAAAGAGGAAAGTCCCATTTGGCTTTTATCTACCTAAAGTTTGCTTGGCTAAAAAGAGTAAAAATCTTGAAGATGCAACAATGGAGTTTTGCAACCAAGAACAACAAAAACTACAAGATGGAAAATTAAAAAGGAAGATTAAAATGCAATGAACAACTAAAACTAAAGATTTAACAACCAACACCAAAGCAAAATCAACAACACAAACATAAAACAACATAAAAGAGAAAGATTACTACCAAATTGCATTCCAAATCAAAGCTCCAAATCTTCAAACAACAAGCTCCACAAATGAAGAAGGTGTCACTCACTCCAACATTTTCTTCAAAAGACAACTAACTAACTGCTAACTAACTAAGCTAAACTAGATTAACTACTAAGCTACCTAAAACTACACTAAACTAGGGTTTATCATTGCAAGGAAATGTAAAGGCTTGAAGGAAATGGAGCAATCCCCCAATTCCAATAAGGAAGGGTTCTTAGACAAGGTTGAGAGTTGGTCTTATTTATACAAAAATGCAGGGGCAAAATCATCAAAACAGGATAAAATCTCGAGCTGGACTGCATCTCAGTCGATCGACCGAGGAGCAGTCGATCGACTGCTTTGCCCAAAATCTCCGAACCTACTGGACTCCAGTCGATTTCACCCTTCCAGTCGACCCACCTGTCGATCGTTTGGCTCGGCTGCTCCGGCTCGGTTTTTTCATTTCGCTCTAATCGTCCGCCGGTTGTCGCTCCTCGTTCACGCTGTGTTTCCTTGCTTTGCCCGTTCCAATCCGAGTCGAAAGAGATGCCTTGAGCGTGCACGAGACCCGCTTGGTCATCCTACGACCAAAAATACGAAAAAGGGTAAAAAAGTACGAAAAACGACTAAAAACCGCACAAAAGCAATAAAAACCTAAAACTAACAAAATAGGCCAAAACGACTCCTAAAACCCGTAAATGCAAGCAAGACACACGCGAATGCGACACAAAAAGGTAACAAAAAAGTGTACAAAAAAGTACAAATCAACCACCCCACACTTAGAATGATTGCTTGTCCTCAAGCAATACTAATCTAGAATTACGAAACTACCCTCGGATGATCCTAAACTAATGTACAAACCTAATTCGAGACGTCGTATGCTAAAATGCTTGTTAGCTCAAAAGGATGACAAAGATGTCTTGACAAAGAAAGTTTAGATCGACTCCCGAAACCTAAAAGTACTAGGTAACCCTCCAAGTCGGTCCCCTCGTCCTTGCCCCGGCTAAGGTCTATCCACGGTCGAACCGTTAATCTGCTCCCTACTAGCCTCGATCGTCTACAACTCTTTTTAACAAACAAAATCTAAAAAGAAGGAGAAAGAGGAAACGTGCAAGAGTTGCACGTTTTATTACTTAATAACTGCAAGGATTTATAACTTATCCTTGTTTTATTCATCATCAATTTTTTTTCTTCTTTTTTCGGATTCTTTTTTCTTTTTTCTTTTTTTTTTTGGTACCCAAGGAAATAAGGTACTTAAATACAATATATACAAAGAGAAATCAACGGCTCCGACCAATCATTGCTACTAGCAACTTACAATGTTTTCGATCGAGCACATGGAGCGATTGACGACTCCAAAATATAAAATAAAATCCTATAGAGAGTGTTTGACGACGAGGCTAGTTGAGGCACTAGTTCTATATGAGCTCAAGGATAGCACAAAGCTAAAGCCGAACAAAGTTCTCAACAAGTCAAATTACCTAAGTATACTAAATCCGATCGAAAATCTAAACTCCTAAGCAATTCATCAAAACCGCGTCACTTCGTCAAGGTTCCAAGCAAAAATAACACACACGCTACTCAAATTAACACAAGCAAGCATGCATCAACTTAAAAATCCTAAGACGAACCCTAACCACCACCCCACACTTAAAACCTAGCAATGTCCTCATTGCATATTAAGCTAGAAAAAATGCGGTAAAAAGTGTAAGGGAAAAGGAAACGCCCCTATCTCCGAGCTTGTGGTGACGTGGCCGTGCATAAGTCCTCTCCGGGAGTTGAGGCAAGCAACCTACAAGAAATGAACAAACGGGGGATTGCAAAAAAATAAAAATAAAATATGAATAATTTTTATTTTTATTTTTATTTTTTTTGAATTTTCTATTTTTTTGGATTTTTTTTTTACAAATTGGGTTGCCTCCCAATAAGCGCTACTTTAACGTCTATAGCTCGACGGTTTATAAAATCGACGCTATCCGGGATCCAAGAAGAGGTGGCGATCGTGTCACGCCTTGGTGTTCTCGAGTAGACACACCGGGTGACAAAGATCACCAAGGTGGTCACGTCGGGCAAGCCGGAAGGTAGAACTATCAAGAGCGCGGGCTTGCTTCGGTGGTCGGAAGAGGGAGTAGTCGACCACCCAAATGTGATCGTCCCAAAATGGGTCGACGTACTCCTTCGTCTCCCCGGCCGTAATCTTCTCTCTCTCGACTTTAGAAGTAGTCATGGCCGGGCACGAGAGAGTAGGATCCAACACATCCCCCACTACCTCTTCCACCTCCACTAGGTCAAGTAGCAACAAAGCATCGGGTGGTGGCAAAAGAGGCTCGATTAACTCCACATCCTCCAAAACCGGCACAACTTCATCATCCTCGCCAAAAGCAAGTAAGCTCGACAATCCAAGTACCGTTGGAGACCCCAAAAATAACCCCCCCTCACGTTCCTCTACAACTTCTTCACAAAACACGAGAGGGGTAACGCTGATCTCCGAACCTTTCTCCTCACCCTCTATCTCCACCTCCATGCACACCTCTTTCAAAAGACCGTCAAAAGTTGCATTGCCAACAACAACGGTGGGATCCACCACATCGAAGATGGGAATCTCGTCAAGACACGGTCTTTTAAGCTCGTCCACTTCATTGGCAATTTGCTCTACTTGAGTCTCCATGCGAGCAAGGCATTCATCCAATTGTCGAATCACCTCCACGAGCTCGGATGAGAGAGGATCAAAGTCCGGGAGTTGGGGCATAGACGAATCTTGAAAAAGTGAGGTGTAAGGGTCGTCGTTCGGAGTATACGAACTCGAGGTGGGTAGGTCGTAAAAGTCGTAGCTCCAAGAATATGAATCATGAATTTGGGAGCATACGAGTCAAAGCTCAGGTAAGAAGAAGGCGGGGCGAGTTGAGCATATGGATCGTCAAAACCCGGATCATAAGAATCACGAGTCGGTGCATACGGATCCATGCTCGGGTTGTGGGGATACGAAATCGGTGGAGAATAAGAAGGGCTTGGGCCGGAATAATCAAAAGAGGGGGCCCATTCTTCACCAATCGAAGCGTACGGGTCATCGTAAATCGAGAGGACCCGATAGCTTGGGGGAGTGGTGTACGGATTTGGATACTCGAGAGTTTGGATGTAAGGGTTTGGATATTTTGGAGTTTGGATATAAGGGTCGTCGTATGGCAAACTAGCTCGGTAGTTTTCCATCCTCGGCCGGATCAATCAAGCGGCAGAGTCATCCTTTGATCGTCGTGAGTGTAGGCGGGCGGCATCGGGCTCCCCGAATGAGTACCTTGCAAACACAACACTCAACAAAGGATTACGAGCATCGAAAGTAAAACAACAATTTAAACTAACTAACTAATTAAGATAACAAAGGAAATAATTAAAAACACCTTTTGCCTTAATCTATCCCCGGCAACGGCGCCAAAATTTGATCGAAGAATTCTTAGCACTCTAAGAAATTTTCTCCGCAATAGTACGAATTTGATTGTAGAGCAGTAAGTTTTCCCGAGTCGTGTCTCTCGAAGATAGATATAATCGGCGGTCGGTGTTTTCACTTAGTCTCTTGTTAATCTAAATTAAACTAATCTACTCCTAAGAAAGCAATAGTCATTGATTTGGTTTAAGTTTTATGCTAAAGCTTGAATTTAAAAGGAAACTTTAATTAAAAGTTTAAATGAAAATGAGGGTTTAGGGTGTTCGGTTCGTCTCCACGATTAATCGGTTTTCGCCGAGCACTTAATCCACAATTCGGGGTTGTCAATCCCAAATGTCGATCAAGTATTGAGGTCGTCAATCCCAATTCTCGACAAGCTCCGATTAATGGTTCTAAACGAACCTAAACCCTAAACCCATAATTACTAAACTAATTGCATCAATACAATTAAGCTTACAATTAAAAGAGAGTTCATGGAGGGAAAATCAAGCTTTTGAAATGGAAATTGGTCAAAAGGCATTTAAATTGAAAGAAAGTCAAAATACCAAAGAGGAAAGTCCCATTTGGCTTTTATCTACCTAAAGTCTGCTTGGCTAAAAAGAGTAAAAAGCTTGAAGATGCAACAATGGAGTTTTGCAACCAAGAACAACAAAAACTACAAGCTGGAAAATTAAAAAGGAAGATTAAAATGCAATGAACAACTAAAACTAAAGATTTAACAACCAACACCAAAGCAAAATTAACAACACAAACATAAAAAAACATAAAAGAGAAAGATTACTACCAAATTGAATTCCAAATCAAAGCTCCAAATCTTCAAACAACAAGCTCCACAAATGAAGAAGGTGTCACTCACTCCAATATTTGATTCAAAAGACAACTAACTAACTACTAACTAACTAAGCTAAACTAGATTAACTACTAAGCTACCTAAAACAACACTAAACTAGGGTTTATCATTGCAAGGAAATGTAAAGGCTTGAAGGAAATGGAGCAAGCCCCCAATTCCAACAAGGAAGGGTTCTTAGATAAGGTTGAGATTTGGTCTTATTTATACAAAAACGCAGGGGAAAAATCGTTAAAACAGGATAAAATCTCGAGCTGGACTGCATCTCAGTCGATCGACTGAGGAGTAGTCGATCGACTGGCAGTCGATCGACTAAGGGTCAGTCGATCGACTGTTTTGCCCAAAATCTCCGAACCTACTGGACTCCAGTCGATTTCACCCTTCCAGTCGACCCACCTGTCGATCGACTGACAGTCGATCGACTGGTGGTCAGTCAATCGACTGGCTCGGCTGCTCCGGCTTGATTTTCTCATTTCGCTCTAATCGTCCGCCGGTTGTTGCTCCTCGTTCACGCTGTGTTTCCTTGCTTTGCCCGTTCCAATCCGAGTCGAAAGAGATGCCCTGAGCGTGCACGAGTCCCGCTTGGTCATCCTACGGCAAAAAATACGAAAAAGGGTAAAAAAAAGTACGAAAAACGACTAAAAACCGCACAAAAGCTATAAAACCCTAAAACTAACAAAATAGGCCAAAACGACTCCTAAAACCCATAAATGCAAGCAAAACACACGCGAATGCGACACAAAAAGGTAACAAAAAAGTGTACAAAAAAGTACAAATCGGAAACTTACATGGGGACTGGGCAAAGATGGGATTCCGGCTTGAAGAGTAGGTCTGCGAATCAAACGGCTTTTCTGAGGGCCAAATATTGCGCGGCGATACTAACATCGGAGAGTAATGTGTACAAGGATCATAATCCAGAAGCAGCTTCGTTCTACTATCGTTGTTCTTGTGAAGACTTCGAGATTGATGTGGTTGATCTTCTTATAAATGGAGAAAGCGGTGCCCCCCCCCCTTGAATTTGATGTTGATGCGACCGATTGATATGTTAAGTTCATGAACAATGTTTTTTTATTTATTTTTTGAATTAAGACTAAATAACTTTGATTGGATCATGGTATTTATTTCGGATTTAACTGGTTCTAGGTTTTGAATTGCTGAAAATTTATTGACACAATTTATTTTGGGTGTTGACAACGTACTGGTTATTTATTTTCTTTGTCTTGTGTTTCATATAATGTTTGTTTTGTATAATTATGATAGTCCCACTTTCTGTGCAACATAAGGAGTATTTTCAAAGACTATTAGAAAAAGCATTGTGCAACAAAAAGCAGTATTATCAAAGAATAGAACAGAAAGCATCTCATCCTTTTTAACATGCGGCGGTCGACTTATTAATTTAAATGAGAACTGGGGACAATATCATCTCATCCATACTGTTAAAAAATTGTATAAAAGCGGTCGACTTATTAAGTTAAATAAGAACCGGGATCAATATCATCTCATCATATTGTTTTAAAAATATTTTAAAGCACTGATCAGTTTTTGACGTGTTGTGGTCGCTTTCTTAATTGGAAATAATAATATGCCTTTGGTGCTAAAAAATGAAACAGTGCAAACAAAATAATTGAAGTTGATGTTAATTAAGAACAACAAACCATCTTTATTCTTATTAAGCAATCGTTTAAATGTCTTAACAGAAAATGTAGGGTTTTGTGATTAGTAATAACGTAACCCTGACAATTAATTCAACTCCACCGGGCAATTGCGAGCGTCGTGGTTCGATTTCTGCTTGCATCGGCTACACATTCTCAATGGCTTGTTGCTATTTTCAGTCTCCATCTCCTTAATTGACTTCATCCGGTTACGAGATCCTTTATTATTGACTGTCGACGGGGGTAAGACTGTTACATCGTCGGGGGTTGATGTGCCATAGAAGTTATCAAAAAGTTTGCGCTTGGCTGAAGAATTACTCGTTTGATCCCCGTCCACCATTAGAGATGTCTTCAAATCCCTAATACCTCGTAACAAAGCTGACATGGTATCTACGTTACCCTCGGCCAAGCCAACACAAGTGTAAAACTCGGATATAATCTGATTCATAAGTGCTTTACTCTCGTCGATAAAATTAGTTTGGCCACCAGCGACACCTTGCATATCGTACACGGTGTTCTTGAATGCAGATTTAGTTCAACGGCTAACAATGTACTTATCGGGCACCTTCTTGATTCTCAGTTCTTTGAATATGAAAAAAATATGAGAGCACAATAACTCTCATTAACTAATTTCTTGCAACTACAAACAATAGACTCAGCACGCTTATCATACGCAACCTTGAACAAACCACTACGATCTTCGACGTCATATAAGAACATATTTCCGTTCTCATTTATACTTGTAACACGACAACCAAAACAAGCAGCGACAATCTCGTTTTGGACTTCTCTAAAAATGAGAGCCGTGTAAATGGACGAAGCGTGTTTTTCAATTGCTAAAGGCGTTTCGAGATAAGGAACCTTGATTTCTTCTTGACTATTAATAGCATCAAGTGTGTGTCTCTGTGAATCTAACGCACTTTCAATATTTAAATAAAATTCTAACAAGTTAGCACGAGGGTTGGTGTACCTGCCGAAGAAACCATGTTCGCTCTCCGACATAGACGTAGTTCTAAATAGCCGACTCATTGGGACATCCCTGAAGTACGCGGGTATCCACATTTCACGTATATCAAACAATGATTTAAACCAGTTGTTTTCCATTAACCCAAATTCGACCATGACCTGCTTCCATTGCACTTCAAACTCAGGAGGCTCGAGGATATCGGACCACACAATACAATTCAGTTTATCCTTGAATGATTGGTCGTTCTTCAGATTAGCAGGCACCTTTTCAGGAACCTTTTTCATAATGTGCCACATACACAGGCGTTATCTTGTGCCGACAAGTACCTTCTCAATTGCAATCTTCATCGCTGGGTCTTGGTCGATTGTAATTATTGATGGACTACGACCCATGCATGCCATAGATATTTCAAAGAGCCATGCATACGCCCCAACATCTTCACTTGACAACAACCCGATACCAAGGGAAACACATTTACCGTGATTGTCTTTCACAGTAAACAGAGCGAATATCATATTATACCTAATATTAAAATGAATAAAATAAGATTAAAGTCTGCTTTCCATTATGAAGCACATGAATAAATATTAAAAACATTGATAACCGAGGTGCAGTATACACATTGATATGTATTAGTTAAATTCTGCTTTCCATTATGAAGCATTATACACCCAGAACATTTATTAATTAAAGTCTGCTTTCCATTAATTAAATATCAAAAACATTGATAACCGCTTTGGAGTATACATCATTTTTTGATATTTATTCCTGTGCTTCCCATTGGGTATAATGCACTGTAAATGATGTGTAACAACAGGTATAAATATCAAAACATAATCTTGTGGTTATGTTGGAAAAAAACATTTGCAAAACAACTAATGAAAAAAGATGACAAATGAATTTATTTTTTTTATTAATAATATATATATAATTTTTTTTCTGATCAGTCTTGAAAACAAAATATAGGTTAGTTATAGAAACATGCGAAAACCTATTTAAATTTTCAAAACTCAACTACGTAAAATTAAAACCTGTTTGTCGAGTAAGTGGCATCAAATGAAACAACATCTCCGAAGGCAGCACAGTTCCTCCTGCAAGTGGGGTCAGCCCAAAATAACCGAGTCAACTTGTCGTGCTCGTCAACTGCATAATCGAACACAAATGCCGGGTTTCATTTCTTTCTTCCTAAAAAGCTTCTTCAACAACATTTGAGCGTCAACCCCAGCAACATATGCTTTCAAATCATGTGCAAAGTTTTTGAATTCAACTTTCGTACAACCTATATTCGAATACCCACCGACGACTTCCTTAAATAGCCTATACTATCTCATTGCACCGATATTCGCCCTAGCACAGCTCAACATGAATTGCTTATGAGCAGGATCTAGATTTCTATTCTCTTTAATGAATGGCTTGTATGGTTCAGAAACTAACATATGATGATGACGTTCGATAAACTCGTTAACAACATAACCTTCACCGGGACAAAACTTGAACTTGACACGTGCCATGCACCCACACCGCTTGGACTTTCGGCGTATTTCTTTTCGGAGGGCTTCCACTTATGTTTTCATTCTCACACATGACACTTTCGCTATTAAGAGGGGCGACAAGCTTCTCGTCCTCTCTATTACAATACACGATTTTGAGCATGATAGTATTATCGCGGTACTTTTTTTCCGATCCCAGACGAACATCGAAACCACACTTCGAGGCGTAATTTCTATAGAACTTAATACCATCGTCTAAGGACGTAAATTTTTTTTCCCTCGAAAGGCTTATAATTCAACTCACAGTACGGCACGTAATACTCGGTTATTCCAGGTAATATCTCGACGTGATACTCGGTCTTTTCACTACACTCGTTAGTGCCTGCGAATAAATGAAACACGCATAATAAAAAAATTATCATACGGTTCTGCAAAAAAATCATCATATATTGCTTTCAAAATGATAGGATGCTTTTAGTGCCTTTTTGTATATATTCATGCTTTAAAAATAATCAAATGGTGCTTTCTGTATAATAATCAGTCGATAATTGTCGCATTCAAAAAGAACATTAAATTATGGTCGTGATATTGACCAGTTACTGCTTTTTTTGAAAACCTCCGGTGCTGTTTGGGATTAGTGGATGGTGCTTTCGAACAACTTCAGAAACGACGGGAATAATAATACACACAGGTTTCCCTTTTTTTTTTTTTCGTTCATCTATGGAGTAAGCCGTTTCATGGTAACCCTAGGTGCTTTTTTTTTTCCCCACTACAATAAGTTTTACCATCGCCGTTCGCATATATGGTGTTAAAAAAAAGACTAATTCTATAAGATATTTAGCGGACAAAAAAAATGAATACTGTAAATGAACGGACACAAACATGTTGATTCCATTTTGTGAATTACGCCGTCAAGGGATTCAGGAGGATGAACCGATGATTATGGTGATTTAGCGTGGAGATATTTCTTGTCAACGTGTAGATTTGATATTTCCTTATTGTATTAAGGGGAATATACGTTATTATGGGCCGTAATAATTGACCAGATTTTAAAAATACGAAAATAACCCCAGCATGCTTGAATTAGAGTCAATTGTTTCTTTTTATTTTAACCATTGATCCTATTTAATCTACGGCCTGTATTGGTCCCTAGGTTCGCATATATTGATGTGGGTCTCATTTCAACCTAATCATATATATATATATATATATATATATATATATATATATAAATGATCATATTATTTTTTCATAATATGATATTATATTAAAAAAGAATTGGCTCACAAGAATATTATTATTGGAGTGAATGTATTTTACAAATTATGAAAATATTTTTTACATAACATTCATAGTTTGGTTTCTACGTCTTTCCATCGTAATAATAACTTTTAAATCCTTATGATTAGCCATTCTTCATATAACAACAAACAATTGCTTGTGATTGAAAAATGGCTTCCTCAATAGTATTCAATGTGAAAATAGAGTGTCATTCACTTTTGTTGATCATAATCGCGTATGAAATACCATTGAATATCACCAAAAAAAATGTTTGAAAATTGATAGAAAATATTGTTGAATACTAATGCACAACTATTTATTGTTAGTTCAAGTTTTCATGTAGATGTGGATCTCAAATTCACTATAATCCATAAAAAAAAAAAAATAATAATTGAACTAAATAGTTTATTACTTCACCTTTGATAGTTACATGCTTTAATAAAAAGCACACAAATTTCATGTATAACAAATCTCGTAAATGTATGGTTATAGACAAATGGAATTAGTATAATTATTGATCAATATAAACGGTACAATTATGTAATTAATCGAGTTAAGAAGAATAAAAGGGGTTTCGAATTGAGTAAATAAAAAAATGGTATGAGAAATTGCAATAATTTTTTGAGTTAAAAATACAATAATGGTAAAATAATTATATTTCTCAATAAAATTTACCGAACGTGGTAGAGATCAAAAAATTATTAAGCGACTCTAATAAAATATATTACTCATCTTCGAAAATATTATGCAAACTAATGTAAGAAAATTATATTTTAACTTTATAACTTGTAAAAATGTAAATTATGGCAAAATAGTTAAAAGTAATTGAATAAATAAAGACATTAATAATTGAATATAATAAAAAATATTTGAAGGAAAAAGTAATTAAATAAATAAAAATATGTGCCTTAATTAGAGAAACGTAGACTATAGGTTATCTATTTGATGTGGCTCAATTATTGCAAAAATATTAGGCTACAACAAATAAATAATAAAAAAGAAATTAAAAAACTAATTATGGTATCTAATCACATGTGACTTTATTTCTCTCTCTTATGTAACTTTTTGTTTATCTCATACGCATCATTAATTCTTTGTGCAGACATCTCATTTTAAATAGATATATCGTAAAATATTTTCATTGTTGTAAAGTGATACTTATAAAAATTATTATACAATTTCAAATATATTCACAAACTTATTTAAAAATTGTATTTTTTTCTATCGAAATTTAAATTGTGCAAAATGCTTTCTAACTAATAATTTACTAACCGGATATGTCTAACTTATAATTGACTAAACGAACTTATTAATGATTTCCAGGAGACGATCAAAATATTTATTATGATCCATAGGTGTGATAATTTCAGTTTCGAACTGGTAGAATTAATTTATATTTTATTATTATTAATTAATATTTTTAAATAAAAATGAGAGAAAATAATGATAAAAATTAAAAGAATAATGAAAGATTTGGGTTCTTGGGAGATTCTACACTCGTAGGCCCCCTTCATGCAAGAAAAACGGTCATTGGATCGAGTAAAAAATATCCAATGACTTAGCACACATCATTTTGTCCCTTTATCTTAGCACTAAACTCGTTCGTTTTTTTATCACGGTCAATATTTAGATTATTGTGATTGAATATTATGAAAATTGTAGAATATTTTTGTGGTTTATTTGGCATATTCGGAAAATTGTTATTATAGTATATTAATATTATAATAATATCTAAGATATACACTCGCATATATTATATATTAACCTCAATATATTTTTTCTTAATAAAATTTATTAAAAAAAGATGTAAACGAAAAAAAAAACTTATTAAATTATTTATCTTAATTATATTAAAAAGATTCCTATATAATTAAAAAAATTAATTATACCACTCTTTGTTCTACACAAGTAAATAAATAAATCACAAAAACCTTTGCTACGTTGAGGTATAAATTACAATTAGATTGGACCTTTTCTCTTAGTCCAGAGCTTTCATATAAATATCCCCGAACCTTACCATTTCTAAGGTGACCTATCAAATTCCCAAATCAAACTAAATAAATAAATCAACCCCCCAAAAAAACGTAAGGAATACCGTAGAGGAAAACGAAAATGTCACTGATTTTCTTAATTTATATAACTTTTAGTATACAAATTAAGTTCTTGAAAAAAAAAAAAAAAAAAAAGTTGAACCGAAAAAACTTGTGCCAAAGCACAATTTGCTGATTTAGCTAGGGGTCATTTTTGAATTTACAAAACGTTGTAATATTCTTACTATTTATTTAGGGTTTGAAATCCCTATTTCAACCTAATCCTTTCCCCCTTTACTGTGTTTTCTTCACTGGTCCTTTAAACCCAAAACCCCAAACCCATTTTTCTCTACCGAAAGAGGACAAACAGTCTGAAAGCGAAAACCAAACCAGCAAACAAAAATCCATTATATGAATGGCCCTTCTTTTGAAGCCAAATAGCTCCGTCAAACGCATGGCCTCTCGTATTTTCACCTCCGTTCACTATTTTCATTCTCATGGCCACTGTAATCTCGCACTCTCCTCTCCCCTCTCTCTCGCACGACCCACTTTTTTACTTCTTAATAGCAGGTAATTATTTCTTTTTTCTTTACTATTTTTAATTTTTGGAATTTGTTGACTTCGCGTATGACCTTTTTTTTTCTTCTGGGTTTTCTCGGAATTATATTTAATGCTCAAGTAAGTGTTCAGTGTTTTCGATGAACATTTTTGATGGTTTTTTGTTTAGACGTGGGAAAAGGATAAGGTTTTTGTTTAATGTATTTACTCTTGGTACAAAATTGATTGGTTTCTGGATAGAATCGAAAATTTCAATAGCAACCATGGAATTTTGTTTAATGTAATTTTCTTTTCTTCAACCTTCATTTTGTGTTGTGGACATGGGTCTCTTCTCATAATTGTGTTGTTTGTCTCAGAGCAAGTGATAGGTTGAAAAAGGTCTCAAGTAAGTACTTACCATGGAATGCCGTTGCTCCAAGGGCATTTATGTCATCAACCGTCCTTGGCACCGAGGCTGTTAGTGAAAGTAAAGCCTCAAAAGAATATGGGTCCGAGCAGATTCAGGTGAAATAACTGCTAGTCTTGATTATTAACATGGAAACATTTGAATCGTCTTGCCATGTTATGGTTTAAAAAATCTCCGTTTTAATTTTTTATTATTATTATTTTTTTTAATTTTAAAGGTTTTGGAAGGGTTAGACCCTGTAAGGAAACGGCCTGGGATGTACATTGGGAGCACAGGATCGCGAGGTCTTCATCATTTGGTATGTTTTTATTTTATTTTTTTATTTCCTCCTATTGTTGAACTTATATGCTGCTCATTTGGCTAAGTGAAAGTAAAGTGTTGGACTCATGTTACTTAGTCTGTTGATAGGTTTATGAAATCTTGGATAATGCCATTGACGAGGCACAGGCAGGGTTTGCTTCAAAGATCGATGTTATTCTACTTGCAGACAATTCAGTGAGCATCACGGACAACGGACGTGGGGTATGTACATTTGGAATAGCTATATTCTAATAGTGTCATAACATGAAAATTCTTGCTGTGAGGACATAAATAGCTATATGTTGTTGAATGGTCTCAGTTATGATCTGGCCATTTTTATAGTGGAACGTGTGTACATATTTTATTGAAATATCTTTTTTGCATATTTTGTGATAATGCTATTTATGCTGTCTGTCTATAATTATGTATTATAATTATATTTTCATCTTCTTACATTGCTTATTTGTGCATTACAGATCCCAACTGATATGCATCCATCAACAAAAAAGTCTTCTCTGGAGACTGTGTTAACGGTATTGGTTCATTTTCGTAATTTAAGTTATAAAAAAGTACTTTAAAGTATGGAATTGTCTTTCTGTTGAAGATTGCAGATGATTTAAGCTGAAAGAATTATTGCAGATTTTGCATGCAGGTGGGAAATTTGGTGGTTCAAGTAGTGGTTACAGAGTATCAGGTGGATTACATGGTGTGGGTTTATCAGTCGTTAATGCACTGTCTGAGGTATCTATCACTTCTTGTTCATTACAATTTCTAACGCTTTAATCTTTTCCATTTATTGTGATGGATGAACATGGCTTGCCCTTGCTCGCTTCAAATCCTCTATGTTTTGAAATTCTTCAAAAAATAAACTAAAAATCCTCTCTAGATTATATTGATGGGATTTAATGATGCTGAGGAAAGAGAAAGGGAAAAAAGTTGTACCGGTTTAACTAGGTTTTAATCTTTTGAACCTCGAATTTAAATGATATGCAAATTCTTACATTGACACTCTCCTGACTATCTTTGTGCCGAAAGATGTAGCAGGTACAATAGTTTTAGATTTTTCATAATTACGTTTTAAATTTTCTCTTCTTTAGATTCGTCAGGATATTATTATACATTTAATACTTCTGCAATCTGAGTAAGGGGAAAGCTGTTTAGGTGCAAGTATATATTTATTTATAATATTTATCTCTTGGGTTATTTCATTATTTGGGCAGTTTCATACATTAGTATCGCTAAAGTCTGCTTTTTTCTAATAATAATGATATTTCATCTTGTAGGCATAACATCTACTTTTAAAAAAAATAATTATTATATCACAAATGCTTTGGACATGTGTAATGTGTTTGTTTTAGCCTCACTTAGTTATTCATCCTTGTATTTACTTATTGATAGTCCCTTGAAGTTACTGTGTGGCGAGACGGTAAAGAGTATAAGCAGAAATATTCTCGTGGGAGGCCTTTGGCGAAATTAATCTCTCGTGATCTTCCAGCTGATATGAAGGACCGTCAAGGGACCCGTATACATTTTTGGCCAGACAAAGAAGGTCATTATATATATATATATAATTCATTTTATTTGTAATAAACAATTACTGATGAATTCTTTGAACTGACCGAATTTTTTTTTTCTTTCAGTATTCACGACAGCTATTGAGTATGACTACAACACAATTTCTGGAAGAATCAGGGAGCTCGCGTTTCTCAATCCTGAGGTAGATCGTTAACTTTTATAGTGTCCCATTATTCTTTTTTGCCATCTTGATAAAGAAATTCGTTATTAATTTATTTTACTGAGGCAGTTAACGTATTTTCCCACGTTCAGGTTACAATTGCACTTGAGAAGGAGGACGCGGACCCAGAGAAGAGACTGCATAACGAGTACAGCTATGCTGGAGGATTAATCGAATATGTAAAGTGGCTAAATGCCGATAAGGTACTGTTTGTTATTTGTATAGCTCATTAACGTTTATTGTAATTATAATTATTTGGGTGATAATTTTTTTTTCTCCATTCACTAAACTTTTAACGCTATATTGTGTTTTGTTCTGTTCTTACATTACATGAGAGTTCATCTAAATTTATAATTTCGTCTTGGTTTTATTGGGGCTTTTGGCGGTTTGGGCTGTTTAGTTTTGTCCCTGCCACTCTGCCACTGTTTGTGCATAGTAATTAAAGATCAAAGCTGTTTGATAAATATAAATAAAATAAATTTGCATATTCATTGTCCAGAAACCCCTTCATGATGTCTTGGGATTTAGGAAAGAAGCGGATGGAATCTTAATTGACGTAGCACTTCAATGGTAAGAGATCTGAATTTATTATTTCCTTTTTTTTTTCCCGTTTAGCATTTGAAAAATGTTAAGGAAATTAATTTGGGTGAAATGGTATTTATACAGGTGTTCCGATGCATATTCAGATACTTTGTTAGGATATGCTAACAGCATTAGAACAGTTGATGGTGGCACTCATATTGATGGGGTAAAAGCATCATTAACTAGAACGCTCAACAACCTAGCCAAGAAGTCTAAAGTCATTAAGGTATCGTGCATAGGAATTGAACGACTTCTAATTTTTATTTTTCTGTTAATCAATATCTTTGTTCTGAGAAGTTGTTAATTCTTTTTTTTAATTTCCAGGAGAAGGATATTAGTTTAAGTGGTGAGCACGTAAGGGAGGGACTGACTTGTGTGATCTCTGTCAAAGTTCGAAATCCGGAGTTTGAAGGACAAACAAAGGTTTCCATTTTAATGCTTATATTATTTTCAAGTAAGAAAATAAGATTAGTAAATTACACTAAACCCCTCTGAACTATCAGTTCTTTTGCATTTTCCCCCCTGAACTTTGAGTTTTTTCTCACCTTGCCTCCTAAGACATCTCATATGTTCTATCATGCACGGACACGTGTCAGTTTTGCTTTGTCCAGGGTCATAGTGGAATAAAATGCATAAAATTCTGGGGCTAAAGTGCAACAAAAGAGTTTAGTAGGCAAAGTGCAAACACACACACAACAAAAAAAACAAAAAAAACAACAGCACTATAGTTCAGGGGTTTAGCGTAATTTACTCGAAAAAAGAATTTCTCCTTGAACTGTGACCAAATCTTATTGAAGTCATTTTTTATTTTTATTTTTTTGGAATCTGAAAGACAAGATTGGGAAACCCGGAGGTAAGAAAAGCTGTTGATCAATCTATTCAAGAATATCTTACCGAGTACCTGGAGTTGCATCCAGATGTCCTTGATGAGATCCTTTCCAAGTCCCTCAATGCTCTCAAGGTATGTGTTATATTGTGTAGTGCATCTATCTTAAGCTGTTGTTATTTTAATTTGCTTGCTTGGGTGAATTAACATCATTTTTGGTATTACTTGTTTTTTGTAAATGTTGTTATTAATTAATTAATTGATTCCCAGCATTTATTTTTTATTTTTTAAGGCTGCCCTAGCGGCAAAGAGAGCAAGGGAATTGGTGAGACAAAAGAGTGTTTTGAAATCATCATCACTTCCTGGAAAGCTTGCTGATTGTTCAAATACTAATCCTGCAGAATCTGGTATGAGCCGATTTTATCCTTGTTATGAGGACTACACAGTTAACTTTTATAAACTACAATGGAGAAGAAATTTTAGTTCATATATATAAAAAAAAGTGATGCAAATACCTTTTTTTTTTTCCCTTTTTCTGGAGCCTTATAAGCACAGTGACGAGAATTTATTCATTTCCAAAAAATTTCAGAGATATTCATTGTCGAGGGAGACTCAGCTGGTGGGAGTGCTAAACAAGGCCGTGATCGCCGATTTCAGGTGATAATTTAGTTCCAAAATTACAGACGGTTGATTAAAGTATTAATCGTGATTTGTTTTTTTGAAACAATATGCTGATGTCATCATACAGGCTGTGCTTCCTTTAAGGGGTAAAATCCTGAACATTGAGAGAAAGGACGAAGCTGCAATGTACAAAAATGAAGAGATTCAAAATCTTATCCTCGGCCTGGGACTTGGAGTGAAGGTGTCGCTCTTTAAACTTTAGTGTGTGTGTATGTATATATATTCTTCTGTGTTTTGAATTCTTTTATTTATCTATTTATTTATTTAATTTCCTTTATTTTCAGGGTGAGGATTTTCGTAAGGATTCGCTCCGATATCACAAGATCATAATATTAACAGATGCTGACGTTGATGGTGCTCACATAAGGACGCTGTTATTAACCTTCTTCTTTAGGTATCAGGTATGTAACGTGAGGTCATGTATTATGAAATTATTAAAAAAAGAAATTGTAATTTGGCAACTGCATAGAGTTTTTTTTTTCCTCCAAGTTTATTATGAATGTTGTTGGCAATTTAGTTTACGTGTGGGGTTTAAATATTCCTGCAGAGGACTTTGTTCGATGAAGGTTGTATCTATGTTGGTGTTCCTCCTTTATACAAGGTATTTTTAAGATGTTTCCCAAATATGCTTTGTTTTCTGCTGATTTGAATATTAATTATTAACGAGAGAGCTTCGATTGAATAAATTTAATTAGGTTTTCAATTTTTTTTTTGTTGATGTTCAGGTCGAGAGGGGGAAGCAAGCGTATTACTGTCACGACGAAGAAGAGCTGAAAAAACTTCGAAGTTCTTTTCCTTCTAACGCGTCATATACCATTCAGAGGTTTAAAGGTGAGCTGATAATTCAATTTTTGCCTAATTACCCCCCCAAAAAAAGGAAAAGAAAAAAGAAAGAAAAGTTATATCTCAAAAGCACAGTTACTTCCTTAGTGTTACAAAAATCTTCTTGAGGTTTGTATTTACCATGGTTCTGAAAACCGGACCGGACCGGCCGGCCGGTTCGACCGGGAACCGGTCACCACACCGGTCCGGTTTTCATGTGCAAACCGGCAGACTCAAAAACCGTCAAACCGGTCATGAACCGGTTGGACCGGTGAACCTGTGACAGGTTCAACCGGTTTTTTTGCTTTTTTTTTTTTTGCTTTTTAATTTTTATATTAAATAAAAATTGACGGGGTCTTATTTTTTTTATTTGGAGTACAAATAAATACAAATTATGATGTTAATTTTATTTCATTTTGAAGTTGTTGGACTTGGAGTGATGATATTAGAATTGAACTATTTTATTTGATTTTTCTTCATTATATTTAATTCAACCACATTTTTCTATGTTGTATTGTGGTTGATGAATTCATATTTATTCATATGGACTCTTTGAATTAAATTTTAAAATATTTTATAATCATATATTTATTAATCTAATTTATTCTATTTATTTATAACATATTTAATAGTTGGTATACACACTCACACACACACACACACACATATATAAAACCGGTCCGACCACGGTTGAACCTGTGAACCACTGAACCTGTAGCTTTACCGGTTCGATGACCGGTCCGGTTTTCAGAACAATGGTATTTACCTAACAAATACTCTTCTCTTGAGGGTAAAATTTGTAAAACAGAATTAACTGACTAGGGGTATTTGTAATTTTGATTTTTTTAAAATAAACCTCAGGGTACAATCCTATTAAACTTCTTAGTCGCCTCGTGCCTACTGATTGATATGTGATGAATTGCAGGATTGGGGGAAATGATGCCCTTGCAGCTATGGGAAACAACCTTGAATCCAGAGACAAGAATTCTGAAGCAATTAAGAGTCGACGATGTTGCTGAAGCCAATGTCGTCTTTTCGTCTCTCATGGGAGCACGAGTAAGTAAATGAGTAAAAGTAAATTTATTTTTATGTTTTCTATTAATTACCTTTTTCTTCACTACCAAAAAAAAGGGCAATTTGTTTTTTCTCGAGGCTTGTATAAATTCTCTGACACTTTCAGCAAATTAGAATACAAATCTTTTCCAGAGAGGAAGCTGTGTATTTTAAAATTTTATTAATGGGTCGTCAAGTTTTAATCCCAAGACCAAATATTTCAGGTTGATACGAGAAAGGAGCTCATTCAGAAGTCTGCTAGTCTTATCAATCTTGATCAACTTGATATATGAATGAATGAGATTCCATCAGAGCTTTTTGCATGGCACTGTAATAACTTGATGGGTTTTTACTGCGAGTAAAAGCCCTTCCTTTGCTCCGAGTTGATGCAGTATTTCAGAAAAAAATGGCACTGCTAGAAAAGCTCGTTAATTCGATTGATTAATTTTGTGTTGGCCATGTTTTGTATTTTATTATGCGTTGTATTTAGGTACGTAGATATGCTAGTGCAATTTCAAGTGGCTGCATAGGATATATATTAGTTTTCTATCAATCACTGTAATCAATCATAACTAGAGATTTTTGCATGTTATTGGAATCTACTTCCCTTCATCCAGCCTACTTAGTAGCAACATGTTAAAATTAGTATCTAGAATATTTAATATTCTCGTGAAATTAATAAATTTCATTATTGTATATGTTTGCCGAAAACTTGTTGAAAATCTGTTTGCATAATCCAAGATCGGTGATGGGTTCAAGAGATTTGAATATTAAATGGTTGTATCGCTAGTTAGTCCCGCAAAATGAAGGGCTGCAATTTTTGTTCACCATATACATAGGTGATAATTTAGGATAGTAAAATTTATTTTACAAAAGAAAATTAACATTTTATAACAATACCACTCCCGCCTGGGTCAATGAAATAAAAAAGGACAAGAAAATTAAATAAGTATATGCAGTACCCAAAATTCGAAAAGTATGATTTATTAAATAATATAAGGTGTTATGTAATAGTTTTAATTTCAGATTTTAATTTCTTAAAATAAGCTTACATCGATGAAATTGGAGGTTGTATACTCTGCATTGGGTAGCATCTGACATCTACAATTTATAACATCCCTCGAACCTTTCGAACAAAATCTATTATCAATGTTTTGTAATGTGTATATATACACACACGTACACACATATTTGTGTTCAGACCAAAATGGTAGATCATGACTGTTAATCATCTTATCCGATATTGGGTTTGCCTATAATATATTGACTTATGAAGTTCTATTCACAAGTGTACATGATGATGACGACGACGAAGAAGAAACATGCATGATTATGAATCTCTCTTCAAATTCAAAGAATAATTGAATTCAACACAATAAATAAAGAGAAACCAAATCTTATAGTGCAAGTCTAACATCGACGTAAAAGTAATAGAATTCACGAACTAAAATGAATCAGTATAATACCATGAGTTTTGCTTTTACAATAATATATTTGAATATATTTGTATGTATTGCATAATATTCTTGAAGGTGTAAAGATGTTAGGGCAAAAGTGGATTAGGGCTCGAGAAATAAGTTCTTGGTTTATTATTTAAAACTTAAGTTTTTCATTTTCACAAATCTTACCAATGTATACAATTTCTGACATATTAGTCTAATTATTTCTAAATATCAATATTAAATTGCATAATTTATTCCTTTTCTTTCCTTTTTTCCCTCCTTAAATTAATGAAGGGAAATAACTTTAAATCAGTCATCTAAAAAATAAAATTTAAAATAAGAATACATATTTAATATGAATAAAAAATGCAACTAAAACATTTTTTATTTCATTTTAAAAATAATTAGTTTGATTTATCTTTCATGTAATGAAGAACAAACAAATAACTTATGAACATTTATATATTTTAAATGTTATTTGAAAGCCCGGATAAAAAGGAAAGAGAAAAAGAAAAAGAAAAAAAAAAAGGAAGAAAAGAAAAGAGGAGAGAGAGGAAAAATGAAGAGGAAATGGAGTTCTGTTCCGAGTTCAAAACCAAAACTATCGACTAAGTTCCTGTTCCAATTTTGAACCCAACTCTAAGTTCCATTCGGCTAAAAGTGTATATATATATATATATAAAAAATTATTAATATGAGTTCGTAGGGTCAAATCTCAGTCACTCACTAGATTAGATGTGATGGATATAAATTGAATGGAGGATGATTCACTAATAAAGATATATCATGCATTATTGTATAGTTGTACTATTAACTGTTCATCATCGGACATGTAAATGTACATTAACAAACTATTAAATGTGCAATAAAATTGTTGGAAATTGGCTTGGAGAAACATGATGTATAATGCAAACATTGTTGGCATTCCAATAATGCATCAATATACTTCTAAATGTGCAATAACATACGTCTAAATGTGCAATGAATTTCTATTTTTTATTATTTGATTTTTCGCAATAATTTCAATAAGAATTACAGAGAGACTTACAGAGAGATCTCAATAGAAAAGAATTATTAATTGAGAAAAGAGAGAAATATAAAATGATGTAATTTACATTAGTTAATAATATTAATATTTATATAAATATTAATTGGTGCATATTTAAAAACCATTGATGCACATTTAGAAAAAAAAGAGATGTAATTATCACCAAAACTAATTTATATATATTGGATGGTTGTGATTTGGCCCTACGGACTCATTATAAGAAGTGGACTCATTGGATTCACTCCCTATATATATAGGTATAGGATCATGTGAGAATAGATCCGTAGGTGAGAAATGAGAATGAATCCTAACCACTCATTTTAATTATTTTTTCTGAATTTTTCCGCTGGCATTTTAGTAATTTTGAACTTTTCGGTGGTATTTTTGTAATTAAGGTCATTTCTCTCATTTTTCAAAAACTACCAACACTCACTCGTCATTTTCGAACAGAAGCCGGAAGAAACCCTTTATCTCCATTATTTTGCAAAGAAGCAACCTCCATTCTCGTCTCCATTTTCGTCTCATTGAAGCAATCACCCATTCGCAGTTTATCCCCATTTTCGTTTCCATTCTGCGAAACCCTCGCTGTCTACCATCCTCCTCTCCGTTTTGAAAATCCCGAAACCCTAAGCTCCATTTTTGTCTCACAAACTACAATCACCCACTCGTGGTTGATCCCAATTTATGTCTCTTCCCTTCATTACGGGCTCCGATTACTCGGGCACCGTCGAGGATGTGGGGCCCGACATCACCAAGTTCAAAATTGGGGATTCAGTTTGCTCATTCGCTACCGTCGGATCATTTGCCCAATTCATCGTCGCCAATGAATCCGAGTTGTAAGTTATTTAATCCAGTTCATGTGAATTTGTGCTATGTGTGCGTTTGAGTTCTAATTTACCTTCTTTGTGTGTGTTTCTGCATACTTTCAATTTCATGGTGATTAATTTGGTATAATTTTTGGGCTCCGATAGACATTTTGAGCTGAAAATTTACATTTGGATCGAGTTTACATTTTTCACGAGCAATCGGAGGAAAAAGAAATTTTAAGCTGAAAATTTTGCAAATTTTTAAAAAACCAATCACCACCCCAAAATTATTCACTTCGTCATCGACTGTTAATTTGTTTATCGTAGGAAAGTTTCCGTTTTGTCTGAAAAGACATCTTATTTTGGTAATAAAACAAAATTCTAAGATATTTTTAGAAGGCTTATTATTATTATTAGTTTCAATCTGCAAATATTGTCACTTTCTGTAAGCAGATTTCCGAACGTTGTTTAACTTTGGATTATATCTTTGGTTTCAGCTTCGTGCACGATTCGTTTACACCAGTTAGAATAACCAACGAGGCCATATCTAAACATCCCTTTTAGCAGAGGCTGACCTTTTCTTATGGGGATTTGGTGAATGTATTGTACACTAGTGTAATTATGTTTTTTTTAAGTGACAAATCGGTTGGCAGCATTGATTATGGAATCAAGTTAAATTAATTAACCTGTATGTAATGGGGTCAGGAGTTGCACGTAAGGGGATAGTTAGTTAGTGAGATTTATTATTATTTGTTAATTCTTTCCATTTATTATTTTTGTAGATAGACTGTAAGCAGATCCAGTGGGGAATTTGTTCTCTGTYTGTGTGGCAGTACTTTTTRAATGCCAGAACTATAAATATAATATGGTATTCATGTAATTTCGTTATTGGAACTTGGGACATGTCCATTTTTAAGAGCTGTGRCAAAACATCTTATTTTGGTAATAAAACAAAATTTTAAGATATTTTTAGAAGGCTTATTATTATTATTATTATTATTATTATTATTATTATTATTATTATTATTATTCATAGCTTGCAGTGCCTCCAAGTGCAAAAGCGTTGAACTGGTTTTGCTCTCAACCGGAGCCATCAGACGTTTTTCCTTTATTCTTTCTTTCCAATGAGGAGAATCCAACATATAACTCACTTTCTCTAGGAAGAACCAGGGGCGTTTTTGGTATTGGTTCAGCTGTCGTCTTCGAGGATTGTTCTCCTCATGCTTCAAAAAAAACCCAGCACTATACGAAGGTACACTCGTTTCCTTTTACTTTACCTCGTCTACTCTTCATTAGCTTTAGTTGTTGTGTGTAATGTGTGTAGATGTTTTGTGTGTGGAATGTGTAGTGTGTGTGTATGAAATGTGTAGTGTGTCTGTGTGAAATATGTGCAGTGTGTATGTTAAAAATTGTCGTTGTGTAATCGAATTGCTTTCAGAATAAATTAATCCAATTGTTTGAGGACTACAAACACATTCAAGTCCTCACGATTCAAGACAACATGTAAAATTGCGAATGAAGGCTGATATGGTTTGTTGTCTATTTGTTTATGCAGTGTAAATAAATATATTATAATGTGTAAAACAAGATGTTCTGCATGTCTTCGTACACAACTCCTTTGACCAACACTTCATCTTATTCAAACGCTGCACTTTTTTTTAATCAATGACTTGTTTTGAAATTTATTTGTATGTTTCTTTGAAGTTTGTTTTTCAATTATCTCATTGTTGTGATTGTCAGCTGGATGCGCCTTTTGTAATTCCCAATTTGTTCCTTTGTGAGGTTAAATATAAAATAATTTTATGATTTGCTGCTTGCATCCTTTTCCTATTCTTTAGGACCAGTTTGCAGTTTTCCCTGTTTTCTTGGTTTTGTTTTATTAGTTAAAGTCATAACTCATTGGTGACATGATATTTATTTCTTCATGTTCCCATGTGGCTTAACATGGTTTTTTCTTAATCATTATCAGGATCAAAGAAGAGACCTCTCCTTTCTTTTTCAAATTGGGCCCATGTTAGAGTTGCTGGATCATGCTGTTTCAATGATTGAGAAAACTTACAGTGATGTCATTTCTTGTTCGTTGGGCTTGAACTCTATCTTCAGTAATGCAGAATTGACAGTGGCTTCTTTTAAAAGCTTTATTAGCTCACCTCTCCTCAGCAATTGGCAAAAGAAAAATGATACCAATACTGGACTATATCCTAGAATTGTTCAGTCTGCTGAGAGACTTTTGAAAGGCCTGGAAAAAATGTACGAAGGATGTTCAAGAGTGTATTAACTAATGTGCACGAGTGTATTAACTAATGTGCAATTTGTTGTGAACTAATGTGCACGTAGTAGAACTAATGTGCAGTACATTCACTTTTTTTTTTAATGGCTAATGTATATTTGTATCTTTTGTTGTGTAAGCACTCTTGTCTAAGTAGAAGAAAATGGAACATAATGTTTATTTTGTTTTGATGTCTATTTCTTGTTGTTCTGTTTGTTCATAAGTAGAAGAAATTTTTCGCGACTCAAAAAAGCTGTGTCTTGCATATTTAAATTTTTTAATAATGGTCCTGGTGAGGGAAAGACAAATATTTAAGTTTCCAAATTTTTAACTTCGATGGTTGCACTTTTGGTTGGACATATGTTATTGCATTACTTGTGTAAATGATATCATTACAATTCGATCATCGGGTTGGATTTGTCATTAGACCCAAATTAAGCATTGTCGATGTACGACAAGCAAATATGTAAACATATTTAAATACAAGATAACAAGTAAATAGAGAAAGAAAACGCAAAAAATGTCTTATTTCTGAATCTCAGACAAAACTATAGTCAAATTAATTTGTACGAAAAGCCCAAAAGACCATCACCTAAAATAGAAATTTATAAAATACCATTGTGCATAAATTATTTCACTATTGTGCAAAATTTATTGATCGGTTGTGCAAAAAATCATACTTGTTTGTGCACAACCTACGTCGCAAAATTAAGAGTAATAAAAATAAGAAAATAATATGAAGGGTCTTGAACTCTGCCAATTGCTCCTTTTTTTTACATAGTCTTGAACGCTAAAAATAAGAGTTAGGTGTCATGACCATAGTTTGTCGAACATGCTCACAATTGTGGGAAGAACATTCAACATCACCTGCAAAAGCTCGCATTCAATCAGTGCACAAAACAATACATGCCACATATAACACGACAGGAAAACAAATCACACGACAACCACATCAGACAATGACATGTACAAATTTTTTTAAGACTTCACGACACGTGAAAAATACCATTCAGTACGGACGTGCACAAGGGAACACACTAATGTGCACAAAATGACACTGAATTGTGCACAAAACAAATCAGACAGCAACCACATCAAATGACGACATGTACAAACTTTTTGAAGACTTCACGACACGTGCAAAACACCATTCAGCACGGACGTGCACAAGGGAACACACTAATGTGCACAAAATGACACTGAATTGTGCACAAAACAAATCAGACAGCAACCACATCAGACGACGACATGTACAGATTTTTTTAAGACTTCACGACACGTGAAAAATACCATTCAGCACAGACGTGCACAAGGGAACACACTAATGTGCACAAACTGACACTGAATTGTGCACAAAACAAATCAGACAGCAACCACGTCAGACGACGACATGTACAGATTTTTTTAAGACTTCACGACACGTGTAAAACACCATTCAGTACGGACGTGCACAATGGAACACACTAATGTGCACAAACTGATACTGAATTGTGCACAAAACAAATCAGACAGCAACCACATCAGACGACGACATGTACATATTTTTTTAAGACTTCACGACACGTGCAAAATACCATTCAGCACAGACGTGCACAAGGGAACACACTAATGTGCACAAAATGACACTGAATTGTGCACAAAATAAACCAGACAACAACCACATCAGACGACGACATGTACAGATTTTTTTAAGACTTCACGACATGTGTAAAACACCATTCAGTACGGATGTGCACAATAGAACACACTAATGTGCACAAACTGACACTGAACTGTGCACAAAATAAATCAGATAGCAACCATGTTAGACGACGACAAGAACAGGTTTTTTTAAGAAGTCACGACACGTGTAAGATACCATTCAGCACGGACGTGCACAAGGGAACACACTAATGTGCACAAACTGACACTGAATTGTGCACAAAACAAATCAGACAGCAACCACATCAGACGACGACAAGAACAGATTTTTTTAAGAAGTCACGACACGTGCAAGATACCATTCAGCACAGACGTGCACAAGGTAACAAGCTAATGTGCACAAACTGACACTGAGTTGTGCAAAAAATAGACAAAAATTAGCCCAAACACACATCAGGCGAGTTTGTAAATCAGATGCACTGTTATAACTAGATGAATTGACCTAATTTAAAAATATTACCTGATTCGTCCAAAATCAAAGCCATTGGTGTGCAAGCAAAATCAAATCGAACTTAATCCGCCTCAAATTATTGAAACTCGTAGAAACCAAATGAAATCGAAGAAGATCTCTCAAAAATTTTCCCCAAATTCGGATAGGATCGCGTTTGAATAAAACCTAGAAGATTTTTTCTTGATTAAATCGAATAGGATCCAAGCAGATTTCTTCAGCCCGGGCACATCCACCTTGAACACGTGCGCCGGCGTCTCCTTCCAGTCGATGCGAGCGTTAGCCACCACCGTGGTTTCTCAGGCGATGGAGGACGGACGGCAGATCGGAGGTTTGAGGCTGCCTCGAGATTTCGCCGTGAACGGGTTCACAGGTTTGGGTTTTTAATGCTTACGTTTTTTTCCAATATTAGGGATTTTAATTTATTTGATTAAATCTAATCCATTAGATTAGATTAGATATAATGGTTAAGATTTATTCTCATTTCTCACCCACGGACCCATTCTCAACGGAACCCAACCCTATATATATATATATATATATATATATATATATATATATATATATATATATATATATCGTGAGTTATTTACCATGGATCCACGGTGCACCTTACAAAGTGCACCCACTAATTTAATTTATCATCACATAAAATTGGTATATATCATCACATATGATTGATTCATATCATCACAAATAATTGAAATTCTAAATTTAAAATCTAAAACATTAGATGTAAAAAATAAACTTAAAACAAAAAACCAAACCCTAAAAATGGAAAATTAAATCCTAAAATTAAAAATTAAACCTCAAAATTAAATATTAAACTTTAAATTTTAAATTTCTATCACATATCATGACATATAACTGACATATATCATCAAATATAACTAACACATATGACTAACACATATCATCATATATAACTGGTAGAATGATAGATTTTTGTCAGGACCCTAAAATAGAAAACTAAATAAAAGAAAGTGGAAGAATAAACATTGAAATGAAAAATTAAATCCTAAAAATGCAAAACTAAACCCTAAAATGTAAAACCAAACCTTAAAATGAAAAAGTAAACCCTAAACTCTGTTTTTATCGCGTATTATCACGTATGACTACCACATATCATCACATATAACTGCTATATATCATCACATACAACTAGATGATAATAAAATTTTACAGAGTACGCGTGATATGGTGCACATAATAAATTATCGTACTTCACAACATAACTTACCGTGAAGTTCAGATATCAAAGCCAGAAGCAGATTTAGGTAGGGGTTTATGTGACACAGGACCCACCAAATTATAAAATTTTAATAATTTATTTTTGTATGAATATATGAGTGCATATATATGGGTTCCTACCGTACATTTAATTTATAGAACATAATTTGACTTATAATTTTTGTAAAATTGTTATTTAGTGCACTCCTAAAAGATTATTCGTCATAAACTATACCAAATAATTCAAATCATAAGAAGATTCTAAATTTCTATCTAAAATACACTTATAGGTGTGCAAATGAGCCAACCCAAGCTTGAGCTCGAAAACCTTGTAAGATTTCAGACGATTTTATTTTTATTTTTTAAAAAAAGTGCTCGAACTTGGCTACTAATATCAAGCTCGTGTGAGCCTGATATTGGGTTCATAAGTCTAGTCAATTTCGAGCTAGCTTGAATTTTTCTTTTTAGTTTTCATTTTATGGATAAAAAATAACAAATAACACACACACACACACACACAATATATATATATATATATATATATATATATATATATATATATATATATATATATATATATATATCCATCAATGTTGTTAATTGTGCTAACTATTAATGCCGATTTGTCAAAATGAGAGTATTCTGGGGAATAGGTGGACCAATTAGAATGCTCCAAAAATGAGGTGTCAAGTTGTGGTTCAGAGGGGTCTATTTTGGGACGAGGCCAAGATTTTGATCAGGTATAAATAACAACTTTTTTTTTTTTTTTTATGTTAATATTGTCCTCCCGTTTTTTCACAACCTATTCAGACGCATAATTTTTCTTATTTTTCTTTGTTTTGTTCTTCACAGATTTTATATTCTGTTTAACTTTTCTTATTTTTTCTTCTTTTCTTCGTTTTGATCTTCACAGATTTGATATTCTGTTCATAGATTTTCTTCTTTTTTCTTCTTTTTGTTTTTCTCTTCCTAAATTTGATATTCTGTCATGTTAATCCCAACTTTTCTAAAAGTTATGTTGGGAAATTATACAAAGCAATTGGTAAGAATTCTTCGATTTGTTGTGTTCATTCATTTTTTCCCGATCGACGGCCTAATTTTTTTTTTTTAATTCATGATAGATCTGGAAATTACTATCTGAAATCCCCATCTACAGATCTACAAAAATCCGGATCTGATTTATTACCCAATTGCAAAATCTGCCCAAATCTTGAAGATTTTGTAGATGTGTCAATTATAGATATGAACATATATCGGATTCGATCCGTATTTTTCAGCATTTATAGAGAATTTTTTCTTTTCTTTTTACACCCTTCATTTACTTGGGGAAATTTACTTTTTAATCGAGGATATGCGGTGAGGTAACACTACAAAAAAACCCCGGATATTCTGACGGCCAAATTCATCAGAAATCCGTCAGTATATTGAATATTGACGGCCTCCTGACGGATATTGGCCGTCAGCATTATCGTGATCAGGATTGTTGTATCCTGACGGGAAAATTCTTCCGCCAGGACTGCTGACTGCTTTCTTGACGGCCAAACCCGCCAKTAAATGGCCGTCAGTATTCCTGGCGGGTCTGGCCGCCAGGAATATCTGATGCCACCCTGACGGGTTTGGCCGTCAGCAGTCCTGGCGAGTATGTGCCCGTCAGTATTGCTTGCGGGTAATGGCCGTCAAAAATTCCTGAAATATACTGACGGCCCACCCGTCAGTAGGCCGTCGGTAAGGGAATGAAAATATTATTAAATTTTCTAATATATTAATTAATAATTAAATTAAAAAAAATAAACAAATAAAATTTTAGATAATCCAAAATAAATTATCCACTTATTAAAAATCAAAACAAATTATTCAAAAATTAAAAATTAATCCATTCATCAAATGTATAAAAAAATTCTGAATTATCCATCCATCTAACTATCACCACCATCGAATGCCGGATCAGGGGAGACTGAGTAGGAGGCCGATGAGACATGGCCAAGGCAACAACTTCTTCAATCTGCTGACGGAGCGCCAATTGGGAACGCTCCTGCTCCTCGCGGATCAACCGCTGAATCTCCAGCGCCTGCTTCTGGCGGATCCGCTGAATCTCCTGGTTGGCTAGTTCAAGCTGCGTCTGCTGGGACTGGAGCTGCGTCTGAAGCTGACGAACATCGGCGGTGGAGGTGGAAGAAGTACTTCAGCCCTTCTGAGTCTTCCCGAAGCATCCAAGGCCATAACATCGATCCTTCTTATTTCCGACAACCTGTAGATAGACTTCATTCGGGTCTACCTGAGTGCTGCTATCATCAGACGATGCAGCACACCTCTCCTCCAGAGCCCTCTCATAGTCCTCCTGATATCATAAATTTCAACTATTATTACTAAACAACTTTTATCAGATTTTATACTAAATAACTCAGATATATATAACATATAAACTTACAGCTATCCTTTGGGCTTTGGGATCCGTAAATGTGCCGTCGGGATTTCGATGATACTTCAGGAGAAGGTCGTAGTTAATGGGCTCCGTATCCGTCTGAGCAGCCTGTGTATAAAGATATATTTACAATATTTAATATAATGAATTAATTAAAATATAAAATTATACATGTTCAATAATATAATTAATTACTTAAAATATAAAATTATTATCGACTTACAATCTCGGTGGCCTGTCGATTTGCCGGTTTAGACCCGCCTCGGTGCTTCGCTATACCAGTCGAAGGGCCTCTGGGCTCGCTCAATCTGTTGCGCCTGGCCTTCTCAGACTTCTCTACCTCCCCAGGCCTCTCAAACTCCACCAGCCATCTATTCCAGGTCGTCTCCCCTACGCAGGAAGGTATCGTCCCAGCCAGTCGATATGTCTTCCTCCACTCGTATATACAACTCTTATAAGAAACTCGCATCGCTATATACAATGTCGTCTTGATGGCATTCTCGTCGTATATACCTCTGTCCCACCACACCAATCCTTACAATAGAAATACAATTAGACAAAATAATTAATCAATTTACTTAACACAAAACAAAATAAATAAACAAAATTACCCTAAAACGAGACCACCACGTCTGACAATGGCTGTCCGGGATGTGCTCGAGTTTCCACCCTATTGGGTGGATACGAGACTCGTGTATAGTTCTCAAATAGGTCGGCAAGTCCTTCGACGGACTTCGTAACCTAAAAATTAATAAATTTATTTCAATATATGTCAAATAATTAAATTATATATTGAACATATAAAAATTGATTAAAATATTACTTACCTATTTCCAAAAACGAATACCTCAATCCCGATAGTCCTGACCTCTGTGCCGAGCGTGCACCCCGCCTTATCAGACGGGGTAGGCAGAACAGTATCATCAAAATCTAGGTCGGTGGAATCATCCCCATGGGGTCCCGAGGACGATGAGCCGAGAGAAATCCGACGATTATGAGGACCCCTGCCAGGCATCTAACATACAACACAGTTTTATTAATAAATAAAATTTAATTATATATATATATGTGTGTGTGTGTGTGTGATTGTTCAGATTATCATTAACACTCATAAAATCCTCGAACCTCAACCCTAACTTTCAAACTCATCTTCGTAGCTTTCTTCGTCTTCTTCAGTTAATACTAGTTCATCGCTTTTTGACTCTTCTAAATCATCATTGACCGATTCGTCATTTTCGTGATTGAGAGATTCATTTAATTGGAAGTCGACATCCTCCAATTGTATTGCAAGAAATGTTTCTACAACATCTTCTTGAAATGACTGTTGTTCAGGCACGCGAGGCTCGATATAATCCACCGTCGATCGAGCTTTAATTTTACAAGTTGCTCACCAATCTAGTTTGCCTCGCTTCAAACTCGGATACTAACTGTAGTGCACTTGAGTCGCTTGGGAGGCGAGTACAAATGGCTCGTATCGATTGAATCTACATTTATGTTTGATATCAACGAGCTTATATTGAGGGTGAATTTTCGTGCCGGCTGGAGTTGGATCAAACCACTCACATTTGAACAAGAGCGTCCTTCCAGTCATCTAAAGCCCGTGATACTCCAATTGAACCACTTCTAGAACGACCGTAATAATCAATGTAATCTGGCCCATAATTTGTTCCTCTTATACAAACTCCTGTGCTCGACGTTGATCGTTCAGAACCATACGCAAGCGTGTGAAATCTATATCCATTTATCTTACAACCGTTGAATATGTTCACAACACGTGATGGACCATACACAATGGACCTTATATAATCGTTATTTACATTGTTCAAAGGATTTCGTGCCTATAATAATTTTATATTAATTTCCACGTAATTTTAAAGATAATAAAGACTCACGTAGTTTTCAAACTAAACAGGAAATTCAGCGTCCAATTTTCGATTCAGTGCCTCATCTGTAATTTTCGGTTAGTGACGTTTAACACCATCTTCGAAAAAACTGCACATTTATGTTAATAAAGAATTGTTATAATACTTAATTAATAGATTTCGATAATTACGATTGCAACGAGCTTGAATCGTTAAACTGATAAATTATTAGAGTTCAGGACAATTTAGTGACACATATCTTCGGGCCTCGGCCAATTTTTCATCCGACAAGAATCTTTTCCCTGTGTCTGAGAAAGCTTTACCATTATTTTTGAAAATTGATAGAACGTTTAGATTGTCGTCTTCATCATTTTGAACTTCTTCATTACGATTTAAGTTTGTCCTTTTTGTGGAGACATTATCGTCGAAGTAGTACGAAATAAAATTCGATGCCTCTTCAACTAGATATGCGTTTGCTATCGAGCCTTCAACACACGCTTTATTCCTTGCGTTGTTTTTCAACTTGCGAAGATACCTCTCGAAAGGATACATCCACCTATATTGCACTGGATCAACAATTCTCGCTTCGTATGGTAAGTGGATGGGCAAATATTCCATTGAATCGAAGAAACTTGGTGAAAATATCATCTCAAGTTAAAAGAGTATTAGGGGAATGTCACGCTCTAAACGACTCATATCAGCAATTCCAATGACTCTCGCACTCAGATCTTTGAAAAATAAACGTAGCTCTGTTAGTGCCTTCCACACGGGATGAGGAAGCAGTTCTCGAAATGTAATTGAGATCAACCGCTGCATAAACACGTGATAGGCATGGGTTTTGCATTCGTACAATCTCAACCCTTTCATATCAACATAGTGACCTAGATTTGATGCGTACCCGTCAGGAAATCTTAGAGCATTTATCCATTCACACAATGCAACTTTCGACGGCTTATCGAGCGTGTACGATGCTTTGGGATACTTTCCTGATGCGTCTGCATGAAGTTCGGGATGGTGACAGTATTCTGCTAACTCATCTCTTGATTTCGAAGTGTCTTTTGTCTTCCCTTTGACATCCATCACCGTGTTAAATACATTATCAAAATATTTTTCTCAATGTGCATAACTTCTAAATTATGACGAATCAAGTTAGTGCTCTAGTAAGGCGAATCTCAAAAAATACTTCTTTTTCTCCAACCATTATCCTTCTCTATTAGTCCGTTCACACGTTCTGCATTTCGGTTACCTTCAGAAGTCCTGGCGTTTCAATTTCGGCCAAAATCTCTTTTCCAGAACGGACGTGCGGCGGCAGAGCTTCAACCTTTCTATTTTTCCTAATTTTTCTTTTATCTTTACGAAGTCGATGATCACATTCTAAAGATTTACGATGGTTATCAAACCATGACTGCTTCATGCTCTTTTGTAGGGTAAAAGCGTCTGAACGCTCCATGCAATACGGACAAGCCATTCGACCGGCCGTACTCCAATCGGACAACATCGAATATGCAGAAAAGTCGCTAATGGTCCACATAAGGGCTGCTCACAACTGAAAGATCTGTTTTTTAGATACATCGTACGAGAGAGCACCGTAAGACCACAACTGCTTCAGCTCCTCAATCAACGGTTGCATAAAAATATCTAACTTATCTTTAGGGTTCTGTGGGCCCGGGACGAGAACGCTGAGAAACATGTACTGCTCTTTCATGCACATCCAGGGAGGCAAAGTGTATGGTGTGACAATCACCAGCCACGACGAGTATTGTTTTCCAAAACTTCCAAAAGGTTGAAACCCGTCTGTACATAGTCCCAATCTTACGTTTCGAGTTTCAGCGGCGAACTCTAGATGAGTTTGATCGAAGTGCCTCCAAGCCTCAGAATCTGACGGGTGACGCATGACACCATCCTCTACCGTATGTCCTGCATGCCACCGCATATCTTTTGCCATTATTTTAGATGCGTACAACCTCTGCAGGCGGGCCGTTAGAGGAAAGTAAAACATCCTCTTGTACGGAACTAAGTTGGACTTGCACCATTTAGCTTGTCCCTTCTTCGCGGGCTTAAACCGTGGATGATCACAAAACTTGCACTTATTCAGACTCAAATCATCCTTCTAATAAATCATGCAGTTCTTCACGCAACAATCTATTTTCTCTACCGGTAACCCCATACCTCTCAACAACTTCTCACTTTCATAGAAATTATCTGCAACATTGTTGTCTTCTGGCACGATCTCTTTGATTAAATCAATAAACTGATCATAACATTTCTGAGAAATGCCATGCTCCGATTTCAAATTCATAAGACGGACAACTAAAGATAACCGATTGTGTTTCTCTCAACCGGGATACAGAGGTTTTTTTTGCAGCTTTCAGAATATCGAAAAATTTCTTCGCCTCGGGATTAGGTGATTCATCCAACTCAATTTCATTTATATCGAAATTGGTACCGGCAACATCTTGCACCATATAGACGTATGCATTTGATGATGATCCCACGACTTCAATATCAGCAGGCGATGAGACGAGATCTGTTTCCCCGTAATGAGTCCAACTATAGTAATCAGCAATAAACCCTTTGGTACCGAGGTGATATTTTATCTCATCGATAGACCTATAACTAGAGTTCCTACACTTAGTTCGTGGGCAAGGGCATTTTAGTTCATCACCGTCCCTCTCTGCAGAATCATGTGTGAGTGCAAATTATACGAAATTATCTACACTGGCCACGAACGCCGGATTTAGAAATCCGGCAATATTCCGTTTGTACATCCAACTGCGATCAACAGCCATCCTAAGATTTTTGAGTGTTATTCGTGATTGTAGAATCAATAGCCGGAAAAGAACGTGGCAAAATTTTGGCAGCATTTTGAGAAGAATTAGTAATTCGAGTTATAATTCGTAATCCTTCTATCCCATTCAAGAACGTGACATTTAGTAGTATGTATTATCTTAAGATATGCATTTTTCTCAAATTCAAAATTTCGGCAGCATCTCCCCTTAGTTCTCGTAGTACACGTATATTTCAGTGCATCCGAGAACAATTAGAGATATGCAAAAACTGAAATTTCAAATGTATAAAAAAACATACACATAAGATAATCATACTACAAGTCACATTCTCAAACTGTTCAAAAATGGGATAATTCGAAATTTAGTATCAAACTCTATATTTGATACTAAATCTCAAACGGGTCTAAGGAATATTAGAATAATTCGAAACTTAGTTTCAAAATTTTTATTTGATATTAATTCTCAAACGAGTGATCTATCTATAATTGATTCTCTACAACAATATGAATCGCGTCACTTCGACAAGGTTCTAAATAAGCAATTACCACCGTCACATTTTTAAAAAATATTTTGAAAATTTAAATAAAACCACGTGACACCCTATCACATTTTTTTAAAAAATTTTGAAAACCCGAAATTTGAGGAACAAACCCACGTCAACATCCGACGGTATACAACCAACAACACAATGACAATAATATATATAAACAAAATTAAACCCCGGCCGATCACCACGGCCTCCCATGCATGAACAATATATTATACAATATAATGAGTGCATACATATATCACAATATAATTTGCCCCCAAAGTTTGTCTAAATTTAAAAGCAGACCCTAACAATCTAAGTTAATACAATGAAATTCTATTTTCCTAATTATTTACTAATTTAACCCATAACTATCTAATTATATACTTTGTGTACGTATTTTCCTAAAAATTTACCAATTTAACCCTAATTTTAAAATTATTTACGATTAGACCCCTAAATTTGAAATCAAAGTTTTATTTCTAAATTAGACTCTATTTGAAACCTAATTATTTTAACTATAAAATAAAAACAGAAATTTAAATAAATTTTTGTTTAATTTAAAATTATTTGAAAAACTATAAATTTATTTTCAAATTAAATTAAAAACATAATGATAAATTAACTAAAATTTATATTAAAATTATTTCAATCCCAGACTTAATTAAAAAAAAAGCAGAGTTTTATTTAAAAAAGAAAAAAAATACAGATTCTTATTTAAAAAAGAAAAATATATTTTTATTTTAAAAAATAGATTTTTATTTTAAAAAAACAAAATTAACCTAGTTAGGTAATTACCCTAATTAAATAATAATTACATAGTTAATTGAATCATAATTATATAGTTAATCCCTTCTTTAATCTTAGTTAGGTAATTACCCTAATTAAATAATAATTACATACTTGATCATAATTATGTAATTAACCCATACTTTAATCCTAATTAGGTAATTAATTCCTAATTGTCTCATAATTATATAATTAACCCTTAACTGCATGTAATAACATATTAACCCCTAATATAATTATAATTATGTAATTAACTACTAATTTATTTTAATTACACAACAAACCCGAATTTCAAACCCTAATCCCTAAATAAAACACTAAACCCTAATATTGAACACTAATTATGTAATAAGTCAACAATACACAAAAAATATACAAAATTATAAAAATAAAAGTGAAAAACTAACAAAAAAATATACCTCTTAAATCGGGCGACGCTCGGTGGTGGAGGCGGCGGCTGTAGGGCGGCTGTGTAGCTGGAGGTGGCGGGTGGTGGAGGTGGCTGCTGTAGGGCGGCTGGGATTCTTGGCGGCAACGGCGGCGGTACCTTCGGGAGGCGATGGGTCGGCGATGGGAAGCCCGGCGATGAAAGCTGCGAGGCGGCGGACGGTGAGCAGTGGTTGGCCTGGAGGCGGCGCTCGGTGGTGGGCGATTTTCTTTTTCTTTGCGTTTTGACAGAATGAGGCGGGAAGGGGGGGGGGGGGGGGCAATTTTTAGGTTTAGAGTCCTGACGAGCAGGGGCCGTCAGGATTAGCGGTACTTATACGCTGACGGGTAGCCCGTCAGGATAATTAAGCGGGATAAATTCCCGCTCTTTCTCTGACGGGCTACTGACTGGTATATTTGCTGACGGGAAAGATCGTCAGCAAATCCGCCAACAAGATTTTTCATCAGTAAATCCTCCAGTAATGCTGACGGTCTTTTGCCCGTCAGTATAGCCGGATTTTTTTGTAGTGTGAATTTACATGTTTTTGTCAGATCGGGTCGTTTTACAATGTTTGTATTGTTCAAAGGCATTGAAGAAAAAACCCTATAATTATTGCTTATTTCCTTTAATTGATGGGTTCTGAGAATGGATTATTAGTTTACCGACTGCTATTTTTGATGCTCAGATTTTTTTTTTGATGCTCAGATTTTCAAGAGTTGTTTGTGCAAGCTTATGACTGAGGAGGTATTTGATATGCGTTTTTAAGTCTGTTAACTTCGAAGGCTGAGGAAAATTGGTCGGCCTGTACGAGAGGCAAATAACGGATGTGGACGAATACTTTCAAGATCGTAAGTTCATGCATTTATATTTTGCTACAGAATTTGGTGATTATTTTTTGGTTTTTTGGTTTTTAGTTGCAATGCACTATTTATCCAATTAGATTTTTCTCTTTTAGTTATTTATTGCTCTATGATCCCACTCCACAAAATACTTTCCTCACTCTGCATTTGTTATTTAATACTCATACTTTAATGCCCCATATATTCTGGATTTATTTTTTTGACTTGCCTGACTTTTTGTATATATCACTGAGTCATGTGACCGACGTACCCCTCCAAAGTCCGATTATTTTTTGACTTGGCTGGATTAATCACCACCCCATTGAGATTATTAGTGTTGATATTACTATTATTGAGAGATGGCTTTGAAGATGAAAACTGAGAAAAGGGATTTGTTTGAGAGATCTCATCTTCATCCATCCCATCAGTTGATGATACGCATTCGATGCTAGATTCTTGAAAAAAAGAAGACTTTTTTCTTCTTTTTTTGTTTTCTTTCTGTGGTTTTGTTTCTAAACCAAATATTGTTTCAATTTTTGGGAGGTTGGGGATGGAGGTGTGAGAGATTTTCCTTAATGGATTAGCTCCTTGATTGAAATTGAATTTATTTATTTTTTAAGAAAAATTTCGAGATTTTTTATTTTTATTTTTATTTTTTTTATGATTGTGCAAGGGTGAGCAGGGGAAAGGAGAAGAGTGGGTTCTCAAATGGAGGAGCTTTTAATTTTCTTTCTTTTCTTTTTTGTTTTTGTTTTTGCCCATAAAAAACTTGTTGTTTGTAATAAATATACTTTTAGGTAACCTTTTTTTGATTAAATAAATATAGTTTATTTTCAGCAAATACCTTACATTTTTTTCATTAAGCAATAATAGTTTTATTTATCTGTAACAAATATTAGATTTGACGAAAGAAATAATAAGTCTAACAGTGTAAAAGGAAGAATAAAAAAAATCTTTATTGTATTGAAGAATAAATTGCAATCACATATTAGTGGATGAGTTGCATATTTCTTATTAAGTAATTTATGAAGGTAGCAGCTAGTTGCTAGGATAATAAATGTGATGCGACAATAATTTATTCAAATCATATATATATATATATATATATATATACACCCATGTTGTTAATTGTGCTAACTATTAATACTGATTTGTCAAAAGGATAGCATTCTAGGGAATATGTGGACCAATTAGAATGCTTCAAAAATGAGGTGTCAAGTTGTGGTTCAAAGAGGTCTATTTTGGGACGAGGCCAAAATTTTGACCAGGTATAAATAACAACTTTATTTTTTATTTATGTTAATATTGTCCTCCCATTTTTTCACAACCTACTCCCGTTCTTTTTCTTCTTTTTGTTCTTCACAGATTTTATATTCTGGTCATAACTTTTCTTCTTTTATCTTCTTTTTGTTCTTCTCTTCACAAATTTGTTATTCTGGTAATGTTAATCCCAACTTTTCTAAAAGTTATGTTGGGAAATCTTAAAAGCAATTCGTAAGAATTAGTTATTGTTGTGTTCGATCGTTTTTCCCGATCGACGGCCTATTTTTTTATTTTCTTTTTCAATTCATGATAGATCTTGAAATTACGATCTAGAATCCCTATCTACAGATCTACAAAAATCCCGATCTGGAATTTAAAGAATTTTTTTATGATTTATTTACATTGAAGTTGTAATCTTTTTTCAATTGTAGATGTTCCGGGTGGTTTTCTACTGCGCAAGAATGAACTATTATTTTTTATATGTTTTTGTTTTTAAAAGTCTAGAAGAAGTCAGCAATTGAGTAAGCAAAATGTGCAAGAATGAACTATTATTGTCTTTTTGCAAATTTCCATTTCCTCGACAAATTTATTTGTATATTTATTTATTGTATTATTTATTTTTAATAGTTACCTATTTGATTTCAGAGTTTATCAGTTGAAATTATAAAAAAAATGGATTTGATAGATATACGTCGCTCGACGCTTCTAGACGGCGACATATCAGGTGATGCTCGCTTTTGAGTTACAAATCCTCGGTAAACTAAGGTAATATAACACTAAATGATGGCTCAGTTTCTCTTATGCGTTTTCATATTTCTTTGTGATAATTACAAAACCTACTCTTGAGGTTTAGCCTAATTAACTAAGAAATTTCATAAAAAAAATTCAAATCTGCTTCTGTAATTTGAAAAATTCTTCTGTATACGTTTAGATTTTAAAGTATTGCATTTAAATTAAAAATATTACTATTGTACGTCTATTTTACCGCATTTTTTTTTCCTGTAAATTTGAGATATATTCTTAGAAAGAGTTAGTTAAATGTTGTGTTAAAGAAGCATAGTCCTTGAGAGAAATAATCATGATTTTATCTGCTTTAGTCTTTAATATATCACAAAGGTGTATATATGTGTGTGTATTAATATATATATATATATATATATATATATATATATATATATATATATATATATATATATATATATATATATATATATATATATATATATATCCACTACAAATGATTTTAAGCAGGTGTAATTTGTAGACAGGAACAAATCATTTTGAAAGATATTTTTGAAATTAACTCTTTTTTATTTTAATCATGAAACTCACTTCAATTGTTAGGGTGTCCGAGCAAAGTTGGTGGATAACAATTAAAGGTTCCGTGCCCGTAGGCCATGTTATTATATTCTCGACAGCGCATTCATCTATGGTATGTGAACTTCTTTTGAGAGTCACATTACGTAGAATTGACCAGTTATTGAGATTGAGACTTGTATTAGTATATTGCATTTTGTTCAATTTGAGTAAGTGGTGAGCAGAAATATCAAATGGTGTTTGAGAATGTGTGCATTTTTTCATTGGTGGAGTAAGTATTTGTTAAGTTTTGTTTTCATTATCTTTCTACAGGGGTAATGATCTGACTATTATTTTGTCTTTGGAGGATTCAGATTGGCCTTTCAAGTGATAATAGAGCCAAGTTGCCACATTTGTTCATATGGGCTGATTACATCTAGGTAAGAAGAGTATGATTTGTTGATTTAGATTATCTTATTTTCTTTTTCCTTTCGTAAGCTCTTATTGTCAAAACCAACTCTATAGGTGATTATATGTATAATGTATGTATTCACTTTCGTAAGCTCAATCTTATTTTCTGTTTCTTTTTTTCTTTTGCCCCCTTAATAGGTGAAGCTCAATCTGATTTTTAATGATTGAATATTTAAAGCTGCAAAAAAAAAAAAGAGAGAGAGAGAGAGAGAGCTTTTACATAAATCTAATTTAATATTTAACTTTAGTTATGAAAAAATTATGCTCTTTGTGTATGTAATTCTAGAGAAATGAAGAATCCCTCCTGCAAACGACGTGAAATTGATAAGTGGTGGAATGATATTGGAAAATAACAAGGCGGTTGGCCAATGTAAGACGCCATTTGGTGAGCTACCAAATGGAGTTGTCACCATGCATGTTGTTATACAACCATCATTAGTAAAAACAAAGACAGGTATTTAACTATTATTGATATTTCGATTGTAATTGTTGTAGTCAGTATTTGCGATTAAGAAGGCTTCAAGTTGGCCCTGAGGGTTTACTCGAGATAAAACTAAAACTAAAAATAAAATCAAGAAACAGCTTTATTTAGTTAAGATCGAGTTTGATACATTGGCTTCACTTGACGGTTTATTTAAATCAACTCTGTCGGGCTGGCTTTAGTTAGTCAATCGTGGCCTCATTGAATAAAGGCTTTAGTTAGTCTGTCGGACCGGAAATATTTGTGATATCACCAACCATTGAATTGATATATGCGGTTTGATCTCACTATATTGCACCGAGAGGCTATCTTCTTCAAGACAGAAGCTGGAAGTTCAGTAGCACTTAAAAAGGCTCAAGATGCCTCCTATTGGAACCATTGATGTCCAAATTAATCAAACTCTTTCCTTTTATGCATTTTTGTACATTAATAATTTCTTGTGACTTTTAAATTGTAGATCAAATAATATGTGTAAAAAACGGGTGGGGATGAATTATAGTTTTGTGTTTGTTTTTATTTGTTGTAGCTATTAAATTATTAGTAAAGTTTAGCTTGGTGTCTATTTTTTGTTGAGAAATTAATTTCCCTACATTTTGTTATCAACTCACTAGAAGTTCATAAATGTTGAGGTGTATATTTCATTGGTTTGTTCCATTTATGAGTTTCTACTATTTTTAACAAATCAGTGGCATAACACACACAGTTGTGCGTGTGTCAGTAAGTATATAGATAGATAGATAGTTCAACCAGAAAAAATATTCAACCACATCTATATACTAAGGGTCACTGGGCAGTAAAGTAAAGTAAAAACCTGATCAGTATCATTTTCTGGTATAGAAGGCAATCTGTCAGCAACTCGAGGATGAGCATTGATGAAGAATAGACACTATCTGCATTCCACAGTGAGGAACAGAGAAATAAAGCATCACCAGTTTGTCTTAAGAAAACCAAGGAAACAACAAGATTGTTGAATTCACATCTCAGCATTAAGGCTCCAAATAAAACAAATGAAATATATCATTAAGACCCTATGTTGACTGAAAGAAATTAATAGTCTCAGCATTTTATAACAATAAACTACTTAAGTAGATGTATAAGAAGGGCTTTCATCTTTTTATTATGTTGATATATATAATTGATTGCAACATAGAAAGTAAGGTAGTGAAACTCCTGCTTTGCAGTAATGCCATCTAGAAATGCTTTATTCAAGCTTTCTTTTGTTTAATGTAATCTATAAGAAGATTCTCAAATTTTATAATAATTTTTTTTTGATAATAATAATTTAAATTTTGAATTTCTTAATTTTTTTTAATAATCTTAGAATTAGTTTGCAATTATTATATTTGCCCTCGAAAATCGGTAGTTTAACACTAGTGTGTGTGTGTGTGTGTATATATATATATATATATATTGCTATTGGCTTGATGAGCCATCAATCTAATGAAAATGATGTTAGAACTCGAACTTCATCAAACTCATGATTGGAACTCGAGAATTTTTTTTTTCTTTTTGCCTCGGAACATATGTGTTCTTTATCTCTTTTTGTCTCTTGCTTACTTCCGTGAAAATCATTTTTTAGTCCATTATATTTTCTATTTTCCAAAAAAGGATTATGATTGTCCACTGTCAAAACACCTACACTAAATTGTTAAAATTATCAAAAAAGGTACAAAATTATCCAGATGGGGCTTTATTGCTCACATGGCATGATTGGTGCCTGTTTTTTGATAAATTGGCCAATTTAGCAGATTTTTATAGTATTAAAATTATCAATACTTTAAAATTAAAGAAAATGATTAGAAAGTATTGAATTACACCACGTCACCAAAACAGTCTGATTGTATATTTGTACCTTTTTGGTAATTTCACTAACTTAATGTAAGTGTTTTGAAAATGTACAATCTCATGATATATTTCTTGAAAAATGGACAATATAATAGACTAAAAAAGCAATTTGCCCCTCAGTACCCCACCGAAGAAAAAAAAATGGATCCATCTTTGATTAGAGCATAAAGAGTTCAAGCAAATATTTATCTCTTTCACACAATTCTTTTCATTATTTAAATAATCGGCCTAGGCGGCCCCTCCCTGCCCACGTTCTTTCCTTAGCGACCGGATTAGGCGCCTTGGGCGAAAGTCGAGGTGCTCTAGGCGGACCCTAGACGCTCCAGGCGGTGCCGAATTGCTCCTTTTTTTTTTACCAAACCTATTTTTCTAAAAGAATTAAAATAAAAATAAGACACTAAATTATAATTTTCTCTTTGTATTTTAATTTTAGTGAGATTTAGTTTAGTTTTTGAAGTATGAACTTTAATTTTTTTTTTAGAAGTTTTTGTTTATGTTAATTACAATTTGATGTTTGGGGTGTTCATTTGTAGTGAAGATTATTTAAAAGTGAGAGGAATTGATCAATTTTATTATTTTTTAGTTAGAATACATAAATCTAATAATGTAGACAAGGTGTTCTATAAAAGTTCACAAAAAAAAAAAAAAAATTGAATGAACTAGCATAATTTTGTTGATATTAAGTTTGTATTATGAAGTATGATTGCACTTTTATTGTTATGTATCTATATTTGACTTGTTGTTGCTCAATATTTATGCCTAAATATTAAATAACATAAAGTATTTATGTTTAAATTTAAGGCCCCGCCTCACTGCCCATACACTAGGTGCTGATTTGCTTCCCACCGATTCTTAAAACCATGATTTTTTTCTCTCTTTCACACATATTATCGTGATATTTGATATCAAATCATATTTCATAATAGGTCTCCGTCTCCTTCATTTTTTTCTCTCCTCTCTTTTTTGTCTTTTTTTTTTCTTTCCTTATTATTCAAACTCTCAAATAACATTTAAAATATTTAAATATTCATAACTTAATTGTTTGTTATTCATTTTACATGAAAAGAATATCGAATTAATTATTTCTCACGATTTACAATTTAAAATCACAGATTTACAATTTAAAATCACATACTTAAAACTGATGATGAAGATGTCATCATGATTGTATATGAATAAAAATTAGGATGCTATCAGAATCATACGTATGGTTACCATTTTCCAAAATTTGCATCTACCCATAAAGAGAGACTAACAATGGACTCATTGTCAACTTCTTCCTTTTGGGTGATTGACAAAACGAGCACGTCCAACAACCCAAAATGAACAACATAAAATGTAAATAAAAATAAAAATAAAAATAATAATAATAAAAAGGCAGTCTAGCTTATGAAATCAGGTTGAGTGTAGCAATACTCACGGCCACAAAGAGCCTGACTATTGGCGAAACTTTCAAAATCTTTTTTAATTAGAAATCAAACAGAAACCAAAAAATTCGGATTGATTTTTTCATAATACTAAAACAATTTATTTACAGATTCATAAATTGAATAAATTTAAACACAAGATTCCTAATATATAAATTTAATAAAATTAATAAACTAATAAAACAAAGAAGAAAAAGAAAGAAAGATAACAAACATGTTACTGTATTTATCAACATACGAGGTAACAAAAAAAAACATATAACTCACTATTTGAAAATCCAAGTCCTAGACATAGTGCTGTTATACGAATCGAGTCGAGCCCGATCACCCAAAATCGATTGAATTTTCTAAACTAAAACCACCGATTGAGTTCCCAAGTCGTCACCATTTTTAGACGCATTAAGCAGAAAAAAGAGTGGAGAGGGAAGAGAGTAGTGTCCGAACCAAGCGAAAACCCTAAAAGATGAATTTCTATTAACACCACCTCTCTCAAATGCAATTAAGCCTAAACTAAGTATCATATTTTGTGCTAACTTAAACCAACTTTTTAAACCTGTTTTTTGACTTCGGACCACTTCAAGACACTCCTCCATGAACTCTGTGCAACCGGATTACTTAACATTTTTTTTTTTGCACAAAACGATTGGAGTCAACGAGGGTTTCCAGTGAGTTCGACGGGGAATGAGGATATGAGAATATTTGGAGTATCACCGATAATTGGTGATAGGGGAAAACTTGTATTAATATAGTGAGAGTACAACAAGTAGCCCGTAACTAACGAGAGATAAACAAGGGAATACAATCAAAAAAATATATTTACCAAAATTACAAAGTCAACTATCCTTGATATTAGACTTAGCCTTATTACCCCCCGTCAAGCGCTGCGTGGGATGAATACAAACGCAAAGCTTGGATCTTAAGAATTCAAAGGCCGGACGTGGTAAAGTCTTTGTAAAGATGTCAGCAAGCTGGAGATGAGATGGAACATAGCGAGTGATGAGCTTACCCGAGGAGACAAGTTCACGAATAAAGTGGTAATCAATATCATGTGTTTGGCCCGCTTATGAGCGACCGGATTCTGACTCAAAAAATAGCACTCTTGTTATCACACAGAAGAAGAGGTCTAGAAGACGGTAGTGATCGAATCTCATGTAGCAAGTTCGTGACCCAAACCAGTTCTGCCGCCGCATTAGCCATGGCGCGATATTCAGACTCACAACTCGAACGAGAAACTGTGGGTTGTTTCTTGGCACTCCAAGAAACGAGATCGCCTCCAAGAAATATGGAATACCCATACGTGGAACGACGAGTTTCGATACAACGAGCCCAGTCAGCATCGGAATAGCCCAGAATGGAAAAAATAGAACCCCGTTTGAAAGAAAGGCCATAGTGCACAGTACCCTTGACATAACGTAGAATTCTCTTTACCGCCTGAAAATGATCAACCGTAGGTGAGTGTAGAAACTGACTAACCAAATTGACAGCATACGAGAGGTCCGGCCGAGTGATGGTCAAGTATTGGAGAGCTCCAACAAGAGACCTGTACAGAGTGGGATCATGAAATGGAGTACCGTCACTGAGAAGAGATTCCTCTGCTGCTAAGGGAGTGGAAACAGACTTAACATCTAACAGCTGAGCGCGTTCAAGTATATCATGAGCATACTTGGCTTGTCCAATAAATAAACCGGTGGAAATATACGAGACCTCAAGTCCAGGAAAATTGTTAAGACGACAAAGATCCTTAATGGCGCGTTCCAAGTGCATACGAGAAATAAAATTTCTCAATAGAGTTGAGTCGTTGCCAGTAACAATAATATCATCCACATAGAGCAATAAATAAATGACAGAAGTACCTCTATGAAAGTGAAAAAGATACGAGTCACAACGACTCTGGAGAAAGCCAAGACCTGATAAAAACGAGCTGAACCGCTGGAACCAAGCAAGAGGTGCTTGACGAAGACCATATATGGCCTTTTTTAGTTGACAAACATAGTCAGGAAATCGAGGATCAACAAAGCCAGGAGGCTGAGCCATAAGGACCGGCTTGTCAAGCACTTCATGAAGAAATGCATTTTTGACATCAAGCTGATATAAGGGCCAATTGTGTTGTACGGACATAGACAATATAATCCGAACAGTAGCAGCTTTAACAACCGGACTGAAAGTATTATGAAATTTAGTACCGGGAATTTGTGTAAATCCTTGAGCAACGAGGCGAGCTTTATGACGCTCAATAAAGCCATCGGCATGGAACTTTGTACGATAGACCCACTTCGAGCCGACCACATTTGTTCTAGATGGACGCGGCACCAATATCCAAGTATTGTTCGAACGAAGGGCGTCAACCTCATTTTGCATGGCGGCTAGCCACTCGGGATGCTTGGCAGCGGATTTAAAAGCACGCGGCTCAGAGGTAGCAACAAGGGTAGAAAGAAGAGCAGTAATCGCCAAATTGAATGGATAACGAGGTTTAAAGGTGCCAGCCCTTGCCCTAGTAACCATGTGATGACGCTCGGGAGACGAAGAAACAGCAATTGGAGCTGCAGTGGGTGGAGAAGCGGGTTGCTCGGGTTGCTCAGGCAAGGGAGGCTGAGGTGCCTTGTAGCAGGCGGGAAAGGCTGCTGCATCTACCGGGGGACTATCAGAGATAGTTGCAGGCTCAGACGTCGAGACAGGCCGACTGGTTGGACAAGCAGGTGGGACTGGAGCAGGTAGAGCGGAATCCATAACATCCAAAAAAGTAGAAAGATCCAAGTCCAAAACAGGAGTATCCGATTGCGTTTGAGAGAAAGGAAAACAGTGCTCGTCAAATTGTGCATGACGAGTAGTGAAGATTTTTGAAGAATCTGGATCAAAGCAACGGAAACCTTTGTATGTGCTACTTTAGCCCAAGAAGATGCAAGGACGACTTCGAGGTTCTAATTTGTTAGCCGCATAGTCCCAAAGATACGGAAACACACGACACCCAAACTGTTTAAAAGTGGCGTAATTCGGAGCACTCCCAAATAAAAGTTGAAATGGTGAAATGTCATGCAATAATGGAGACGGCAGCCGATTAATTACAAACACAGCAGTAGCAAAAGCATCGAATCAAAGAGATGCAGGAGCTTGAGTATGAAACAACATAGATAATCCTATTTCGGAAATATGATGATGCTTACGTTCAGCCCTCCCATTTTCCTGCTGTGGCGTGTAGGGACAAGAAATGCGATAGTGAATACCATTTAAAACCATAAAATCACGCACCCGAGAGTTCACAAATTCAGTACCACCATCGCTTTGAAAAATCTTAATTGTACGAGAAAATTGAGTGCACACAAAAGCATGAAAACGAGTCAGGACATCATAAAAACCACTCTTAGCGCAAAGCGGATAAATCCATGTAAAACGAGAAAAATCATCGATAAAGACAACATAATAGCGGAAACCATCAGAAGTGGAGACAGGTGCAGGGCCCCATAAATCACAATGTATTAAATTAAGAACATGGCTAGCGCGTTCTTTATTTAACCGAAATGAGAGTTTCTTGCTCTTCGCTAATTGACAAGAGGAGCAAAGACTAGGGATCGGCAAAACTGAAGTAACAGATAACTCGCCAAGTTTATCTAATAATGAAATAATAGAAAATTGCACATGTCCCAATCGTAAATGCCATAAATCAATGCTAGCTTCTAACACTTTGCTCCGAATCACCGCAGCCAATGCCGGAACCGCCCTATCAAGCAAATAAAGGCCCTTATCACACCTCCCCTGAGCTAGAGTTGTCTTTGTCACTCGGTTCTGAATCAAAAAAGATTTATCAGAAAATATCACATCAACAGAAAAATCAGAGGTTAATTTGCTGATGGATAGAAGATTTTTAGTAACATGCGACACCACCAAAACATCCAACAGCTTAACATTAGCAAACAAACGACAAGAGCCAATATGCGATATATCTAAAATATGACCATTACCAACGACGACTGAATTGTTACCGGAGTAAGGCTCATAAGAGTCCAAAGTAGTAGATTTGTTGGTCATGTGAGCAGATGCACCCGAGTCAAGGTATCAGTCGGAGGCGGGATCGGAGACGTTGCAAGAGGACGTGAAAGCATGGGCCAAGTTTGCCTGCAAAATATTTTGACGAGCATTTAAAAACTGAGGGCATTTGTCCGCATAGTGATCCCCACGACAAATTTGACAGTGAGGAGTATAGTTTCGGCGCCCCCCATTTTACGAGCCAGTACCACCATTTTTATTGCCAGACGAGGGATGCTGACCACGACCAGCCTGACGCCCAAAAGACTGCCCACGACCATGAGAAGAGCCACGGTCAGAAGAGGGTCGGCGATCAGCAGTGAATGCCACCTGAGTTGTGGGACCCTCCATTGCGCGGAGCATGATATCATATTATTTTGCTTGATGCAATAAGTCTCGGAAGGCAGGTATAGGAGAGAGCGCCATGCGAGTGTCCGCGAAGCCGGCAAATTGAACATCCAATCCGCGTAAGAACCAATGGCTCTTATTCGTTTCATCAACAGGACGAACAATAGCATTTAATTGATCACATAGAAGCTTATGCATCTTACCGTAATCGTCAACAGACGAACTGCCCCGGCGCAGCGAGAGAAGCTCCTCGCGAAGTTGGTGTTGACGTGATGCCGAAGAGAACACACCCTAGAGAGTTACCCACGTGTCGCGGGAAGTGGTTGAGTCAATGACCTCCGAAGCAACTTCTTTAGAGAGAGAAGTGTAGAGCACGCTTAGAAGTTTTCGATCTTTCATCTTCCAAGCCGTGTACGCCGGATTGGGCGATTGAGCACCATCCGCAGCGGTGATCGTAGATCTTGGCTGAATAGTGGAGCCATCAAGAAAACCCATGAGGTCAAAACACTCGGCCATATGCGTGATTTGACGGCACCAAGGGAGATAATTCGTGGGATTGAGTTTGATAGCCGCGACCATGTTAATCATTGTCGTGACAGGGAGGGAGTCGGTTGTGTTTGTGAATTACAGAAGGACAATGCATTTGATGCTGTTTACCTAATTTGCAGGCTTCACAGAAAGGTACATTATTCAATGAGCAGGGTACATGCATTATTTGTAAAACCTTTTTCAAGGTATTATTACAAAGATGACCTAGTCTATTATGCCATAGAGTTTCTTTGTTGCTGCAGTGTAGATGAGAGCATTGGTTTGAAGATGTGCTAGACTGAGAAGAGGTTGATGCTTGAAAAGCCACTGGAGATGGGATTTGAGTGTGAGAGATATGTGAGAGGTCAAGTTGATAAAGGCCATCTTTAAGCTTGCCCTTCAGGAGGATAGTGTGGGACTTCAGGTCCTTGACAAGGCAATGATTAGCATGGAATTCGATTAGAGCATGATTATCTTGTAGAAATTTATATATGCTGAGCAGATTATGAGTAATGTCATGAACATTGAGGACATTTTTAAGTGAGCATGAGTACGAGGGTAAAAGAGTGGGCACACTAGTGTTTCCAGTATGAGTAATAGGAACAGAACAACCATTACCAACAGTTAAGCTAGCATTACCCTTATATGGAGTATGCAGCTTTAGGTTACCCAGGTTGGATGTAATGTGGTGAGTGGCTCCACTGTGTAAAAGCCACTCTGAGGAATCTTGACCATTAAAAGGAATTTGAGAAAACTGGGGATGATATTGATTTCCAGTTGAAGAATATAGTCCATAAGGGTTCAGGGCATGAGCTTGCTGATTTGAAGGATAGACTGCATGAACACCAGTAGGTATGGATGGATTAGTTCCAGTATGAGCCAGATATGCTTGTGCTGATGGTTGATGCATAGTAGGATTATAGACAGGTCCTGAAGATTCTAGTCCTTGAAAATTGACATCAAATCGCTTGAAACATTTGTTGGCAATGTGGTTGTTTTTGCCACACAGTTGACAGATAACTTTGGCTCCTCCTCGGCCAAATCTACCCCTGCCTCGGCCTCTTCTAGTGTAATTAGCTCGAGTTGAGCGAAGATCTTGAGCAGATTTCTGTGTAGCTATGTGAGCTGAAGGATGTTCAGAAGTAGGGTTAGGTGCAACTGAAGACAATGAACTTTGTATCTGAGTCAGACGCATTTCATGTGTTTGAAGGATGAATTGAACTTCTGACAGAGAGGGTGTATCACCACGGGTTGTGAGATTGACGATGACGCTTTCATATTCAGGGCCGAGACCACCGAGGATGTACAAGATTAGGTCATCGTCCTTCAAATCATGTCCTGCTGCCTGGATTTGATCAGCAATGTTCTGCATCTGCATGACAAATTCTTCAATGCTTTTATCTCCCTTTTTTGAGTCTGAAGTTGAAAACGAAGATTCATAGCTCTGGCTTTTGACTGGGAGCGAAAAAGTTTTTCAAAAGTGGTCCAGATCTCAAACGCATATGTACATCGACTCAGATGCCCAAGCATACATTCAGAGATTGAACTGAGAAGCCAGCTCATGAGAAATTGGTCACGGCGATTCCAAATTGCAAATTCTGGATTTATCTCCATACCAATCCTAGCTTCCGGGATGATTGACAGATCTCCGACCAGAAATTCGTCAAAGCCATGTGCTCGGACTGTAGCTAGAATTTGAGAACGCCAGTATGAGTAATTGTTTCGATCTAGACGGATTGTGAGAGTATTTAGAGTTGGCAGATTTAGCGTCGCCATGGGTGAGATTGAATGAAGCTTGAATAGAACAGAGAGGGAAAAAAATTGATGATGAAAAACGCAAGAAATTTGTCCACAGAAAATTAAAAAGACCGAGAAATTGAGGATATAATCGGAGGTAGGAAGGGATTTGGAGAAGAAATCGCCATTGATGTTCTGCAATGAAACAGGAAGATGAAAAGGGGAAATTGGAGACGAAGGGTTATGAGAGAAGGGGGGGCTCTAGATACCATGTTAATTGGGGACAGAAAATGAAAAATAATTTTGTTGAATTAATTGATTGAAATGAATTACAGAGATGGGTATTTAACCCTTACACATTACAAACGGCTCAACTACAATTAACAACTCTAACTGCAGGTTTGTTTAACCCTAACATTATTTGTTTAACCCTAACAGTATTTGTTATTCCTAATAGACTTATAACAAATTTGCCACGTGGGCTTTAGCTAATATTTAATAGGTTGTAGGAGCAGCCATGAGAGAAGCAGACTGATAGCAGGCGAAAGCGATGAAGAATAAGGGAGAGGAGAACTTGTTTAACCCTAACAGTATTTGTTATTCCTAATAGACTTATAACAAATTTGCCACGTGGGCTTTAGCTAATATTTAATAGGTTGTAGGAGCAGTCATGAGAGAGGCAGACTAATAGCAGGCAAAAGCGATGAATAATAAGGGAGAGAAGAACTGTAGTAGCGTGAGATTTGGGGTTTTAGGATCGAAAGACTGATACCATATGAGAATATTTGGAGTATTACCAATAATTGGTGATAGAGGAAAACTTGTATTAATATAGTGAGAATGCAACAAGTAGCCCGTAACTAAGGAAATAAACAAGGGAATACAATCAAAAAATATATTTACCAAAATTACAAAGTCAACTATCCTTAATATTAGACTTAGCTTAAGAGGACGTGGATGTGGGGTCTCCAGTGGATCGGCATGGCGAGAACTGGGTTTTGAGGTAAACAACGGTTGTTTTGATAGGTGATTACTATGTGAAATAGAATAGTTGAGAGTAGGATTGTAAAGGTATTCATTCTAACCTGGCGTGTTAAGCCATTAGAGTATTCATTTGTCAAATGTAAGCTTACTTCATGTTTTCTTATTAGTTTTAATTAAATTTAAATACACAAATAAATTAATATTCTATTTAAAATAATATAATATAATAATATTTTTTTTTAATTCAATCACGCAACAATGCTGGAGTTGATATTGAAAACTTAAAGGTTATATCTACATTCCGATAAGTTTGACTTCTCTATCCACGACAAACTACTGTATCTACATTCCGATAAGTTTGACTTCTCCATTCACGATAAACTTACATTGATTATTAGATTCATGCATTCAATCATCTAAATTTAAAAAAGAATTCATTATGTAGAATTGTATCATTTCTTGAATGCGTGGATGAACATGAGACAATAGTAACTTTCCTCATTACCTTTATATATAACGCATCCCTACCAATGGCTAAGATAATTATTCAATCTATGGCTAAAAATTCTTTACCTTCAAAATACATAAATGTTTTTATTATATTTCTAGAAAAAGATTATAAGACTTAAGATCTAATACTTTTAATGGACTTTCATTTAATTTTAAACTTATAAAACTCATAAACATTCTCCAAGTCTAGCATTATTTCGTCAATTACTTCCAATAGTTATGTTTTTTAAATTATCATGTTGGATGGGAATCATTTAATATATACTGTTAGATATATTTGATTATTAGAATAATTTCTGCAGATGAGTTGTAAGTTACTAAAATGATCGTTTGTGCAGTTTTATTAAGAATGATATTATTCCACAAGTTTCGGATGAGAATGACATACATTATTTAAAAAATAAATAAATTTGTAGACATGTCAGACTCATTGTAATTGTAAGTTTTTGTTATATATATATATATACACACACATATACACATTCATTTGTATTTTTTCATGGCCATGTTCTCTTCCTCTTCTTCTTCTTCTTAATTGGGGTATTGTTTTTAGTTAAGTGATGCTAGTGCAAATCGATGTGGCTGCATAGGATATACTAGTTATAAATTACAATGCACCTAGTGTCTATCAATTAATGTATTCGTGATTCATAACTAGAGATTTTGGCATGCTATTGGAGTCAACCTATTTATGTTTGCCAACATTTTAATTTCTTGAAAGAAAGTCTAATGAAAATTTTAATTTATTAACTATGCATCCAAAGTTCAAAACTGAGTTCTTTTTAGAAATACTTTTGACTGTAGAGTGGGCAAAAAAGAAGCAAAAACAAACAAACAAATTAGTCCACCAAGATCACAATTTGAGGGACATTAACCACACAAATCTCTCTGGTATCTAAAACAGAACTGCAAAAAGCCAAAGCACAGAGCGAACATCAAACGCAAACTCATTCATTAGTCGCATATTTATAATAATTTCACTCCCGCTGCATTCAATGAATCGATTACTGCTTTGACCTTGCCGTGATATCTTTGGTCTTTCTTCAAGAAAACCGAAACAGCAGGTATGTTTTGCAACAGCAGGCGCTCACCGAGTAATTTGCCGATTTTAGCAGCAGCAGATACATCCCGAGTGCTTTCTTTAGCTTTCTCCAGGCTCAATCTCAACGCCTTCTCTTGTGTGCTGGCGGCCGAGGCCACCGTTGCAGTCGGAGTGTGGACAACTTGCGCGTTTACGTACTTATTTGTGAAGTGCATTCTCAGGACATAGGGTTTCAGAAATTTCGTTACTCTTTCTGGCCTTACCGGAGGCGGAATAACCATTTTTCTGTAAATAAAGAATTAAAAAAAAAGTATTATAATATAAAACAAGTATGCGGCAGATTTGTTGTCAACAGCATTAGCATTTACAATTATAATACCCCTCATTTTGAACGAAACACAAATTGAGCATAAATTTTTTTCTTCTTCACATTTTCCCAAAAGGAGAGTTTGAAGCAAGCCGATTCAGAAAGTGATTTGAAGCAAGAACAACGGCACACACACTTGCAGCATTGTACACATCGCATTATTATTATTAGTAGGGCCAAGGAGAATCTCAAGACAAATGTTTCCTTTTACCACATCTTGGGAGAATTTTAACATCACTGGATACTAAAATTAAATAAGAAACAAAGAATTCCATAAATAATATCACATTTTAGAATGATATTCTTATAACCCACAAAAAAAGAAAAAAACTTTCATATCATTAGCCAATTTTCTATCATAAAAAATAAAAAAACACACGGGGAAGCTAGTACACAGATATACGTACAACTACAAAGACGAGTTTTAAGGCAATTATCTCACAAGACTTAAAGAAAGACACGGGGACGATATCTTGAGCTTAACTAATGCACATTGTCAGTATATAACCTCACAACAGGAGTAATTTTCTATCAACACAATGCTTAGTAGCTCATTAATTTAAACAAAACATTTAGCCACAATTAATTCATTTTTGCAAGGATATAAATCAAACGATCCAATATTGTTAACTAAAAAATGGCAAAATTCATCGTTTCCAGTAAAAACACAAATCACGGACACACAAATACAATTGCAAAATCATGTATGCGTATCCACGTACGCGAAAATACAAAATTAGGGTTAGAATCTGGGATGAACCTGTCTTTGTCAAGCCTTCACCCTAAAATTTTCAGCCCTCAATTTGAAGAGTGAAGCCAGGTGACTCTGTTAGGGTGTTCGTTTTTTTCTAAGTGGAATAGTGTCGAGTGCTTTGAAAAGAAGCTAAAATGAATACGACATGTTTTAAGCAAAATGGTGAAAAGATAATGGATAAAAGTGATGGGTTTCGGCTTGGAATGCTTGGCTTCAGATCCATACCAGCTTTGACGATCTGTTGCCTGTTATACTAAGGCCTGTTTTTTTAAATGATAAAATTATTTGGATTAATTGAGGCTAAAATCTTCGTTGATAATATAATTAGTGATAAAAAATTATTTTGGTACTATGCAATTCTGGCGTTTGATTTTTGTCATTTTCTAATACGATGAGATAATTCGTTTGGGCTACTGATTGAAATGGTTAACTTAATGAAATGCCCAGAACTGACATATGAACATTACATCCAGAAAAGATAACTATTCCAAATAAATTTTCTTGGACATTGATGCTCCAGAGGCCAGAGCACAACCACTTCGAGAGCTACTCAAGAATAAAAATTCTCTCGACCAAGTCTACCAACAGATGCTATTTAAAAATTAAGAAATCGATTTTCAAATTAAAAAAAAAAAGAGTTTTCTTCCTGCAAGAACATGGTTAACAGATTTCCCCATTTGAAGCAAATAAAGCCCTATTGAACAACATAGTTATCAGAAATACATATCCAACTCCTAATGAACAAGGAACAATTACCACAAAAAATAATCAATCAATCAATAAATCCATCCATATTCCATAACAAGTTTCAGCAAACAACATTTATCCATCCCAATTTCTCAACCAACAATGGATTGAAGGCCCGAATTTCTTTTTAAAAAAATCGACCAAAACAATTTGCCCTAACTTTGAGAAATGAAAATCGAGAAGAAGGACAAAGTTAAAGACAGAATAGAAAAATACCTGAAAGCGCGGTGGCGTTTGACAACGGCGGTGGCAAATGGCCAGAGAGGAGAGTGACTGAGTGTTTACGTTTTATGTCTTGTCGATACTATGTGCAAGAGTGGGGCGGAAAAAGAAAAATGAGGGAAGTAAAAAACGATAGAAGGGAAAAGATGGAAAAGAAAAGGTAGGGCTCGTTTGTTTTGCTGGATAGGACAGGATTGGGTGGGATGTCCCAGCATTTCCTACGTGTGTTTACAAAGATAAAAGTTGGGGATACTATCCTAGGCCCGTGACGTATCCCTCAGCTCCACCGGGGATAAAAATATCCTGTTTTGTCCCTCCACAAAAATTACCTGGATGCCCTTTAAAAAGTCTATATTTGGTCGACTTTGGCCTCAATTGAACATGTAATTACATGACAACCATAAATAAATAGCAGCTTTCAACTACAAACCTTAGTTTGGATCTGTCGCAGAAATTTGGAGGTGAGTATGTGAGGAAATTGGTTGAGTTAAATTCTTTCAAAGTTCGGTGAATTGAGAAAATAACAGGTTGAATCTTTCCCGGAATAAAGATTCAAAATCTTGGGATATCCTTTTTGCGAATTGTAATACGAAGAATTTATCAAAAATTGTGAGGCCCGGTGAATTATTTCGAATGCCTCCGATTTCGAGAGAGTAGAGCAAATTTCTTTTTTGGGAAATCAAAATCGCGGATTGAAACAACAGATCGAAAGTAAAAACGCGAAGAAGCGGTTATTGAAATGTGCAGATGCTTAGAAGGTTATATTTGTAAAAAAAGTTAGAAAGCTATACTTGTATTTTATCGTTACAATTTATCTTAATCAAGGAAAAATAATGCAGAATGGATAAACAATACCAACCTCATCAAAAATGTAGTATTGATGAAACAAATAAAAAATTAGAGATAAATCTTTTTTACCTCCTGAACTATGGTCATTTTGACATTTTGCCTCCTAAACTTTTTTTTGGTGCAAATTACCTCCTAAATTGTACAAATTTTGCACTTAACCTCCTGAACTCCTATTCCTGGTGGAACTTTTGGTCGGATCTCACTCGTTTGACATGCACGCTTACATATAAGGGGTAAAACAGACTTTCCATCTTTTACTTATGACTCCTGCTCAAAATAATGGCACGTGAGCACTCGTGTGACCTGTTAAGATATTGTTCACATTAATATATGTATACACATAGGATTTTGAACCTACGTAATGCTCACGTGCCATTATTTTGAGTGGGAGTCATGAGGAGGAGATGGAAAATCAATTTTACCCCTTATATGTTAACGTGCATGTCACACGAGTGAGATCCGGCTAGAATTTCCACCAAAAATGGGAGTTCGGGGGGTTAAGTGTAAAATTTGTACAGTTTAGAAGGTAATTTGCAAGAAAAAAAAAGTTTAGAAGGTAAAGTGTCAAAATGACCATAGTTCAGGAGGTAAAAAAGATTTTTCTCAAAAAATTATTTTATCAGCATAGTGTTATCCTTCAATTTCTAATAAAATTACCCAAAACCATCCGACAAAACAAACGAACCCATATGTGATAAAATAATCCAGGTTCTTGATAATTTTCGGGGCTGATATAATTTAGAATATAATGTTAATGTCTTCTGCTACATAATAATAATAATAATATGGGGAGGGAATATCCCAACACAAGTATCCGAATCAGTAGTTCCAATTTCAAACTTATTATGTATATAACAAGAAAAACATCTAAAATTAAAGGGGAAAAATATATATATCAAACAATCTCCAATACGAAATAAAGATTCAGTTTTTATCATCTATTGCCGACTCTTGTCCCTGCACTAAGGTGAGTTTCTTATCGTTCCCATTTTTTTCTTTTTTCTTTTCTTGTTACAATTTTGCATTTGCACAATTTATATCTACGCAATGGTTGTTGTCATGTGTTCTTAATTATCCAAATCATTTGTTTATCAGGGCTCTATGTTTTTTTTTGTTTTGTTTTTTTTCCTGATGTTATTTATATTTAAAGCTTCTAATTCTTAAAAAGTTCTGCTTATCCAGGGGTTGGAGTTCATTCTTGGGCATTGCTGCTGTGTTATTTATTTGTGGCATAAAATTAAACTTTAACTATCTTTGTTATGTATAAACATAGTTTCCTAAGCATATGTCATTACAAGGAAGAATTAAAAAAAAAAAAAAGATTAAATACAATTGAACTAATTGATCCAAGAATATCTTGGGATGCAGATGAATAAGAATACCCATTTAAGTTGCTTTACAAAATATTGTACTCTCTAAGGTTTTCAAGAAACGTTTCTCCAATTTCCGATCCATCCTTCACAAAAACGGCCGGATATCCTATTCGGGCTTCCACCCGCTTTTCACAACCTCGTTCCGAATATAATTTTCCTGTCCAAACGTGCCTCCACGAACAAATCTCTCCTTTCGGGAAGTAAACTTTAACATCTTGCTCGTCTTTGTCTAGAACAGGCACAACTAGGATCTCCGTGCCTACTAGAAACTGTTCGTGCGTTAGCCTTTGCACACGTTCGTCTTCTGGATAGTGGATGAACAGGTGTCGACAGACGGGTAGCCCTTTTTCAGAGGCTTCCTATATAAGCAAAAAAAACAAATTAAAAAAACATGTTTCTTAGATTAGAGTTCCAAAACTTATTATAAAATTTTTTTTTTTTGGATATGATATTTACCTTTACTAACTGAATTCTGTAAAATTTCCACGCGCTGTATATCTTAGCGAACCGTGAAAAATGAGATAAAGTTCTTTCATTGGAGTAGAATTGACTATTGCAAGATGGCTTGTTTCCCTGATCAACAATGTGAGTATAAGAATATATATATATATATATATTTATATTTTTTAAAGAAATTAAGCAAAATTTCAGGGGTATTCAGCATGTCTGCCGCAAGACCGTCTTACGTCAGTTTTTTGAAAGACGCACTGTGTGAATAGTGCTATATGTAACTTACTTCATGTGTCCGAAAGACGGTTGTGAACGCGTTAAGCTCCATCCATCTAAGTAGAAGCTCCTCACTTCTTCGGTACTTGAAAAACGGTAAGTTCACGGCACAGTAGCCTCCGATATCACTATGGTTGAAAGCGTATCCGGAAATCCCGCTGCTAAGCAAACCTACAACCGCACTCTTTATCCCGTCATTAGCTTGCCAGCTCACCATTTGGTCCCCTTCCCAAAACAAGCTCGCCCACTTCGGGCTGTTTCGAAAACCGGCCCTCATGAAGAAAACCAAAGACTCTTGCGGGTTGTGCTTCTCCTCGCCGGCACGATTATTTTTCCATTCGTCAACGAATTCTCGATTTATTTTTGCCCAGATTTCGGGGTATCTGTTGTGGGCAGTGATTGGATCTTCTCCTGAAAATTGCAAACTTGTTTTCATAATTTATTTTGAGTTTCTCTTTTCAAGCGACTGGATGAATTTTTGGTATAATTACAGATACCCCGAAATTTCCAGGCCTGGAAATTTATGAAGATATGCGAGGAGGAGATTCTTAAAAACAATGAGTAGAATTGACTATTGCAAGATGGCTTGTTCCTCTGATCAGAATCGGACTTTCTTTACAATTTAAGCAAAATCTAAGGAAATGCATAATTACAAAAAAAAAAAAGCGCCAAGTTCTCGTTAAAAATTACAAACGCTCCTTAAGGTATGAAAACCTCCGTGGTGTTTGTATTTTATTAACAAATATTGGATGCACTTTTCATAAATAAAAAAATGCAATGGGTGTTTTTAAGAATTTTGAAAAATAACTTTATTTTTTGAAGTTTGTGAAATCACAAAACTACCACTGAAATTTTGTGTAATTACAGAAAAGACTTGTTATCTTTAAAAAGTACAAATACTCCTAAAGGTTTCACAAACACCTCCTTGGTGTTTGTATTGTATGTGCTCAACAAATATTGAGGTATTTTTAATGGGAACCTGGCACTTTCTTTTGTTTGTTTTTTTGGTAATTATGCAAAATCTCAGGGGTACTTTAGTAATTATCTACAAAATCAAAACTCACCCGAATAGAGACGGGCATCGACCGGCAAGCCTTCACCGAAATCGGCCATCCAACCCCTGACTCCATCGTTCACCATTTCTTGCAAAATCTGCTTGAACCAACTTGCCGTTCCGGGATGTGTCAAATCCAACATCCCGACATCGAAAGCCGTATTAGGTACCATGTACGTCCCTCCTTTATCGTCTCTCACTAAGATGTCCAATTTCTTCGCCTCCTCGTAGAGGTTTCTTCGTACATTTGTCTTTTCGTCCATCTTCATCCATGAACAAGAATAAATTTAACAAAAAGAAAAAAGAAAAAAAAGAATATTTTCAAATTTATGATATTACCTAAGAACATACATACCGGGGCTAAACAAGGATTGCAATACGTCATTACTTTAATATGATGAGCGCTTAAATCTTGAATTAGTTGCCGCCAGCCCGAATACCGTGTCGAGTCCACTTCCCAGTTCCACCATAGTTGCGACCCAATAACGGTTTTCCTTTGTCCTACCCAATCCTGCATGATATACGCACTCAATAAGCTATAAAAAAAAATAGTCTTTAGTGTTTTATTTGCAAACACTGCCAACTTCTGATTCTCAACTAATTTTTTTATTTTACTAAAAAGAGCTTCAAAATAAACATTGAGAAGTGAGATTAATATAAAATGGTATATATTTTTGTCTTTGTTTTTTTTAAAAATAAAATGGTATATTAATTAATTCTACCTGCAACCAAAATGCAGATATTGGGGTATCCTTGGCTCGAAGTTCCTTCCAGATATCGCGTACCGTACTGGTCCCGCCTTGCATTCCCACAACAGCTCCCGAAATTATCCACTCGGGAAGCTGTTGAGGCCTCCCTATGCTTTCTGTGAAGTGTTCAATAAGCTCCGCAGGTGAGTTTCCATTCAGTATACTACCTTCCATCATATCTCCATGCACCTGCAACCATTTTCAAAATTCTTATACAAATTTTATATATATCCTTATTTATTTATATAAATTTCCCCCCCTCAAAAAAAACAAACAAACCTTGACACACATTTTTTCAAGAACTAATCTGTAGAAAAAAATTGTATAAATTCTTTAATAGTAGTTTTTCCAGCCAGAAGCTAAGATTTTTTTTTTTAAAAGGTAAAAAGCTACCGTAATTTATAGATTATGAAAGCATACTCTAGTAACATGCATATTACCAAACATTAATTACCTGTATTTGGACACAATCATCCTTTGTTAGATCAAAAACCGAATAGTTGTACCCTTCTAGGTAAAGCGACCTCATCTTCGATGTCATGTAAAACGGCGAAGGAGCGTAAGTTGTACTCTCATCACCCGCCGCCCTGCATTTAAAACAAAATTCCCGATAAATAATCACTATTCATATATTCATCTATCTAAAAGAGTGATTGCAAAAAAAAAAATAATAATAAAAAAAAAAAGTGATTCTCAGCTTGTAGCCCAAAAAAATAGAAGCTAAGAATCACTTTTTTGTTTTGCTATTTTTTTTTTTTAAAGTTTGTAGTTTTCTAAAAAGTGTCTGCAAAAAAAATCAAAAAGTAATCGCAAATGAGTGTTTTTGGCGGTTAGAAGCTGAGAATCACTTTTTTCTAACCTGTAGCTAACCAAATTAGCCGCGAACGTGATCGGTTGATCGCCTCTCCCGATTCCTTGTTCCTGAACGAATATCGGCACTCGTTTCCCTTTCAAATCCATATGCGAAAACTGCTCACCAAACCCGTAAAACCTCTCGTCCTCTTCGCTCGAATACGTGACGCAAATCCTATTAAAATCCGGAAAGACTCCATTTTTCATCGCAACATTCTCCTCTTGCGCCGGCGAAACTGCTATTACCACTCTATTTCTCGACAATCCACACCACCCGATTCTCAGCCTCCGAATCCGACCCACTTTCCGCACGAAACCTCTGTAGCCACCGTAGCTTCTCGGAGACAACAGCTTTTGCTTTCGTTCGATATTCGGTTTCCCGAATCTCACTTGAAACCCAACCTGGTTACTGTTTTTCTGGTCAAACACCACCCAATACTTGGCATAAGAACAGCTCTTATTCTTACTTTTCTTGTCCTTGGCCTTAAAAATCCTTCCTTTGATCAGAACAACCGGTGATTTGGAAAATGATGGTGAATTTTGGTTTGATGTGACGTCAGATTCTTTTATGATTCTGATATCTTCGATGGTTTGATGATCGCAGATGAAATGGGTGTTTTTGTCCTTGATGAGAAATGATCCTCTGCTTTCCTCGACCTCTGTATCGACCGCGGCTGCGGAAACGAAGGCCCGGCCCGGAACGGTGGCCCATATGGATCTTGAAGGTTTGGACTTGTGTGAAATTGAAAAGGACCCTCCATTTTGTGATGACCAGTTTAACTGAAAATCATGACCAATTTCATAAATCTGTTGTGAAGGGATTGTTTGGGGGTTGAAAATTAGAGGTCCTTGAATGAGAGGTAGCGTTTTGGGCTTTGAAGGAAAAGGGTTGTTGATGTGTTTATGGTGTTTCTTGGTTATTTTCAGAGAGGCCATTTTATTAGACTTTTTGGACAAATGAAATGCTGTTCTATATATAGTACTCTTATTTTATTTTATTTTTTCCAATTTCTGTTATATATTACTTTTCTTGTTTCTGAAAAATCAAATTTTTGGTCAGGGACGTGTTATTTTGGGATAAAAAGGATTATTTGGGGGGACCTCTGAGGATTAGTGTTTATTTTAATTTCTTTTGCTCGTAAGTTTTTTAATTTTCCGTGTAGAAGACCCAAGTAAAAGTATGATAAAATGCAGAGGTTCTTGAAAATTGAAATAAATAAATAAAATGATAAAGATTGACCACAATGTTTGACTATTAAACAAGAGAGTCCAAGACTTGAATTTTTCAATTTGAGGTTGCAGTTGGTGTTACTTCATTGTGAATAAGAAAATTGAAGTGATCAAATGAAATGGTTTAACATTATGTACAACATATACCAACAAAAACCTGTTTACCATGGCCCATTAGGGGATTATAGAATTTATTTGATTTCTCAATAAATGGGGATTATATGTGTGTATGTAGACTATATATGCTTGAAAGATTCAAATGTGAAATGCCTATAATAATGATATACTACAAGAATGTATTAAGACGTGAACCTGGACAAGATTCACTTCGGTGAATAGTATGGTCTTTTCGTCATCTCATGCAGATGCAGTTATCCAACCCAAGAAGCTACGCCACTGCAAGTAGGGCTAAGGATCAAACTACATATCATTGGATATTGGACTCAAGATTGATCGGTGAAGGTTAATCTGAGCCTCTATTCTAAAAATCGCCCTATGCGCCACCAATCCGCCTACGATTTTCAAAAATTAGCCAAAAAAATTGTCGGGCGCACCAGGCGCTGTCTAGGCTAGGCGTCAGGCCAGTTTTTTTTTTAAATTTTTATGGCGTGAAACGACGTCGTTTTTGGGCCTATTTTTTAATTATTTTAATTTTGTAATATATGTTATGGTGTTTTTATTTGACTAATGAATTTATGGATGTATATTGTTTTGAACTTTGAATCGAACAATAGCTTTAAACTTGTGAATTGTAACTTGTGATTATTACTTTTAGTTTTGAATTGTCATATACTTTATTGTGTAAAAGGTAGTATGTTGAACTATTAAATAATTGGATGTAATGTTGTAAACCAGGGTATTTATTCTCAAATTTTAGGCCCCGCCTAGACGTCCTAGGCGCTGGTCTGCCGCCTATCGATTTTTAGAACACTGGTCTGAGCTTTGTTTGTTGACAAAAATGAAGCTCGGGCATAATTTTTAGCGTGTTATAAGCAATGTTCTATACTCGTCTAGGTTTAAGTTTCACCGAAACGTCTCTCCTTGCGAAAAGTTTGAAAACGACAATCAATTTATACATGACCGTTTCACGTGTGTAACATATATACTTTTTATTGTGTTTTAACCATGAGCCTGATTGATTAAGTTAATTTAAATAACTTATAGCTAATGACTGATAGTTAGTTGATGATAGCTTATTTCCAATTAGTGTTTAATAAATTAGTTGATTGAATGTTAGTCTACCAATATTGTCATGATTTGAAAAATACATTATACATCAAGAAACAAAAAAAAAGTATAAAATAAATAATACTTCCTAAAGTTTATTTAAAACAAGAAAAATATATGCAACTGTAGAATAAAAAAACAATTATAATAATTCTCTTATGTCTAATAACAATATTTTCGTAAAAAGTAAAATAATACATTAGTTTATAAAATAAGATATTAAAAATATAAAAGGGAAAAAATAGATTTTTTCCAATAAGTTATGAGCTTATTAGAATAAGATACAATTTGTGTGTGTGTGTGTGTGTGTGTGTATACATATATTTTTATAGAACACTACAAAAATCAGCAAATGCCGATGGGCAAGGCCGTCGACATATATTGACGACTTGTCGACAGCTTTGTCTATGTCGACGGGCCACCGAAAAACGTAGGCCATCGACGAACACCCGTCATCAAGAGTGGTGCCCATCGGCAACATCATAAGTTGTAAATACCGACGGTTCCCAACAGTCTCATTCGTCGACAGCCTATGCCCTTCCACATAATTAAGAAATAATAATGTGTCGACTGCCCTAATGGCCGCAGTGTTCTAAAAATCGCTAGGCAGCTGCTAGGCGTCAGGCCAGCGCCTAGCGCCTAGGACGCCTAGGCGGGGTCTAGTAGGGGCCTAGAATTTGAGAATAAATACCCTGATTTACAACTTTACATCCAACCATTTAATAGTTCAACATACTACCTGCTACATAATAAAGTTTATGACAATTCAAAACTAAAAGTAATAATCACAAGTTATAATTCACAAGTTTAAAGCTATTATTCGATTCAAAGTTCAAAACATCAAAAATCCATAAGTTCATTAGTTAAATAAAAATACCATAACATATATTACAAAATAAAAATAATCAAAAAATAGGCCAAAAATGACGTCGTTTCAGGACATAATTTTTTTTAAAAAAAAAAACTAGTCTGACGCCTGGGCAGCGCCTAGGGCGCCCGACGATTTTTTTGGCCGACTTTTAAAAATTGTAGGCGGATTGGTGACGCCTAGCGCCTAGGCCGATTTTCAGAACAGAGGATGGCCGTCGACAAAAACCTTAAAAAACATGAAAGAGAGAGGATGAAGCAGCCACCACCAGCGCCCCACCACCACCACTGCAGCATCCCGCCACCACCAATATGACGCTAGACGACATGTGCACGTTTTTGTTTGTTTGTTTGTTTTTAATTTATTGTTTATTTAAATATTTAATTGTTTAGATATATAATTGTGAGGTTATTTCGAAAAGCATGATTATTATTGGGATTAATTAGTAATTAATTTAAAATTAAATTTTAATTTTAATTGTTTAGAATGTCAAATTATGGTTTAGATAATTGGGGTTTCATTGTTAATTTAGGGGTTATTTAGAAATATTTTAAAATATTTAAATAATTGGGATTGATTTCAAAAGTTAGAGTATAATTAGGGAATATTTTAAAAAATATATATTGTAATTAGGGTTCAAAAACAATTATTTAGTTCGTTAGGATTATTTTGGAATATTAGGATTTATTAAGAGACTGATTTGGAATTATATCAAAAATTAAAGATTATGATTCATGTAACATTCTTACATTGTTTATATATATGTATTAGTATTTGTAAATTTATTCGTATTGCGATTGTTTGATTTTATAATTGTACTCAGTATTGTAACAGATTGGTGTATATGTCGGTGATGATGTGGTGTGCGGCGCCGATCTGGAGGTTTTATTCCTCCAATAACGGACTTTATGTTTTATTTGAAATGTGATGGTAATTTTAAAAAGTTTTAAAATGTGCGTGGTGGAGTATTTGAAATGTCGTGGCGATGAGTACGTGAATGTTGTGTTTGATATATATGTTATGACTTGTAAATAATATATATATATTGTGGTTGGTTGGTATTGTGATTGGTTGGTGTATACGTCGGTGATGACGTGGTACGGTGCCAGCCGAGAGGTTTTGTCCCTCCAATAATTGATTTTAAGTTTTTATTAAATGTGATGGTGGTTTTAAAAAGTTATAAAATGTGCATGGTGTTGGTTTTGAAAGTCGTGGTGATCGGTACGTGAATATTATGTTTAATATATATACTCAAACACTTAAACAACTTTACAGATGGGTCAATTATATTCTTTCTTTTCACACTCAAATAATTAGACTCGTTTGGAATTTAGTATCAAATAAAGAGTTTGATACTAAGTTCTAATTGTCTACTTATTTGGACAATTTGAGAATGTGATTATCTTAATACGTTTGTATTTTGTGAACTTTTAAATTTCGATTTCTATTTCTCCTTTGTTATCGGGTGCACTGCAATAAATCTTGGCTCCATGTATCATGTCGAACTTGAGGTTCGCATTGGAGGATCATCTTACGCCGCTCCTGAACAATCCCCAAATATGTACATCAATATGGTTCACGATGCAACCGGTCCCAATTTTTGATGTGGTTGCTGATGTAGAAGACCGACGAGTTGAATAGTTATAGACGATCGGTGCACCCTCATACGATATCTCTAAAAAAATAGAATTTTTAGTTACGAGCAGCTCTTATGTGGACAATTAGTGTTTTTTCTGCCTTCTCTATGTTGTCTGGTTGGAGCATGGCTGAAAGAACGATTTGTCCACACTGCATGGAATGTTCGTATGCATTTACTCTCAAGTGCTGTAGGAAGTAATTTTGGTTTGATAATCATTGTAAGTTTCTTGATTGTGATCATCATTTTCGAAAAGACAAAAGAATTTTTTGGAAAAACAGAAAGGTGAAGATTCTGCCGCCGAGCATTTAGTCAAGAATGGAGTTTCGGCAAAGATAGAAATCTAGGGGCTTCTAAAAGTTAATGATCTAGATGCAGCGCATATCAATGGACACATAGCCAAATTAAGTGGTTGAAGGAAAAAAAAGCATCTTTTAATATTTGCCATACTAGAGTACAAATTTGATTTGACATAATTTAGATGTCATGCACATTGAGGAAAATGTGTTTGATAACGTTTTCAACAAGGTTATAAATTTCAAGAGGAAGACAAAAAATACTTTTAAAACAAGGGATGAATTAAACGAATATTGTCTTCGTCCTGGTCTACAACAAGACACATTAGGAAAGTATCATAAAACTTGTTACACACTAGATAAGCCGTCATAAATCTCCTCGTGTGAATGGGTAAGCTCTTCAGTATTCGGATGGATACGCATCAAATATGACATTGCATTGATGTGAATGGATTGAGATTATTTGGGATGAAAAGCCACAACTGTCATGTGTTCATGCAAAGGTTGATACCAATTGCTTTACGAGAACTGCTTTCCCATCCAGTGTGAAAGACCCTCACTGAGTTGAGTTTGTTCTTCAAGGACCTTAATTACGAAGTTATTGGGACTGGTAACATGAGTCGCTTGAAACATGATATTACTCTTATTTTGTGTCAATATGAAAAGATCTTTTCGCATATTATTATTGACCTCGTGGTGCATTTGCCAGTTCACTTAGCATATGAGGCGATAATCGATGGTCCAATGAAATATAGGTGGATGTATTCATTCAAGAGGTTTTTTCACAAACTAAAGAATAATATGAGGAACAAGGCGAACGTCGAGGGCTCGATAGCAAATGTATATCATATTGAAGAGGCATCAACTTTCACTTCATACTATTTTGAAGATCATATCTCCACGAAGAGAATAAGTTTATCTCGTAATGGAGATGACCAAAATGGTGAAGACAAAGATGATGACATTCCTTTGATGTTCAAGAAAATTTGGTGAAATATTCGTAGCATTAGAACAAATATTCTTGAATATAGAAGGATTTTATGCAACGAGAAATTATATTTTACTGAATTGTGATGAATTCAAGATTTTATCAGGTTCGAAATAATATATTTTCGATTGTTTGGTTAACAAAATATTGATTATATTATAAATTAAGACAATTTTGATCTTTATCCATATGTACTGTTTTCACGGAGGCCGTAAAACACTATCAATCAAACATTACGGAAGATGGGTTCAACAAAAATTGAAAAGTGAATATTGGTCGAATTGTTCGAAAAATATGTGAGCTCCTCTGAAATGATTATAAATAGTTATCAAATAATAAGTTTCTTTACATTCCGGTTGTTATAAGTACAAGATCCCTTGAACAATGTAACCGACGAATACATTAAGAGTCTATCAGTAGGTTCATCACAATGTGTGACTATAAATCATGGTTATATGATAAATGGATGTAGGTTTCTCACAGTTACATATTGATCAGGTAGATCAACTTCGAGCACTGGTGTTTGTATAAGGGGAATAAACTATGGAGATGATGAGTATGAATATTATGGTCGTCTTATAGAAGTTGTCAGAATCGGTTATACAAGGTTGCCTTACAAGACACTTTTGTTCAGTTGTGAGTGGTTTGATCCAACTCCCACAAGCACAAGGGTTTATCCTCAATATAAGCTCGTTGATGTCAGTTATAAGTATAGGTTCAATCGCTAAGAGCCATTTATACTTGCTGCCCAAGCTGTTCAAGTTTACTATTGCTCGTATATGGGTTTGAAATGAGACAAGTTGGATCGGTTGACAAGGTATAAAATTAAAGGTAAATCAATAAGATTTTATAGAGCTTGTGTCCTAATCAATACTTTCAGGAGGATGTTATACAAATGCACAATTCAATACAATTTGAGGATGTTAATTTTATTTACATGTCGACCTTGTTGATAATGAATCAGATAAACTCATCGATGAGGCGGAGGATGAGGCGGGAGATGAGTTTCTGACGATGAAGATAAGGATGAAGATGAGTTTGATGATAACCTAGACAGTGAAAGTGTGGGTTTAAGTTAAGTATAAAATGATGCATACATATATAGTTTAAAATTATATTAATTCATTTACCACAGTTCTAATGTGCATCTATACTCAAATTTTAATGGTTTTTTAGATGAGGGGTAGAGGTTGTGGTTGACGTGATGCTTCTCTTGGCCCTATCTTTGAACCGTAGTTCTCTTGGTTCTCCTCTTCATCACATCATCATATAGATGATGAAGACGATGATATGAAGGACTTATCAGGAGAGACTCCAACTTTGACCATTTCATCCACCCTCCGATGCCAGTACATATAGAGATCTCATGCCACCACGTCTTAGTATGATCGAGGTCCATGTATTTCCCCAGATGTAAGTGACTTTATATTAATGCTCAATTCTAATAAATCCCTTACATTAATATATTTCTCTAATTAACCACATATTTTATTAGGCTGCGCAGTTACTCAGAGGATTTACCGATGATTAACCAAGGGATTCACAAGACTCGTGTACACCCCAATGAGTGGAAATAGGAGCATATCCATAAGTCTCATCGTGAGTTGTGGTGGCCCAAGTTTCTGGTAATTAATAAATACTTTCATTTATATATTTTTATTTGTATTATATATAATAGTGTTTTTTTATTATTTAAATTATTTTGCTTTGTAAAAATACTGTTATTAGGGCGCGAGTTTATATTCTGAGCAGTTCGTCAAGGATAACTTTTATCCCACTATTACTCACTCATGGCACAACCGCCTCAACGAGTGGAAGAAAAAGTATAGAGCACATGGGAGATGCCCACGTGTGTGGTTGAGGACATCTGAAGGAGGTGGCAAGTGGAGTGGGATTAGTCAGAGAATAAGAAGGTCTTCGAGCAGACGAGTAAGAATAGAATGGTGAGCCAGGCGGCCCTGGTACTGGGATATCAAAGCAAAGAGGATGGTCTCGATATACGATTGATCATGCACATCAGCTCGTAAGTATTTGGATTTGAATTTATAAATTTTATTTTGTAAGCAACTGATTACTTGACAATTAATGGTAAATTATAATGTGATTTAAATACCAGAGACCTAACGGCACATTTACTGACCTCATATCACAATATATATCGGTAAGCATATATATATGTGTGTGTGTGTGTGTGTGTGCGCGCGCGCATTATTTTAATACTAATTAAGATTATATATCAAGAAAAATATTGTAGGAGGAGTATCAAAGATGTCTGGAGGAGGGATGTGAGGCGCCAAAGAACCTAAAAGATGTTGACGAGGACAAAGTCTATTTAGGGCTCGCTAAGGGTCGACGTTTTTGGCACTGGGTGACCTCAATTTCATTGTGCAAGTTGAATAGTGTAATGTCAAAGTTTGTAATCTTTCTTATTTATTTAATGATATTATTTGTTGGTATCGTCCATCTGTTGAGTCTAATTACTCTCATTCTCATATTTATAAACAGAGTGAGCTTACAATAGCTAAACTTACTGTTCAACCATGTGAAATATACCAACGACATGACAACATATTGGCACATGTGCAACATCTCGTCCTTTTGCCAATCAATGTTACTGTTCTCCTAACTTTTGTCCATTCATTGTTACTCAGATATACCAGACATTGGTTTTACATGACAAGACCACAGTTAAAGCTACTTTTCAGTGAATCATATTAACTTTTTCAATACATAGCTTTTGAACATTCAAAGTTACTATTCAAAGCTGCATTTTTAATGTCTAATATGGTTACCTTTATGCGTGTGAGTTTAATAAAACTTCTTTAAATATGGTACATAGATCTGTGAAATATTCTATATATCATAACTTCATCCATTTTTCACAATATGAGTTTGAGCCTTCAAAACATTTTCTACAATGAAAATAAGACCAAGTGAACTCTTCCAATAGACATTTTTCTTCTTGAATGTCTCGTGAACCAGTATAGCACCAATAATTGATTCATTGATGATGATAAGAACACTTATTGCCATAATTTCTGCGAGATTTGTGGTCCTTTCACAATTCTCAATTAAAATAACTTACAATGAGGTTACTCAGTGTGTCAAACATCTTAAATATCGTTATACCTTCTTCATGCAAATCATTGAATCCTTGGGGTGACTTGGGATCCTGAACAAGTTGTGCGTACAACCAAGCAACAATGGTCGAATTTCACAAAGGTATGTATTCAAAATTTGTTTTATCATTAGTTTAAATCCAAATAAATCATTAACATGCCATTCCTTTGTGACTACGTTGACCATGAATTATTAGTAGTTTAAAATATGAAAGAAGAGCCACTATTTGGTAAAGGACTGGATATAATATTTATGCAACGGTCAAACTTGAGCCCAAAATCACATATGCCCCAAAAACTAATATTCAATTGCATGCACGGTGAAAGAACTTCACAGACAAGGAACAAATGTAAGAAGTAGTCCCACTATAATATTACACTGTTGCACCAAGGAGGTTTGCGTTGCTTGTGAAATATAAAGTAATATCACTATACTGTTGATATTATAAAATGTCAAGAATGTCAGTGTCTTCTACTATAATGTAATTTTAATGTATTGTTATAATTATAGGTGTCAAGAATGTAAGTGTCCTCTATTTTATTGTACTGTCAATTCGTCATTATATATTCTATTAGTTTTTATGTTCAATTTTATGTAGATGGTGTACTCGGTCTATTTTCAGTGTCCTGGATAACTACATGACTACATATAGTTTTTAACATATAGTTTTATTGTTTTCATGACTTTATGTAGATGGTGTACTCGGTCTATTTACTTTAATTTTTAACATATAGTTTTATTGTTTTCATGACTTTAACGAGTTTCGATATAGTCAATCTATTGGCACATCAATGTTGGCTTGGTTCTCGAGCACACAACTTTAATAACATGATCATACAATGTCAGAGCTGCAAATAACACCTGATTTAATCCATTGGATACTCATCTGCATTCACCTTTGTATTTCACACAACTTTAAAGACTTGAATGAAAAACCCACACAATGTTAGAACTGCAAACAACATCTACTTTTACACATTGAATCTAATTTCACACATTTGCATTCACCTGTGTATTTCACTCATCTAGCATCGACTACACAACTACTTTCACCTTCTTCTTTTTTTTTTTTTTTGCCTTTGTATTTACTACACATATTTTTTTAAATTATAAACCTATAAAATGGGAAGTTGGAACATATTTTACTAACCATATCTCACTTACATATTATTTTTCAATCATCCTAATTTTAACAACAACAACAACAACAACAACAACAACAACAACAACAATAATAATAATAATAATAATAATAATAATAATAATAATAATAATAACAATAATAATAAATAAGTTCCCATTAGCCTAACAATGTACCAAAATTTGATTTTGATTTTTTTTTCTAACGATAGAAACTTAACCGAGTGGAGCATCCATATGGATACTGTGCTTGTTGACGAGTTCCATGAGAGAAAGCTCAATGGATTCTACGAACCGAGAAAAGGATTACGCAACAATATCACATGAATTTTATTGGAAAATCAGTGTCATGTTCAGGAAAGACTTCACCATGGATGACATAACCGCCCGAGTTGAACTTCTTGAAAAATGATATAGACATTTTCACATGATGTTGGGCAACAAACACGCTACTTGGAATTACGAAACCAACAAAGTGCAAACATCAGATTGGCTTGTGCGTTTTTAGAATGACGTGGTAGGAGATGCTAAGTTTACTTCTGCAATTCTAAAAATGGAGATTTTTTTTGCAAGTTGGTACGGGACGTTGATGGCAATAGCATTCCAATTTTGTATTTTTTTTTAATTACAGATCGACACTGGGATGCCAGTGGCAATGACGTCCCGCTTTCAATAGGGTTCCGCGTTAAAAAAAATATTTATTTGCCCAAAATATTGTTTTTTGGCAAAATAAACCAAAGACGCGGTCCGGTTTTCTTTTTCCTTTTCCTTTTCTTTTTCTTTTCTTCATGTGTGATATTTGTGGTAATTACGTGTCGACACCGAGATGCAGTTTCCCCAAGCGTCTCGAACGCTTTTTTTAATTCTACCCAACTTATATGAATTTTATCAATTTTGATTGAAATATATATACACACACATTTAATATTAAGTATATTAAAAAATATAACTTTTAAGAATAAATAAATAATAATAATTATAAATCTATTATTAAATTTATACATCGCAAAATTTCTTTATAAAGTAAATTACTAACTCTATTTACATATCTATCGGCTTATCACAATAGAGCGTTTCAGTTATTTTCTACTTTTACTCTTGATATTGAAATATAAAGTTGACAAGTTCTAAAAATTCGTGACACAAACGGAATGTGGTATTTGTTTGTTGTATAATGTTAAATATAATAAAATATCTTTTTAATACTACACCAAATAATGTTGCTAAAAGATAAATATTTTGGGGACGTCTACGGTGCCGTGAAGGTACCATTCCCCACTTAATCAGAATCATTAGATTCAAAGTTGGTTATGGATAATGGTAAGATCAAGGGATGTAAATGTAGGGGGAATGAGAGGTATGGTGCCTTCACGGCACCGTAGTCATTCCAAATATTTTATTGTGAAAAATAAAAACAAAAACAAAAACAAACAGAGGGGAGTATAGACTTTTTTTCCAAAACTATATTATTTGAAAATTTTGAACGGTGAGGGTATGTTAGATTTGATAAAATATACAACAAAACTTATTCAAAATAAAATCTGTAACACCCCAAATTATGAGACTACCTAAGAAAGCTCAATAGATTTGATTGGTAAACTCATACCAACAAGATGCATCTTCTTTTCTGGAAGCTCTCTCATCGAAACTCCAAAGTTAAGCGTGCTTGGCCTGGAGTAGAGGTGGGATGGGTGACCCCCTGGGAAGACTCTCAGGGTGCGCGTGAGTGAGGAACGCGTTTGGAAAGTCCGTGAGGGAGAAGGCCCCAGAAGAGGGAGCCCAAGATTGGGATGCGTTTGGAAAGTCCGTGAGGGAGAAGGCCCCAGAAGAGGGAGCCCAAGATTGGGATAGCCTACGGTTACAACTCTTGAATCTGTAGGACGTCGCGAGTTTAAGGGGAGTAGATTGTAACACCCCAAATTATGAGACTACCTAGGAAAGCTCAATAGATTTGGAGGGCGATCCTAGGACTTTACAAAATCATATTTTACAAATAATAAAGAAAATTACATATACAAATAAGTTGAAAAAGAACAAAACTGAAAATATAGAGCACCTCCAAATGTATAATATCATATCAAAATATAATTTGAGACTCATTGAAATAATCCCAAAAATCCCAAATGTATCATGCATTTTCATTTTGTAAATAATATCAACAAATAAAAAATATATATGCTCCACCTAACCTGTGAAATAAGAAATCAGTATATGATAAGAATTTAAAGGGGAATACAATGGGGACAAATGCGAAATGGAAAAAACTAAAAATTGAATTATGAACCATTATGAATGAATTCTAAAAATAAAAGTCGATTTCATGTGAACAATTATTTGAAAGTTATGGAATTAACCCTAAAATACACAGAATCATGCATTTTCAAAAATTTAGAAAATCTCGTCAAAACAGAAAACCACACGCATAGAGGAAGACTGAAAAAAAGATAATTTCAACAAAATCGAAAGTTTATTTTATTTGTAATTTATGAAATAAAAAATAAAATACACATAATGAGAAAGAGTACCCTTTTGCCTCTATGAAAGGTTCAACAATCACCCAATTAATTTTTGGTAGTTTATAAAACTCCATTTGACATCTCAAATCATACACATAAATCGTTTATGAATTAAGAATTATAATCATAAATCAAAACCAAAGTTCATATGTGATTTTTTATTTTTTTGAGACATTTAATAATAAATAGAAGAATGATAAAGATAAACTCTAAGTATTCTACGAAAGAGATTAGTATAGGTAAAAAGTAGTGTTTTAAAATGTGTATCACGCAAGTGTTGCGTTTTGATCCCAACGCGTAGCGTAAATAGCGTTGTATATTGTGTGAGCTATTTGAACACATCATTTTAATATTAAAAAATAATTATATATTTTTTGTGGGCTATTTTTAATATAAGAATAATTATCATTTTTTCGAAAATATAACTTATTATATAATCTCAACAAATAAAATACAATGTCTAACAAGTATTAAATAAAAATTACAATTCATAAACCACGAGATTATATCAAATAATATAGAACTCTATTATAGTATATAATAAAATGTTAAAAATTTAAATATATCTAACTAGTCAACTTAATCAGTATCCTCGATCATATATATCAAATAATATAAATTGAAAATAAAAATATATCAAAGAACTAGTAAAAATTTTGTTAAATTGAATGTTTTTATATTTATATGGAAATACTTTTACATGATATAAAAAATGGACTCAAATACTCTGGTTATTAATGAATTTTGCAGACAAATTAATCAATATGTTTTAGATGTCAAATAATTTTCACAACAAACCACGTGATTTAATTTTGCCCGATTTCTACTCATTTTCCCCTTACCACTTGATGCAATAATTTACTGAAAATTGAGGCTAGGCTCCGGGTTGCCTTTTCCGTTCTTCGCCGGTGTTGTCACCGGGCTTACGAGGGAACCGAAAATATGTATATTACGAGAGCCGACAGTCGAAGGGGGTTTTCTTGTCCACGCTGCTACTCAGAATTCGCTGCCGGTTTGGTTTTTTTACTTATCTTTCAATTATTAATTGTTTTATCTCTTTTCTTTTATATCATTAGTTGAGTTGCTGATTATTATAAATAATAATGAACTGCAAGGAAAGATACCAAGACGTGAATTTCAACATTGATACAGCAGAGCACTAATTGTTAGTTTGTTAATGCTTTAATCATTAGTTATTTGTAATCCCTGGTCCTTTACCTTATACCCGTAGGTTGAGATTTCAGTTTTGTAATACCCATCGATAGATTTTTGCTTGCTTGCTTGCTTTTTTATTTTTATTATTTATTTATTTATTTATTATTATTTTTTTTTTGGCATAGGCAAACATAGAAAACTCATACAATTGAAAATATTCTGGATTTATCTGGTGAGTTCCTTCATCTTCAAATATTATCTGTTTTGGTTTGTTTAATTTATATTGCACAATTTTTGCACAAAGTGTTAAAAAATATATTCCAATATTTTGCACTTTTTATTTCTTTTTTTTTTTTTTTTAATGCACTATGTTATATTTTTTGCTTCAATACTTGATATGTTTGTTTTCAAGTCATCCTTATACTGTATGGGGAGAATAAATAGTGTTCCGAATTGAAAGGGTTTAAGCAACCCACAGTCAGATTTATTTATTTTTTTAATTTTTTTTATGTTAAATATATAATTTTTGTATTTATATAGATTTCCCAGTAGGTAATTTGTTTTCTTTAATATAAGTTGCTGGTTTTATGAACTGGAATTTTGGGGGTTTATGTTATTGTTGAATCTGGTTTTAATTTTTTCTAGGGATTTCTTGAAGAATCTCGGAGGAAATGAGTAACCAGTCGAGGTATGTGAAATTGTGAAAGGATCAAGCGTCATTGTAGGACTTTAAATCTGGCACGCTTAATCAGCCCATTGATGTTCCACAGGTTATTTTGATTTTCATAGCTCTCTGTATTCATATGGCTCAACGTACACTATATATATATGGATTATTGACATTGCAATACTCTTTATAGGGTATGTGTGTTTGTCGATTATGCTAGAAAGTGATTGATTGGAATGGCGATGCAATACTTGGTGGAGGGTTACAGATTACAATTTTTAATATATCTTTTAAAAAATTTATAAAAAACTGCCTCATAATAAATGTTTTTATTTGGTTATAATTATCTCTTTTAAAAAATTTCTTTTCTTCCCTATTTGATTTTTTTCATTGTATTTCATTTCTCCATTAAGTCCCTCATTTTTTTTAATTAAAATTTGATTTATATCGGGTGTTTAGTTGAATATTTATGTTACTTAAGTTAGGGAAATAAAATCATGTTTATGAATGAATTAAAATGAGATTTTATTTATGTTTGAGTAGCTTTAAGAGAATTTTACATTAGAAAATAATTGATTAGAATAATTGTTTGTGTGTTTTACATAATCATATATAAACATGAATTAGCCTATGTTTTTGCGTAGAATTCAAAGCAGCCATTAATAAGGTTAAAAATGAAGCATAATGTAGCCTTAATTTCAAGTCAACTTTTGAGTAACATACTCGAACAATGCTACAGTTTCAAAAGCCGTAACTCTCCCTCTCTCTCTCTCTCTCTCTGTATTGCCTTATAAAAGTCATGTACACTTCTATAATTTGTCTCAGGCCTCAAAAATGTGTAATAAGCATAGACATAGTGTCCTCCTTGAAGCAGTAGCCCTAATTGTATGCTGTGCTTCAACCCTCGTAGCTGTGACACATTCAGTAGGAGAGTTAGACCTCGAGTTGCCGGACGTCCAACAATGCCTCTCCCCCATCCTTGCCGTGCCTGGATGCCTCAACCAGCTCATTGATTCCAGTTTGACTCTTCAACCTCAGCTGCTTGGACCTCCTTGCTGCAACGCTTTCTTGCAAATCGATCAAAATTGTTGGCCCAAGATGTTTCCATTGAATCCCGCTTTTCCCCCCTCCTTGAAATATTATTGTCTAGGTCTGCCCCCACCACGCCCTGATACCCCCGGTCCCCCACCCATCCTGAC
>BMAC01000024.1:149983-184011 GCA_014905375.1 Phtheirospermum japonicum | reverse complement strand
CACATAAGCCACCACCCCCGGCAAGCCCACAGACACCACCGCCGACAAGCCCACATAAACCACCCCCGGGGTGCCCCTCTGATGATGACAAAGATGATTTGAGTGAGGGATGAGATGATGGCAGTGGTATTAACTAGTTGTCATGTTTAGAGATAATTAATTGTATGTGGATCTTTCGTGTTTGCACTGGTTGGTCATGAGTCCTGACCATAATTGTTTTGTTTATATATATTGGTTAATGGAATATCATTTGTCGACTTTGGTATATGTACTTGTTGAAGAAAAAATAAAACAAATCAATTGTTGGTTAATGAAAATATGGAATAATTTCCAAGAGTTAAATGAATGGTTAAGTCAATCTCAACAAGTATCCAGTCCACATTTGCCTTAATTTTTCAAAGAGAATAAATTTGTGGTTTCACTTTCTCAATTAAATACTGCTGCACGATGTGTGTTTGCATGTGTGTGTGTGTATTTTAAAAAATGATCAAAATCATAATGAAATATTTTGAAACTTGTCGTAATTTGTATATATATTCATTCTCTGAAGTATGCACCTACTCCGTAATTTGTGGATATATTTTCTTGATTCTCTAATTTGGTATTTTCTTGAGATATACTCATTATCTATTGGAAGGTTTTATTTTTATCAATGCATGTTTTCATAATATTAGTATTGTGTTCTATTGTGCAAATTAATTTGTTTGGTTCTTTCAATTTAGGTAAAATTGTATCAATTGGTTCGACTAAGTAATTCATAAGGTAATGATTTATTTCATGGTAGAAATTAAAGATTTTCATTAGACAAATATAATTAGTGTGACTTTGTGGCAGTTTTGGCGCTTATAATACCCAAAAATTTCTTGACACGTTTTTACAGTTTGATTGTCGAGACCACAATCCTGGGGAAACATTATGTGCGCTTCTCGGTAATTGATGAGACCACAAACATCGGGGAGCATTTGGTGTGCTTTTCGTGTTATTCTTTGGAGTGGTTGCTGTTTATTCTTTTTACATTTTTCAGAGGAGATAAAATTGTGATTTTCTATGGAAAATACTTTTCATTGTTTAGTTTAGGGGACATGTGTTGTCAACTATTCTGATGTGTTATCCTACTTGATTGGGGCCAAGGTTGTTAACATTTCAAGCTGCTAAGGTTTGATTTTATGTTTATCCTACCTGATTGACAGGTGAATAATAATGTTGAAATGGTTTGATTTGTCATTTTCTGTTGTGCATATTGAAGTATGTTTGAAATTGTGAAATTATACTATTGATTTTCTTTCCCAAAATAAAAAAAGGTATGTTTGGAACATTGCAATTCATACAAGGGGATTTTCCGAATACATGCAAATCAAATTGTAAAAATGTAAAGCACAAACCAAGGAAAATTCTTTTACTATCTCAAAATATACATAGGCAAATTTTGTTCCGTTCAGTCAAAATTCCATCTCATATTAAATAAAATATCAACTTTTTTAGTATTGTATAATTAACGATATTGTTAAAAGTTACTTCAGCATCTGTTTTCTTTTCAATTTCAATATATAGTGCATCTCGTATTGTAAATAATGCACACGCGGCTACATATATCCAACACATGATGCAAATCAACAATTGTATACAAGTCGCCTTCAGCACCAATAACTTGTTTCATAAAATCTGCTGCTGCAAAACAAGGCTAGGGCTTGTTTGTTTTCCATTTGAAAAAGCATTTTCTCAATTTACAATATCCCAAAATCTAAAATCATGTTTGTTTTGACTTGTTTCAAAAAAAAAAAAAAAAACAAAAAAAAAAACATCTATAACATTCGTAGTATCAGTACATAATTATTACACCCAAACCTTAAAACATATCCATTACATCCTACCACATCATCCATATTATTACAATTTACACATCATCTTCATGTTTTCAAAAATATGTTTTATTTTCACACACACAGGAAGAAGGAAAAAAAAAGGATTTGGGCGTAGTGTAAAGCCTCCACAAGATCCCACTTCACATTCTTACTTTTCATTTCGAGCAAAAGAAGCTCGACAGACTTACTCTAATACAACGTAGGCACTACCCAAACCGGAAAAGAGTAATATCTCGGGCTTTCCGGCCCACGGTAAAGGGGCCCAAAACTCCCATCGCCCATGCAATACACGCCCACATCGGCCAAAACGTCCCTATTCGGCCACATTCTCTCCGRGTCCTTCGCTGCAAAATAAATACAATTCCTTTTGCAGTTGAAACGACCCGGCGCACAAACACACACACAACAATTATCGCCAACGAAAATCGCGCAATCTCCCAAATCGCTCAACMTAATCRCCCACTTCTTATCAAAATCATAACTGAACACAACAAACTCAGCCAAACGATTGKCACTTCGGTTTTGRTGAACAATCCAAAGATCACCCGACGGCGACTCAACTAAGGATACTTGCTCCCAATCAAAAAGAGGGACCGACACGGTTTCAAACTCGGGCGAATGCCGACATTTAGTATCGATAACAGCTCGCCCGTCGATATCGACAAGACAGAGCGATCCCATGTGGGAAAGGGTGATAATCTGATCCTTCACGCACGAAACGTCTATAAACCCAGCATGGTTATCATCTCTGATACCTATCCACGAGCTATAGCCGGGTCGGCAAAAGCCCAACTGCTTGTACGAGCCRTAAATGATCATGACGAGCAAATCYGATTCGTTCTCACTTGGTTTGTTAAAGACRAAAGCCTTCTCTATAATTTCTTGCTGATYGAGAATTTTGCCAAAGTGTATTTGTAGGGAGGATATGGGRGGGAGATCGATTGAGWCRCGGGTGAGGGGATTTAGAAGGTGGGTTTCGAGGTCGGGCCCTAGGGTTACGAGCCAACCTAGAGACGAGCCCCAGCAGCGGCTACCACGAGCCTCGGGTAGGTCGGACTTATAAACGTTGTTTGTGGACAAGCTAAGGAGGTTTTGGTGGCTGTCGTTGTTTTCGTTGTCAGAGAACATTAGGAATGGGACCTGAGGGACTTGGTTCCATTGCTTGGACCGATAAACCGATCGCCATGACGGACAAACAAACGAAAATGAAACGAAATCCTCGACGGCGATTAAATATGTGGCCACCTTGTGAATGATATCGTATGGGAGTCTGGACCAATCCGCCATTGTATATTTGGCCTGCAACCAAATGTAATGAACTAAGTTAGTCACGATCAAGTTTTTCTTTTCTTTTTAGCTCGGCCAATAAAACTACAAATTCATATTTAAAAAAAAATTCATAAATAAAATGAGGAAATGGATAGCAAACAAACCTAAATTCAGTCCTCCAGCAACTTACTTAATTGTAATCCTGAATCAAACTAAACAAATCGATACTGAATCAAATTCTGAATGAACCCTAAATATCATATTTTGAATATAAAACTGATGTGGAAGGTATAAAAAGCTAATAACAATTTTTCTGCTACTTCGCCAAATCTAGTGCCATAAAGAACTGATTTACGCTGCTGGAAACTAAGGTTAAATTACCTGTATAGTGTACAATGAAGGAATCCAGTAGACAAGATGGAGAGTTGAGCATAAAAATGGATTTTGTAGTTATCTTTATATATATGTTTAGTTGAAACTATTCCCATGTATATATACAAAATCCTCTTCTCACATCGAATGACGTAAAACAGTCGTGTCGTGACACGTTATTCAGTTTTAACAATTCTTATTTATGGCAAGTTATTTACACAAAAAGTATATGGATTTTATATATTATGAATTGTTTTTGTTATACACAATATTACACATTCGAAAAATGCATTAATTTATTTTTCGGATTATTAATTACTATATATGCTAGATTATTTAAAAAATATTAAATTATAAAATTATTTAATATAATAATTAAGTAATATATAACATCTTTTAATTTATTAAGTAGGTAAATAAAATTATTAATAGATTTAATCTATATATTAAATATAAAATTATTTAATTATATTAAATTAATAAATATAGAGATACGTAAACGCTGAAGTTATGGATCAGAAGGCCACGCATTAGAGGAAGCCTTCATGCAGAAGGCCACGATAACATGACAAGCACGAATTTATCCTCTACACAAGAGGCCACGAATCCATTCATCTTTATCGCATAACAAACCGTTGGATTAGAAGGCCACGTATCATCAGGCCACGAACTCATCTTTTCTCATTCATAAATTATTAATAATTCTCGCGCATTTCATATTTTTTTTTCCGTAAACATGAAATAAATTCAAAATAACAATTCCCTTAGAAAAATCCATATTTTTTAAATTATAAATTGTTGTTTAATTACCTGTATAGTGTACAATGAAGGAACCCAGTAGACCAGTAGACAAGATGGAGAGTTGAGCGTAAATTGAAACTATACCCATGTATATATACAAAATCCTCTTTTCACATCGAATGAGGTAACACAGTCGGATCGTGACCCGTTATTCAATTTTAACAATTTTTATTTATGGAAGTTATTTACACATTTTTTTCTGCTAGTGGTTTAAGTATGTGGATTTTATATATTATGAATTGTTTTGATATGATTTTTGTTAAATAAAATTATTAATAAATTTAATCTATATATTAAAATATAAAATATTTAATATAAATTAATAAAGGGGAGTTGGTTATGGATAATGGTAAGATAAGGGATGGGCCGGGAGTATGGTGTATTCACGTCACCGTAGTCATTTCCAGTACGAACCAGGAGGGCACACATTAAACGAATATGAGGCCACGAAATTCAATTATCTCGTGACAGACGTCTCTCAGGCAAATTGCAAATACAAATGGCATGAGAAGCACGAATCTGTCCTCCATGCAAGAGGCCACGAATCCATTCATCTTTAGAATCTGTCCTCCATGCAAGAGGCCACGAATCCATTCATCTTTATCGCGTGACAAGCGTGCAGGATTAGAAGGCCGCGCATCATCATCAGGCCACGAACTCATCTTTTCTCATTCATAAATTATTAATAATTCTCACGCCTTAGTTGTGGATTTCATCATAATATTTTATTTTTCTTAAACATGAAATAAATTCAAAATAACAATTCCCTTTGAAAAATCCATTTTTTTAAATTATAAATTGTTGTTTAATAAATAAATAATATTAATTCCCACGACCAGCCGTCCCAACTTTTCTGGCAGTAAATCGCTGGAATATTTTTACAAAGAAGTAAGAAATTTTACTATTACAAAGTAATTTTTTTAATTCTTCGCCGCCAAACAAAAGCGGAGATCCTTTTATCTCGAGCAATTTATTCATGTGATCAAGCCTTGAGCATTCATCTAATAAATTGCCTTGCTTAAATAGGACCTAAAAGCAATGAATAAATAAATAAATTCCTAAAAATAACAAATTAATGTCAAGTTTTGTACCATTGATCACTGAATAATTGGGACTTATTGTAGGAATGGGGACAATAGTCAATAGTCAATAGTCAGATCATCGAGTTTTCTGTTTTCTTTTTGCCGAACAGTTACACACTGCCATTAACTGGGTCATTAGAAAACCCAAACAAGTTTGAATGAGTCTCCAGAACTCAGTCCAAGACTAATGGTCCAAGTCTAATATTCTTTTCATGAGCCCAAATAAAAGCCCATATACTTTTTGATTTTATCATCGGGCCCAATCATCAACTATCCACCCAAGAATTAGACAGTTAACACTTCAATTAGTAAGCCCAATAAGTGTCCATGACTGTGGCCCAAACAAGAAATTCTAGCCCAACACAAGCAACCCAAAAACAGGCCCAAGCCACAATCCCTTTTCTTCTCTAGCATTCAGTCGCCGTCGTTAACAAGCAGAAGAAGCTTGCGTTCACATTATCACAAAATCACAACAATTTTTATTTATGGAAGTTATTTACACATTTTGTTCTGTTAGTGGTTTAAGTATGTGGATTTTATATATTATGAATTGTTTTGATATGATTTTTGTTATACACAATATTACACATTCAAAAATGCAGTAATTTATTTTTCGGATTATTAATTACTATATATGCTTAATTATTTAAAAAATATTAAATTATTTAATAATAATAATTATTAATATAGACTTAGACACAAAATGAGATATAACATCGTTTTTAATAATTATTAAATATAGAGATACGTAAACACTGAAGTTATGGATTAGAAGAACACGCATTAGAGTAAGCTTCCAATTAGAGTAAGGTTCCAATGCAAAATGCCACGATAACATGAGAGTCACGGAGATACTTAAACACTGAAGTTATGGATTAGAAGGACACGCATTAGAGTAAGCTTCCAATGCAAAAGGCCACGATAATGAGAGTCACGGATCTGTCCTCCATGTAAGAGGCCACGAATCCATTCATTTTATCGCGTGGCAGAGAAGTTGGATCAGAAAGCCACGAATCAGGACACGTACTCATCTTTTCTCATTCATAAATTATTATTAATTCTCACGCCTTGCTGTTGTTGATTTCATCGTAATATTTTTTTTTTCTTAAACATGAAATAAATTCAAAATAACAATTCCCTTAAAAAAATCCATTTTTTCAATTATAAATTGTTGTTTAATAAATAATTAATATTAATTCCTAGCCGCCCCAACTTTTCTGACAGTAAATCGCTGGAATATTTTTCCAAAGAAGTAAAAAATTTTACCATTACAAAGTAATTTTTTTAATTCTTTGCCGCCAAACAAAAGCGGAGATCCTTTTATCTCGAGCAATTTATTCATGTGATCAAGCCTTGAGCATTCATCCAATAATTTGCCTTGCTTAAGTAGGACCTAAAAGCAATGAATAAATAAATAAATTCCTAAAAATAACAAATTAATGTCAAGTTTTGTACCATTGATCACTGAATAATCGGAACTTAGTGTAGGAATGGGGACAATAGTCAATAGTCAGATCATCGTGTTTTCTTTTTGCCGACCAGTCAATTCATTCAGTGGCGAAATTTTATTTGTGCTAAAATTAGTTGTTTGTGTAGACTAATATATCTACGTAATTTAATATATTAATTTTATTATAGTTTATAGAATTTAATTTTTCCAACGAATTAAATTATGGTGATTGATTGTTTATCTGAGACTAAAACTAATTTATTATTTTTAACTTTTCTCTAATTTACTATGTTTTAATGTCCTATTATAAACATATAAATCAATTACATGAGTTAGTTATCTTAATTAAAAATATAAATTAGATATAAAATAATCTTAATTAGGAAAAGGCGGCTACTTCTCGATATTGTGCCAATTGCATCCTTTCGTACCTTTCTGACTTTCTATCCTTCAAATATAATTATAAAAATAATTATATAAATTGTATTTATAATAAAATTCTATTTTCCAGAATTTCATTTTTTAAATAAATAAATTACGAGTTATTTGTAAGATAATCTAAATATGTAACTAAATATTATTAATAAATTCAATTTAAATATAAAATATATTATTTATTCATAATTAATAAATATTGATTAAACAACAATAAGACATGAGTTGAGAATATGATATCTTTTGAAATTTTCAAAGTATGTAACTAAAGATTATTAAGTAATTTTATTTAAATATTAAAATATAAAATTATTTAATAATAATAATTAATAAATAGTGAATTGGTACTGATACAAGATACGGATTGAGAATAAGATATCTTTTGAATTTTTTTAAATATTTAAATAAATTTATTAAAAAATATAATATAAATGTTAAAATATAAAATTATTATTAATAATGTTTAGTAATAAATATTGAAAATTTCTAAGAATGTGAATAAATCTATTAATCAGTTTTATCTAAACATTAAAATATAAAATTATTTAATAATAAAAGTCATCATTAAATAGTGATTACACACGACTACAATGTATGAGTCGACCAAAACTTTTAAAATTTCTCAGGATTACTCATGATATGAATTTTAAGATTTCAAACTCTGTAAGTATACAAATAACTATTATATTTTAAATTTATATTTTTATAAATCTCGTGTAATATACGAGTGTTAACCAGTGTGTGTGTATATTATATAATTAAACATATGATAATATAGAAGTCAACTAGTAATAAACCAGTATAATATAAATGTAAGTAGTATTAAGATTAGTTTTAAAATGAAATATATGCAAAAGTGTCTCGCTCCGTCGAATCATTAAGGTCTGGCCTTCTGTATACGGGGAGGGAAATGAGAATAATAAGCTGTCTTTGACGCCCTGGAATTCAGTGTCAGTGAAAGCAAGCACCGAAGAAGAACAGAAGTTCTTTCATCCGGCATGGAGCACCCGATCCCTCTAGAACAATATACAATAATGTTGTACAAAAATAATACACAAATGAGACATGATACAAAATACTGAAAATGTAAAAGCATATTAAACTGTATCGGAGTAAACTCTCGACAATCCAGAATTCCACCATTAATAAAATTAGAATTAAAATAATATGCACGCGATGGAAAATAATTCTCAATTAAGACAAAGTAGTACTAAAAATAACATTAAAATAAACTTTAGATGCAAACTATTAGACTGTCTCCGGCAACTTCCCTATAATGATTTAGTCATTTTAGGGTTGCAAAATCATGAATATTGCTCCAAAAAGCTCCCTAAAGGTCCTCCCCAATAAAGGGAGTTCCTTTTTTTTCTTTTTCCTTTCACTTGGAACTCTTTACGAGTAAAAAACAACTTTGGCTCCATACATTTTTTTTCTCTTTTATCAAAATGGATCCTTATCTGTGAAATTAAAAGAAGAAGAATGTCACACACATAGATAAAGAGCCAAAAGAAACAAATTTTGAATCTCAACGACCCTCTTTGCAACGGTAAAAAAAAGAAGAATGGCAGAAGAAGCTTATATATTGATATAAACAAGAGTAACAGTACAGGCTATATGAGACAATTATTTTGGTTCCCTCCAAAACTATTTTATTTCCCCAAAAAGAATTTTTTTTGGGCGAAAAGCCACAATTGTTGATTTTTCGACTACTTTTTTTTTTAATTTAAATCTTACAACACACAATTGTTCACTTTTCAATATATGTTTCAAAAATGCAGTCGTGTGTTTTTAAAAAGTTTTCAAATTTTCAATAGTAGTAGCTAAGTTTCGGATATTATAGCTAGAAATTAGGATATGATTGCTTAAATTTTCGAATTTGTGAACCAAATTTTTTTGAGTTTTTTAAAGTTCTGAATTCAGATTTTTGAAAAATCAATTCCTTTTTTTTTGAAATCTCAAAATTTCAAATTTGTGAGCCACATAAATTGAATTCTTAACTGCCCCAAACTCACAACTTTAAAATTATATATATATATATATATATATATATATATATATATATATATATATATATATATATATATATATATATAATTAAGATCATGTAAGAACTAATTCACTAAGTGGGAATCTAGAAACCTCTATATTACATTATATGTGATGCTAATTTAAATAATGCAAAATGCTATTTATATTTTCACATTATTATTTTTATATTCTCTTAATTTTTACTATTATCTTAATTAGCATCACACACACACACACCTGTCTCTTATACACATCTAGATGTGTATAAGAGACAGGTTATTAGGTTTTAAAATCACTTTTTCTATCATCTAATTAGTGATTAAAATAATAAAATCTGTTTATATAATAGTTAAATATTCAGATTTTGATTAAAGATAAATGGTATTTATTGGTATTTTGAATTGAAATAATAGATAAAGCAAGCATAATAAAAGCAACCATAAAACTAAATTTAATTACATGCCCTTAATAAAGAAAAATAAAGTATGAAAATAAATTAAATTATAGGCCATAACAAAAAAAATCGGGATCCAAAAAATAAAGTAAGGCATCAAACTTAAATAAATTACAGGCCCCAAATATAACTAATTTGACAAAAAATAATAAAACATTAAAGCATATCAGAATTGAACAAATATTGATCTCCTTGCGTAATTAAACTCTAAGAAATCTGGTCTCTTCTACAACAATCTTGTTTTTAGAAATCGATAGTTGATTTAATCCGATTCACTTACAGAATTAGAATTCTAAACAAAAGAAATACAGTAAATCATATTTTTGATTTCATACGATTTGTTTGGCTAGTTAAAGATATTTAATTTATGGAAAATGCAACAGATCGGTTTTTTAAAAATAAAATCAACCAATAAAAAATGTACGAATAATAGAATCCTAAACAAAGAAAATACAATACATCAAATTTTTATTCAATATTGAATAATTCTGAGATTTCAAGTCGGAATCATATTTTTTTAAAAATCAGATTTCCTACGATTTGTTTGCCTAATTAAAGACATTTAATTTATGAAAAATGCAGCAGATCGATTTTTTCACTCTAAAATCAACCAATAAAAAATGTACAAAAAATAGGATTCTAAACAAAGAAAATACAGTGCATCAAGTTTTTGTTCAATATTGAAGAATTCTGATATTTCATGTCGGAATCATATTTAAAAAAAAAAAAATTAGATTTCATACGATTTGTTTGCCTAATTAAAGATATTTAATTTATGAAAAATGCAGCAGATTAATTTTTTCGTTCGATAATCGACAAATAAAAATAGGCAAAAAATTAAAACCGGGTACAATATTTATAATGAGGGGATACGAAATCATATCTGTCTGGGTTATCAGAATTCCATAACACGAATCTCTAGGGTTTCAACTAATTCTCTCTATAAATATAAGTTCCTATTTTTTTCAAATTGATTTCAATTTCTCACCCGAATGTGTCTGTGCTTTTTCTCTATTTTCAAAACTTGGGCAGCAATGATTTTTGGAACGTTGCCTCCTTTATTTGGACTCATCAAAGACATCGACCAAATGAATAAAAAGTATTTAAACTTAGAGTTTTTCGATTTTTTGCCTGGTCAGGATTTGATGATAAGGAACAAAAGACATGGAGATCATTTTTTCATGATTTGAAGGTAATTGATTTGTACTTTTTTGTACACTTTTTTGTTATATTTTTCTGTCGCATTCGCGTTTGTTTTGATTGCATTTACGGGTTTTAGGAGTCGTTTTGGCCTATTTTGTTAGTTTTAGGGTTTTATAGCTTTTGTGCGGTTTTTAGTAGTTTTTCGTATATTTTTACTCTTTTTCGTACTTTTGGCTGTAGGATGACCAAGCTGAGCCCACACACGTTTGGAGGCATCTCACTCGACTCGGATTGGAACGGACAAGCAAGGGAACACAGCGCGAACCAGGAGCGACAGCCGGCGGACGTTTAGAGCGGAAACGAGAAAACTAAGCCGGGAGCAGCCGTACCAGTCGATCGATTGGCTTTCATTCAATCGACTGGACCTCTCCAGATCGACTGCTCGGCAGTGAGTTTGTCAAATCTTGATGAAGCAGTCGATCGACTGCAACGCAGGATTTTTGTGGTTTTTGACCCATTTTGACAATTTTGCCCCTGTATTTTTGTATAAATAGAACCAACTCTCTCCAACCTTATCCAACCCTTCCTTGGTGGAATTTGGGGCTTGCTCCATTTCCTCCAAGCCTTTACTCTTGCATTTTAAAACCCTAGCTTAAATCCTTAGTTTAATGTAGTTTAGTTAGCTTAGTAGTTAGTTTAGTTAGGTTAGTTTTAGTTGGCAAGTGTTGGAGAGGGTGACAATCTCCTTTACTTGTTGCTCCTTGTTGTATTGAAGATTTGGATTTGCTTTTGTGGATGTAATCTAAATTTAAAGCTTTGGTGTTCAATTCAAGTTGGTAGTGTTTCTTCCCTTACTTTCTTGTGTTGTTATTGTTGTTGTTGTTCTTGTGAGGTTAATATTGTTATGTTGGTGGTTTGGTTTTAGATTATGTTGTTCTTCTTTTCTTTCAAACTCCATGGATGGTTTCATTTTCAAGCTTTTTACCTCTTTTAGTTAGACAAACTTTTGGCTCTTGTATGAACTTTTCCTCTTTGGTAATTTGTCTTGTTCTATTTAAAAGCCTTTGACTTTTCTCAATTTCAAATGATTTGATTCTCCCTCCATGACTTCTCTTTTAATTGTAAGATTTTCTTGATGCAACTAGTTTAGAAATTACGGGTTTAGGGTCTAAGTTTATTTAGATCCATTAGTCGGAGTTTGTCGAGAATTGGATTGACGAACCCAATACTTGGTCGACAATTTGGGATTGATAACCCCGAATCGTGGATTAAGTGCTCGTAAAAAATCGATTGATCGTGGAGACGATCCGAACACCCTAAACCCTCATTCTCATCATTTTTATTTAAATCACTTTTAATTAAAGTCTCCCTTTAAATTCAAGCTTTAGCATAAACAACAAAATCCACTCAATGATTAATGCTTTCTTAGATTAGATTATCTTAATTTAGTTTAACAAGAGAGTAACTAAAACCACCGACCGCCGATAATATCTGATATGGCAATAAATAGGTCAGGCCTGATTTGGGGTAGACCTGATTTGAGATAACAGGAATGAAAGAAATATGGTGAGACCGGCTTGGTCCTAAGAAAGGTCTGGCTAGGCCTCTTGGAGAGAAAACAGATTTCAAAGGAGGATGGTCACAGCTCGAGACTTCTCCTGACCTGATCTCTTCAAGGGGAGATTGTTATAGTTTGGGAGTCGTCCTGAGCTGGTGAAGTGATCTACAGGAAAATCCCCAAAGAACTAGAGTTGATCCTGATATTAAGACTGAGGTGATATAGAGAAAAGGAAAAAGGAAGAGCTGGAGTAAGGAAGACCTGACTCTCAGACCCCCAATAAGGAAACAAATGGGACCACTTGTCAGAATTAGTTGAGTAACGACCCTTGATTCGCGGCATGTGCTCCTGGGATCCCGGCTGGGGTCCCCACTGGGAAAAATTATAAATATCTCAGGCCCAAGACTGAGAGAGGTATGTCATTCTTTGTGCATTCCTTGCTTTGCTCACTAAAAAACACTCCATACGCTTTCTAACTTAAGTATCGGAGAGGTTTTCACCGAAAAACCCCCAGTGGTCCTTTTCTGACGTGTTTGTGTGTGCAGGTTGGGAAGTAGTGCAAGGTTTAGGCGAGGTTATACTTTTGGGTGAAACAATTGGTGCCGTCTGTGGGAAGGTACTCAAGCTAAGACGTGAGACTTGAGAATGGCTTCAGACGGTTTAAGGCGGAATCTGGTAGGGGAGCTCGGTGGCACTCCGAGCTCCGCTGCCCCATGGGGTATGCCACAATCGGTGGGACCATCAACGACGGGGCTAGAGGGAACAGAGCCGTCGGAAGTGGCTGCGCCGAGCGCCACGCCACCCCTCTCTTGTAGATCTGCACCAGCTACTAATGGATCAATGAATGAATCCTTTCTCATGCAGCTCTCAGAGCTCATCGAAAAAGTCGTGGAAGCAGTGGTAGAGAAGAAATTCGCGGAAATTTCGACGCCACCATCCAACACAGCACCAGCCAAGACTGCTCCATTGACGGAAACGGAGCCGTTACTCGGCCAGCGCACCGATCAGACTCCCCTTCAAGAAAGAGACGAACACTTCTCCACCTCCGATAGCGAGACGTCAAGCCAAGCCAACCCGGGCCTGGATGAGCAGATGCAGAGCTTGCAGAAGGAGGTGCGAGAATTCAAGAGGAAAATGGTGAGCACCAGCACGATGCCGACGCGGAGAGGCACGCCATTCACGGAGGAAGTCATGCGCGATGATGTACCGACATCATATAGGTCTTTAGGCTTTGAGTATAGTGGAACCACAGATCCGTGGGACCACCTCAGCCGCTTCAAGATCGCAGCGGAAGTACATAAGTTCTCTGACGTAGTTATGTGTCGGATCTTCCCAATGACTTTCACCAAGTCGGCTCAGCTCTGGTTCAGCCAGTTACCTCCGCGTTCCATCAGCAATTTCGACGAATTCAGCTCAGCCTTCTTGCATCAATTCACTAGCTGCCGAAAGTATCAGAAGATGCCGCTTGAGCTGTTTAGTCTGAAGCAGAAAGAGGGCGAAAGCCTGCGTGCTTATATTAATCGATTCACTAATGCAAAACTCGAGGTGCCTTCTGCGTCAGAAGAGCTTTTGGTGAACGCACTTGCACAAGGCCTCAGGAGAGGAGAGTTTTTTGAATCGCTGGTGGTGAAGCCAGCTATGAAGTTCGAAGAGCTCTTAGAGAGCAGAAAAATACATCCACTTGGAGGAAGCCTTGAAGATCAAGGACGAGGGAGAGAAGAAACGGGAAAGATATGATAGAGAGGAGAGGGCACAAACAAAAAAGTCCAGGCCAGATCTGTCTGGAGGATGACCTCGCTTTGACAGATATACACCCCTGGCGAATGCTCAGGGGGAAATCCTGCAAGCGATAGAGAGGCATCCAGACCTGAAATGGCCTAAGACTTACTCACAAAAGCCTAAGAAGGAAAGATCTGACCGATTTTATCGTTTTTATAATGAATATGGGCATGAAACGGATCAATGCACTCACCTGAAGGATGAGTTGGAGAGAATGGTACAAGCAGGGCATCTGGAAGAATATGTGTAAATGCGAAGAGAGGAGGCCAGATCTGGTCACAGCAGTCGTGACCGAACCCAACAGAATAAACGGGATCAGGATAGAGGGCGTAATGAAGAAAGACGGAATGATCAGGCTCAGGTCATTCCAGGTGAGATCCAAATGATTACTGGTGGTGAGTGGGATGAGCAATCCAAGCGGACACAACACAACTATGTTCGAGCTACGAGAGATCTGGTCCGTAAATCACGAGAGGTCGGACAGATGGCTTCCACTCCGAATATTTGCTTTAGCTCAGAGGATGGCGATGATATCCTAGCTCCTCACATGGACGCTCTGGTTATAACGGCTACCTCACATGGATGGCGATGACATCCTAGCTCCTCACATGGGAGATCTGCCGATATCCTGTTTTATGATTGTTTTCAGCAGCTAAAGTTGGATATAGAATTAGAAGAGGTCACTACCTCCCTGGTAGGGTTTGCAGGGGGAGCTCTGAAACCCTTTGGAGCAGTCAGGCTCCTCGTGACTTTAGGTGAGGAACCGTATAGAGTAACTAGAACGGTGCAATTTCAGGTAGTTGATGCGCCATCTTCATACAACGTCATGCTTGGACGACCATCTTTAAGCCAGTTTCAGGCCGTGATTTCTGTATATCATATGAAAATGAAATTTCCAGCAGAGGATGGAACAGGTGAAGTCAGGGGTGATCAGTATGCATCCAGACAAACATATGTGGAGTGCATCAGACGCAACGAAGATGAGCGACAGAGCAAGAGGGCCCGGACAGAGCAGTCTAAGATGAGTCTGGCTCAGAGGGAGGAAGGGTTGATGATGGTGGAAGTAGTCTCGGGGGACGATAGCCGAGTCCTCCGCGTTAGGACAACCCTCAGCCCCGAGGTTCTGACAGGTCTGGTGACATTGTTGCGTGAGAGTGAAGACGTCTTTACCCAGTCTCCCCAGGATTTGGTAGGGATCGACCCAGATGTAGCTGAGCATCATCTCAACATTAACCTTGCAATAAAGCCAGTAAAGCAGATGAAGCGCAATTTCGGGCCAGAGAAGGAGGCCATTATTGAAGCTGAAGTGGAGAAGTTGTTGAAAGCTAAACATATCCAGGAAATACAATTTCCCGAGTGGCTTTCCAACATGGTATTGGTTCCTAAAACCCAGGAGGACTGGTGCATGTGTATAGATTTTCGTGATCTCAATCGTGCTTTCCCAAAGGACCATTACCCCCTCCCAAGAATAGACCAATTAGTTGATTCTACGTCGGGTTGTGAACTGCTAAGCATGATGGATGCTTCGCAGGGCTATCACCAGATCAGACTCGCGTGAGAATACTGGAAGCGGGTTAGCTTCATAACCCCGAAGGGAACATACTATTACGTGGTTATGCCATTTGGGCTCAAGATTTTCGGGGGCCACATATTAGAGATTAGTGGATAAAATGTTCAATGAACAGCTGAGGAGAAATATGGAGGTGTATGTGGATGACATGTTAGTCAAAAGCATCAAGGCGACCTCGCATGTGGATGATCTAAGGGAAACCTTTGATACCCTAAGGAAATATAAAATGAAGCTCAACCCTAAGAAGTGTGCATTTGGGGTCAGAGCTGGCAAATTCCTGGGCTACATGGTAACAGAAAAGGGTATCAAAGCTAATCCCGGAGAAGGTCAGGGCTATAATGGATATGCAGGCTCCAAGAAATGTCAAAGAAATGCAGTGCCTGGCAGGACGAATCAATGCCTTGAGTCGATTTGTCTCGCGCTCGGCTGAGATGAGCTTGCCATTTTTTCGAGCTCTTCGAAAGAAGGCCAAACTCCAATGGAATGATGAATGCGAAGAGGCGTTTAGAATGTTGAAAGAGCATCTAGCTAGCATGACCTTGCTCACAAAGGCTGTCCAAGGAGAACCTCTAATCCTATATTTGTTCGTTGGACAGCAGGCAGTCAGCTCTGTCCTGATCAGAGAAGAAGGCAAGGTGCAGAGACCGATCTACTATTGGAGTAAGGTCTTGCACGATGCAGAGATGCGGTATGTAGAGGTTGAACGAGCAATGTTAGCTCTGGTTGGCACAGCTCGTAAACTTCGCCCATATTTCCTCTCGCATAGCATAGTTGTGCGGACCAACTTGCCACTGAAGGCCATAATGGATAAACCAGAAGCGTCATGAAGGCTTGTCAAATGGATAATTGAGCTCAGCAAGTTCGATATCACGTTTGAAGCTAGAATAGATATTAAAGCTCAGGCACTAGCTGACTTCATGCAAGAAATGGCCGGTTCTCCTGATGAGAAGCAGGAATGGACAATTTTCATGGATGGATCGGTAGGAAGTCAAGGCTACGGGGCAGGAATAGTCTTGATTGACCTAGCGGGTGTAACTACCGAGTACGCAGTTCGAATAAATTACGCTCTGTCAAATAACGCGGCCGAGTATGAAGCCCTGTTGAGAGGAATTTAGATGGCAAGAGACCTGGGGGCAGAGCAGGTATCCGCTAAGGTGGACTCACAATTGGTATGCAAGTAAATAAACGACGACTTCAAAACAAGAGAAGAGCACGTGCAAAGATATTTATCTCGATTCAAAGAGATCGCTAAAGATATGAAATCTCTGACGGTCACTCAAATCCCCAGGTAAGAAAATGGAAGGGCAGATTATCTGGCGAAGGTAGCGAGCTCTGTCGTGGATTGCCAGGAAAGAACGATTACTTTGTTAATGGCGGATAACGAATTTGGATCTGATCGGGTGTGTGCAGTATACGAGGAGGAAGACTGGCGTTCTCCTATTTTGTTACACCTGTAAAAAGGAGAGCTGCCAGAAGAAAAGAGAGAAAGAGCGAAGGTACGAGTCAGATCTGCACGTTTCTGTCTGATCAAGGGAACATTGTTTAGAAGGGGGTTTGGATGACCATTATTGCGATGCGTGAGTTCAGAGGAAGGTACCCAAGTTCTCAGAGAAATTCATGAAGGTTGTTGCGGTAATCACATGGGGGCGAGGGCTTTGGCCAGTAAAGTGTTGAGAGCAGGCTACTTCTGGACATCGCTGAGGAAAGAGGCCGAGGACTTTGTTAGAAAATGTGAAAAATGTCAGAAGATGTCCCCCTTTACTCATCAGCCAGCGGAAGAGCTCATGACAATGAGCTCTCCTTGCCCCTTCGCGAAATGGGGGATTGACTTAGTCGGCCCATTTCCAATGGCTCCAGCTCAGAAGAGGTTTCTGATTGTGGCTATAGACTACTTCAGCAAATGGGTCGAAGCTGAAGCTCTGGCAAAGATCACAGAGGAAGCAGTGATGGGATTTATTTGGAAAAATATCGTTTGTCATTTTGGAATTCCAAGGGTGATATTTCAGACAATGGTACTCAGTTTGTAGGAGCCAGAATAAAGGCGTGGTGTGTCAAAATGAAGATTCAGCAGCACTTCACATCTGTTTATCACCCGCAGGCAAACGGACAGGTTGAGGTGACTAATCGTATCCTAGTCCAGGGGCTTAAATCGCGTTTAGAGAAGTCTGGAGGCAATTGGGTGGAGAAGCTAAGCGTAATAATCTGGGCATATCGCACTAACCCTAAAGAAGGCACGGGTGAAACTCCTTTCAGTTTGGTGTATGGTATGGATGCCGTCATCCCCGCGGAGATCTGCCTGGAAACGCAAAGAGTGCAGAGCTATGAAGAGATTCAGAGCGAGGCATTAGTGCGGGATGCTTTGGATCTGATTGAAGAAAAAAGAGAGCAAGCACTAGTAAGGATGGAGCATGTAAGAGGACGAACCCGAGTAATTTACAATAAAACAGTGCGGAGGAGGCATTTCCAGGTGGGAGACCTGGTCTTAAGAAGGGTTAACCTAGGAAAGACCAGGGAAAAGATGGATGCCACGTGGCAAGGACCATTACGGGTCACAAAGGTCCTGGCGGGTGGTGCGTACAAATTGGAGGAGCTAAACGGCACTGAGTTACCCCGAGCTTAGAACATTTCGAACTTACGAATATTTTATGTATAAAAATGAAACTCACAGTGTTTATTTATAATAAAAATGCAGGTTCGTTCTTGTTATATCTTCAGCACACTTCTTTGAAAGCCAGGATTGGCTAAGGGCGGATGCCAGCACACTTCTCTGAAAGCTAGGATTGGCTAAGGGCAGATGCCCCAATTTCCTGATCTGATTGTCAGATTAAGCCAGGATTGGCTAAGGGCGGATGCCCCAATTTCCTGACCTGATTGTCAGATTAAGCCAGGATTGGCTAAGGGCGGATGCCCCAATTTCCTGACCTGGTTGTCAGTTTAAGCCAGGATTGGCTAAGGGCGGATGCCCCAATTTCCTAACCTGATTGTCAAGTTTAAGCCAGGATTGGCTAAGGGCGGATACCCCAATTTCCTGACCTGATTGTCAGATTAAGCCAGGATTGGTTAAGGGCGGATACCCCAATTTCCTGACCTGATTGTCAGATTAAGCCAGGATTGGCTAAGGGCGGATGACCCAATTTCTTGACCTGATTGTCAGATTAAGCCAGGATTGGCTAAGGGCGGATGCCCCAATTTTCTGACCTGATTGTCAGTTTAAGCTCCGATTAACTAAGGGCGGATATCCAATGTACCCGAGCTGATTAGTATGATGAGCCAGATCTGGCGAAAAGCTTAAAAAAGCCTGGGTTGGCCAAAAAGCCCTAATTCGATTAAAATGATTGAGAAAAAAGTAAAGGAAAATTGAAACATTCTCAAAACAAAAGATACTCTTAATTATAGCATTTTGACAAAATTACTCAAAGCTTGATACATAATCTTGCAAAAGTGATTACATTGCAGGAAAATGAAAAGCAGAAACATGGATAAATTCAACATGAAGGCCCAGAAAACATTCATCCATGAGAGCCTGAAGCTCTCCGATCCGAAGCTAGAGCTCAACGAACACGCCAGAGTTCACGCTCAGTCTCGTGATAACGCTGACGGTACTTGTCGGCTCGCGTGGAAAGAGCATGGGCCTCGCCGGCGGCGACAGTCAGTCGATTCACCGACTCGGTTAGATCGGCTTTCTCTTCCTGCAACTGGAGGTTTACTTCCCAAAGCTCAGCCCATTCTCTCTTGTAGTGGTGTTTCTTATGTCTCTTCCTCTCCAAGAGACGATATAGATAGTTCATCTTCTCACGGAGAACGGAAAGTTTGTCAGAAAGCTTAAAGTTTTCCACAAACAGGGAGATATTCTTTCGTTTTACAGTATCAAGTTCCTCGAGAAGGGAAGCGGAAACCATCTCAGAAAATTGAAGAAAAATGATAAATGCAGGCACATATTTAAAGAGAACAAAGGCATGTGCAAAAGAATCAAAAGTACTAGGGTTTCCAGAAAATCAGGAAACCCTAGAAACCCAAGAGTCGGTACAAGACAAAACATAATTATTAATGAAAATTATTCGCAGTACATATCCAAAGGGAATAGCAAAAGTCAGACTAGCCACGCAGGCAAACTACAGGTCTGTCTAGAAATAAAAACAAAAGTCCTAAAATTCTAAGTCTCAGCCTCTATCTCCGCATCAAGTTCCGCCGCTAGCTGGTCCACATAGCTTTCAGATAAGGCGCCTGGAGAGGCTCCGCCTGGCAGCTCACCCAAACCTGCAAAGGTTGGGGAGGGAGAAGAAGCCGGTTGAGAGACCACAGCGAGAGCAAGGTCTGGCTGAGGCTGCTCAGGCGTAGAAGAGTTTAAGACGGAGAAGACGTGCTCAGCAAATTCGCGGCCCCAACGGTATGAAGGCGATCCTGATCTGAGGCATAGGCAAGGGAGAGGGGCTCAGGCGGGTTCTACAGGGGCAGGTCTCGGTCAAAAGAGGCCTCTGGGTTGGCTAGGGCCCACTTGGCTTGCTCATCTAGGCCAAGATGGTAATAGACCACCGCCTCGGGAAAGAGTAGAGTATATAGCTCTTTGGATCCCCGGAAGGCTTTTTGTGCTGCCTCCCTGCTGGCTTGAACCAACTTCAGGCCCTCCTCAGAGTTCAGAAACTCAGTTCTCCACTCCTCCTTGGCCTTAACTAAGGTCTCGTCCGCCAAACTCCTCGCCTCCGCCAGGGCCTCGTCCCTTGCCTTGGAACGAGTTGTTTCCAGCATCTTGTCTTGGGCTTTCTACATCTCAGCCAGCTCTCCCTTCACCTTTTTTGTCTCGGCTATCCTCTCTCTATCCAAGGCACGGAAGCGCTGCATCTTCTCATACAACATCTTGTTCTCCTTGATGGCGTCGAACTGGATCATGGAACGGGTTTCCCCAATAGCCAAGAGAGCCCTCTTGGCCTCAGCCTGGGTATGAGGAAAGAGTTAGAACGTTAAAAGGGAAAAAAGAGAAGGAAAAAAGAAAAAGAAAAAGAGAAGGGAAGAAAAGAGGTATTTACCCGTGCCTCATCTTGACACCAAGACTCCAGCAACTCTCGGTCGCTTAACTTCTCCAAAATACTCATATCCTCGGGCGCGCACTGCCCGCTCACATGCCGAACTGCTGCCTCACCAGAATAGTTCAGGATAGGGGTCCTGATATGAAGGCCCGCGCTGCGAGTGACGGGCGGAGCTGGCATCACGGCAGAGGTGGTGCGCTCATTCCTGCTCTGGTTCGTGCGAGCCCTCTTAGACAGAGGAACCTCGTCCTCCTCGGACTCAGAGACGGGAATGAGGTTTCTCGTCAGCGAAGGGCGTGGAGGAAGTTGAGAAGGTTGAGAACCCTGGACCTGTGGAGAAGGGGAAGGACCCACTGCTTGAGCTCGAGATTCTGGGGCAACCTCTTTCCACTTATTAACTGCCTCGAACATCTGTCGCATCATCTTTTCTGAAAAGAGAAAAGGTAGAAAATAATACATGGGAATCAAAAGCGTAATTTGACAGACCAGGATAAAAGGAAAAATTTTACCAATCTCTGGGGTTAAGGGGCCCGTTTCTGATTCTTCATTAAAGAAATCTAAGACAGAAGGCAGGAGGATCTCGGAAACATTGACGGGTCTCTCATTAAGGATATATATGACTTTTTGGGTATAGGGAGGTCTGTCCACCGAGGACATAAGTGGATAGGAAGGTAGTTTCTCAATGGGCTTAGGGTTAAAACCCCAATCCCCACCACAACACACGAAGAAAGATTTCTTCCTCCAATCCTTGTTGGAGGTAGGAAGCTTAAAAAGAAAATGGACCCCAGGTCTGGCTGTAAGATAGAAACAGCCTGGGAAAGATCTCTTCGCTTGGAAGAGCTGAAAGAAAGTATGAGTCGTTGGTGCAAGACCTGCATGACACATGGCCAGATTGTAGCAGACCATGATTCTGAAAGAGTCGGGGGTAAATTGGAAAACAGGAATCTGATACATATTGGCTATCTCTAGTATCAGAGGATTTACGGGAAGACGCAGGCCCGCCTGAAACTGGTCAACATAAAAAGTCAACCAACCCGTCGGCGCTTGGCAGGCCAGAATGCCCGCCGGAGGGCAGTAGGGATCATAGGGGTCAGAAATCTTATATTTTTAGCGGATCTCCTCCATCGTCCGCTTACTGAGAATAGAAGGAATTTTAGGGTGATCAGGTGCGGACGGAGGGTATTCCAGACCCCCGGAGGAAGAGGAGATGGCCGCCGCAGCCGTGGATGAAGATAAAGGAGAGGAGGAAGCCGCCTCCATCGCCGGAGAGGTAGATGAGGAAGAAGAAGAGACTGTCGTCGTCGCCGGAGAGGCAAACGGTGAGGATGAGGAAATCACAGCTTCTCCTGGGGCGGCGGACGGTGGGGGAGAAGAAGCTCCCACCGTCGGAAAAGTGCTAGTAGGGGGAGCGTTAGGAAAATACGACGCCATTATCAGAAAATTAAAAAAAAATAAGGATTGAGGAGGTACCTGGTTTATAAAAGTTTGCTGGAGAAATTAAACTGGGAAAATATAAGAAGCCCACCGGAACAGCAGAGAGAAAACAGAGAGACTCGAGAAATTTTAAGAAATGAAAATTATGAAAGTGAGAGAAAGAGAAAGAGCCCAGTGGGAATAAAAGGAGAATAGATAAATTCAAAAAATAGAAATCGAGAAAGGCGGGATTTGATGGGATCCTCGCATTTAATGTGGACAGATGAACAGTACTCTAGGTGATGAGCTGGAGCGTCAACCGTCCTAGAGTAGGGCTGACGTGTCAGTACTTGGAAAAGCGTGAGGGTATGGTAACCATTTGGGAATATGGGCCGACACCACTAATGCCAATTACGCCTGGTTGTTAGGCGTATTTCTAGGGATCCGTGGAAGTACGAGAAGTAATAAAAGTGTGGGACCTCATGACAGCTCTACCCCAACCATTTCGGGGGGAGGAGTTGATATGGCAATAAATAGGTCAGACCTGATTTGGGGTAGACCTGATTTGAGATAACGGGAATGAAAGAAATATGTTGAGACCGGCTCGGTCCTAAGAAAGGTCTGGCTAGGCCTCTTGGAGAGAAAACGGATTTCAAAGGAGGATGGTCATAGCTCGAGACTTCTCCTGACCTGATCTCTTCAAGGGGAGATTGTTATAGTTTGGGAGTCGTCCTGAGCTGGTGAAGTGCTCTACAGGAAAATCCCCAAAGAACTAGAGTTGAGCCTGATATTAAGACTGAGGTGATATAGAGAAAAGGAAAAAGGAAGACCTGACTCCCTGACCCCCAATAAGGAGACAAATGGGACCACTTGTCAGAATTAGTTGAGTAGCGGCCCTTGATTCGCGGCATGTGCTCCTGGGATCTCGGCTGGGGTCCCCACTGGGAAAAACTATAAATATCTCAGCCCCAAGGCTGAGAGAGGTATGTCATTCTTTGTGCATTCCTTGCTTTGCTCACTAAAGAACACTCCTTACGCTTTCTGACTTAAGCATCGGAGAGGTTTCCACCGGAAAACCCCCGGTGGTCCTTTTCTGACGTGTTTGTGTGTGCAGGTTGGGAAGTAGTGCAAGGTTTAGGCGAGGTTATACTTTTGGGTGAAATAATATCTATCCTCGAGAGACACGACTCGGGAAAACTTACCGCTCTACAACCGACTCCGTACTATTGAAGACGATTTCTTAGAGTGCTAAGAAATCCTCGATCAAATTGTGGCGCCGTTGCCGGGGATAGATTAAGCGAATGGTGTTTTTAATTATTTCTTTTGTTATCTTAGTTGGTAGTTAGTTTAGATTCTTGTTTTTCTTTCGATGCTCGTAATCCTTTGTTGAATGTTGTGTTTGCAAGGTACTCATTCGGGAAGCCCGATGCCGCCCTCTCACACTCACGACGATCAAAGGATGCCTCCGCCGCTTGATTGATCCTGCCGAGGATGGCAAACTACCGAGCTAGTTTGCCATACGAGGACCCTAATTTCCAAACTCCCGATTATCCAAACTCCCAAATATCCAAACCCTTACATCCAAACTCCCGAGTATCCATCCAAACTCCCGAGTATCCAAATCCGTACACCACTCTCCCAAGATATCGGGTCCCCTCGACATATGATGACTCGTATGCTTCGATCGGTCGAGAATAGGCCCAAACTTTTGATTATCCCGGCCCAAGCCCTTCATATTCTCTACCGATTACACATCCCCATAACCCGAGCATGGATCCGTATGCACCGACTCGTGGTCTTTATGATCCAGATTTTGACGATCCATATGCTCAACTCGCCCCGCCTTCTTCTTACCCGAGCTTTGAATCGTATGCTTCCCAAATTCATGATTCATATTCTTGGAGCTACGACTTTTACGACCTACCCACCTCGAGTTCGTATACTCCGAACGACGACCCGTACAACTCACTTTCTCAAGATTCGTCTATGCCCCAACTCCCGGACTTTAAGCCTCTCTCATCCGAGCTCGTGGAGGCGATTCGACAATTGGATGTATGCCTTGCTCGCATGGAGACTCAAGTAGAGAAAATTGCCAACGATGTGAACGAGCTAAAACAACCTTGTTTTGACAAGATGCCCACCTTTGATGTGGAGGATTCCACCTTCGTTGATGTCAATTCGAGTTTTGACGGTCTTTTGAAAGAGGTTTTCAAGGAGGTAGAGTTAGTGGGTGAGGAGAAGGGGTTGGAAGACGGCGTTACCCCTCTCAAGTTTTGTGAAGAAGTTGTAGAGGAACGTGAGGGGGGGTTATTTTTGGGGTCTCCAACGGCACTTGGATTGTCGAGCTTACTTGCTTTTAGTGAGGATAATGAAGTTGTGCTGGTTTTGGAGGATCTGGAGTTGATCGAGCCTCTTTTACCACCACCCGACGCCGTTTGTCTACTTGATCAAGAGGTGGTGGAAGATCACATTTGGGTGGTACGTCGACCCATTTTGGGACGATCACATTTGGGTGGTCGACTACTCCCTCTTCCGAACACCGAAGCAAGCCCGCGCTCTTGATAGTTCGACCTTCTGAATTGCCCGACGTGCCCGCCTTGGTGATTTTTGTCACCCGGTGTGTTTACTCGAGAGCACCAAGGCGTGGCACGATCGCCACCACTTCTTGGATCCTGGATAATGTCAATTGTATAAACCGTCGAGCTATAGACATTAAAGTAGCACTTATTGGGAGGCAACATAATTAAAAAAAAAAAAGAAAGAAAAAAAAAGAGAAAAAAAATCCAAAAAAAATTAGAAATTTCAAAAAACCAGAAAGATTTTCATTATGCACGACCGCATCATCACAAGCTCGAAAATAGGGCCTTTTTCTCTTCCCTTACACTTTTTTACCGATTTCTAGCTTAATTTGCAATGAGGACATTGCTAAGTTTTAAGTGTGGGTGGTGGTTAGAGTCCGCCTTAGGTTTTTAAATTGTTGCATGCTTGCTTGTGCTAATTTGAGTAGCGTGTGTGTTATTTTTGCTTGGATCCTTGGCGAAGTGACGCGGTTTTGATGATTTGGTTAGGGAGTTTAGATTGTCGTTCGGATGTAGTGGACTTAGGTGGCTTAACTCATTGGGAACTTTGTTCGGACTTAGCTTCGTGCTATCCTTGAGCTCATATAGAACTAGTGCCTCAACTAGCCTCGTCGTCGAACACTCTCTATAGGATTTTTGTTTTGCGTTTTGGAGTCGTCAATTGCTCCATGTGCTCGATCAAAAACATTGTAAGTTGCTAGTAGCAACGAGTGATCGGAGCCGTTGATTTCTCTTTGTATATATCTTGTATTTAAGTACCTTATTTCCTTGAGTACCAAAAAATAATAATAATAAAAAAATAAAAATAAAAAAGAAGAAAAAAATGATGATGAATAAACAAGGAAAAGTTATAAACCTTGTAGTTATTAAGTAATAAAACGTGCAACTCTTGCACGTTTCATCTTTCTCCTTCTTTTTAGATTTTGTTTGTTAAAGAGAGTTGTAGATGATTGGGGCTAGTAGGGAGCCGGTTAACGATTCGACCGTGGATAGACCTTGGTCGGGGCAAGGACGAGGGGACCAACTTGGAGGGTTACCTAGTACTTTTAGGTTTTGGGAGCCGATCTAAACTTTCTTTGTCAATACATCTTTGTCATCCTTTTAGCCGAGCTAACGAGCATTTTAGCATAAAACGCCTCAAATTAGGTTTTTGTGCATTAGATTAGGATCACCCGGAGGTAGTCTTGTAATTCTAGATTAGTATTGCTTGAGGACAAGCAATCATTCTAAGTGTGGGGTGGTTGATTTGTACTTTTTTGTACACTTTTTTGTTACCTTTTTGTGTCGTATTCGCGTATGTTTTGCTTGCATTTACAAGTTTTAGGAGTCGTTTTGGCCTATTTTGTTAGTTTTAGGGTTTTATAGCTTTTGTGCGGTTTTTCGTAGTTTTTCGTATATTTTTACTCTTTTTCGTACTTTTGGCTGTAGGATGACCAAGCTGAGCCCACACACGTTTGGAGGCATCTCACTCGACTCGGATTGGAACGGACAAGCAAGGGAACACAGCGCGAACCAGGAGCGACAGCCGGCGGACGTTTAGAGCGGAAACGAGAAAACTAAGCCGGGAGCAGCCGTACCAGTCGATCGATTGGCTTTCATTCAATCGACTGGACCTCTCCAGATCGACTGCTCGGCAGTGAGTTTGTCAAATCTTGATGAAGCAGTCGATCGACTGCAACGCAGGATTTTTGTGGTTTTTGACCCATTTTGACAATTTTGCCCCTGTATTTTTGTATAAATAGAACCAACTCTCTCCAACCTTATCCAACCCTTCCTTGGTGGAATTTGGGGCTTGCTCCATTTCCTCCAAGCCTTTACTCTTGCATTTTAAAACCCTAGCTTAAATCCTTAGTTTAATGTAATTTAGTTAGCTTAGTAGTTAGTTTAGTTAGGTTAGTTTTAGTTGGCAAGTGTTGGAGAGGGTGACAATCTCCTTTACTTGTTGCTCCTTGTTGTATTGAAGATCTGGATTTGCTTTTGTGGATGTAATCTAGATTTGAAACTTTGGTATTCAATTCAAGTTGGTAGTGTTTCTTCCCTTACTTTCTTGTATTTTTATTGTTGTTGTGGTTCTTGTGAGGTTAATATTGTTATGTTGGTGGTTTGGTTTTAGATTATGTTGTTCTTCTTTTCTTGCAAACTCCATGGATGCTTTCATTTTCAAGCTTTTTACCTCTTTTAGTTAGACAAACTTTTGGCTCTTGAAAAATGTATGAACTTTTCCTCTTTGGTAATTTATCCTTTTCTATTTAAAAGCCTTTGACTTTTCTCAATTTCAAATGATTTGATTTTCCCTCCATGACTTCTCTTTTAATTGTAAGATTTTCTTGATGCAACTAGTTTAGAAATTACGGGTTTAGGGTCTAAGTTTGTTTAGAGCCATTAGTCGGAGCTTGTCGAGAATTGGGATTGACGACCCCAATACTTGGTCGACAATTTAGGATTGACAACCCCGAATCGTGGATTAAGTGCTCGACAAAGATCAATTGATCGTGGAGACGAGTCGAACACCCTAAACCATCATTCTCATCATTTTTATTTAAATCACTTTTAATTAAAATCTCCTTTTAAATTCAAGCTTTAGCATAAACAACAAAATCCACTCAATGATTAATGCTTTCTTAGTAACTAAAACCACCGACCGCCGATAATATCTATCTTCGAGAGACACGACTCGGGAAAACTTACCGCTCTACAATCGACTCCGTACTATTGCGGAGACGATTTCTTAGAGTGCTAAGAAATTCTCTATCAGTAATTATTGGTTCTCAATAATTTTATTATTATATATTGATATATAGGTTTTGGTAGTCTACTAAATTTTATTATTATATATAGATATATAGGTTCGAATTGTCTACTAATTATTCAATTAATGTATTGAATTGACTAAAATTGTCTCTAATTGTGTAAAATAGGGAGACGAATTACTGGTGTTATATAGAAGATCAATGTCAAGTTTTTCCAAAAATCGATTGTCTTAGTTGTTTATTATTATTATTATTATTATTATTATTATTATTATTATTATTATTATTATTATTATTATTATTATTATTATTATTATTATCATTATTATTTATCTATTAGTGCTTTTATTATCGCTATTGGTTTTCAAATTTGAGGTTGATTATGCCGTTTTGAATTTAAATAGAGGGTGATAGCATTTTATACTTGAACAATATTCATGTGATTTAGAATATGATATTTTTCATATTTTAATTTGCTTAATAAAATCTTTTTATTATATACTTTTATGTTTAAATAATTCATTATACACAGAATATAAATACTTTTATGTTTAAATATTCTATAATTTATTATAGAATATCAATACTTTTATGTTGATTATGTCTTTTATATGAATGTGTATTGCCTCATTTTTATACACAGATTACTATTATATAGTAATCTTTTATAGAGTTTATCATTATTTCGGTTTTTAATAAACAATATTGACATAGTCTAAAAGGCAATTTGGTCAAGCGAACCTACGTTTGTTGACCTATACTAAGTAGGGCTTTTCTACGTATAGGTACCCGTTGTACTTGTCTGTCGATAGATAACTTTGAACGAATGCCATGTGTCTAAACCAATTTATATTTATTAACTTACTAGTTTAACACCCGTGTATTTACACGGGATTTATAAAAAATTAAATAATATTATAAAGTTTTAAATTCAAAATAAAGAATTGAAAAGATATGTTCCCATGCCATGTCCAGTTAATTAATTATTAAAATTATTAATTAATATTTAAATTAAATTCGCTAATAATTATATTTACATACTTATAAAAATTCAAAAGATGTTACATTATCCATCTGTCTCTAATCTATTAATTAAATATTATTAACTCATTATATATTTTTATGTTTAGATTAATTTTGTTAATAATTATAGTTACATACTTTGAAAAATTCAAAAGATATCATACTCTCAAGCATACTCTCATTGTGGCATTGTCTAATAAATAAATTAATTATTATTATATAATTTTATATTTATATATTTAGATTAAATTCATTACTAATATTTAGTTATATACTCCAATTATTGCAAATATATCATAATTTTACCTATACAGGATATTTAAAATTTCAAAAGTAAATTATATTCAACTTTTATTATAAATATAACTTATTTAATTATTTTCATAAATAAGTCTTTTTTTGTAATTAAATTTATTTTAAATGTAATTTATCTTTTAATTATAATAATTAATTTAGATTTTTTCTAGTAATTATATATGACTTATTTATATTTTTATATTAGGAGAATAAAAGAAAATTATTGAATTAAAAAAAATATAATAAAAGAAAATTACTAAGTTAGGCTAAATATAATAAATAAAATATTAAATTAGGCAAGATATAATAAAAGAAAAATATTAAATTATGTATATATTTGACTCAGATGACACATAAGCAACTGAAGCACTAAAATCTCTTATTATCCAAACGAAGCATACGAATTAGATACATATATTATGAGAATTTTTCATTAATATATACTTGTTTAACACCCGTTTATTACACGGGACTTATCAAGAAATAAATCTAAAAAATATTTGTGATAATTATAGATTTTTAAGTTTAAAATAAAAAATTAAAGTAATGTATTCTCAACCCGTGTCATATACATGTCTAATCTATTTATTAATTACTATAAATATTAAATAATTTTGTATTTGTTGTTTAAGTTAAATTCATTAATAATCTTAGTTACATACTTACCAAAATTCAAAAGGTGTCACATTCTAAACCCGTGTCTAATCAATTATATTTATTATTATTATTATTATTAAATCATTTTATATATTAATGTTTAGAATAAATTCGTTAATAATTATTAGTTACATACTTTGAGATATTAAAAAGATGTCACACTCTCAACCCGTGTGACATTGTACTGGTGTTTATCAATGTTTATTAATAATTAGTATATAATTTAATATTCTTATATTTAGATTGAATACATTACTAATATTTAGTTACATACTTAGAGAATTGTAAATAACTCATATTTTACCTATATAGAATATTTGAATTACCAAAAATAGAATTATTTTAAATTCTATTATCAAAAAAATTATTTAATTATTTTCATAATAAAGTTTTTTTTGTACTTAAGATTATTTCATATGTAGTTTGTATTTTAATTGAAATAACTAATTTAGATCTTACCTACTAATTATACATGACTTATTTATATTTTTATATTAGGAGAATCAAAGGAAATAATTAAATAAGGAAAATATAATAAAAAATTAAATTAAGTAAGATATAATAAAAAGAAAAGTATTTAATTAAGTAATATTAGGTTCGGATGTCACATAAGCAAACGAAGCACCAAAATTTTTTATTTGCCAAACGAAGCATACGAAGTAGACACATAGGCTAGAAGGATTTTGCATTAATATATAGGGGTGATATATCAATATTAACTTGTTATTCTCTAGAATGCCCTTTTGTATGATTAATTTCACGACCCACATAAACCGCTCCCACATACACCACCCCCAGCAAGCCCTCATAAACCGCCTTCACATACACCACCCCCACAAAGCCCACATAAACCACCACCACCTGCGGCGAGCCCTCATACACCACCCCCGCAAAGCCAACATAAGCCACCACCCCCGTCAAGCCCACATAAACCACCCGCGTCAAGCCCTCATACACCACCCCACAAAGCCCACATAAGCCACCACCCCGTCAAGCCCACATAAACCACCTGCGGCGAGTCCACATAAGCCACCTTCACATACACCACCCCTGGCATGCCCACATAAACCACCTCCACATACTCCATCCCCCCAAAGACCACATACGCCACCAAACCCGCAAAGCCCACTTAAGCCGCACTTACACACACCACCTCCACAAAGCCCACATAACATAAGCCACCACCCCCGACAAGCCCACAGACACCACCGCCGACAAGCCCAAACAAACCACCCCCAGGTTGCCCCTCTGATGATGACAAAGATGATTAGCGTGACTTTGTGGAAGTTTTGGCGCTTACAATACCCACAAATTTCTTGACACGTTTTTATAATTTGATTGTCGAGACCACAATCCTGGGGAAACATTATGTGCGCTTCTCGGTAATTGATGAGACCACAAACATCGGGGAGCATTTGGTGTGCTTTTTGTGTTATTCTTTGGAGTGGTTGCTGTTTATTCGTTTTACATTTTTCAGGGGAGATAAAATTGTGATTTTCTATGGAAAATACTTTTCATTGTTTAGTTCAGGGGACATGTATTGTTAACTATTCTGATGTGATATCCTACTTGATTGGGGCTAAGGATGTTAACATTTAAAGCTGCTAAGGTTTTAGTTTATGTTTATCCTACCTGATTGACAGGTGAATAATAATGTTGATATGATTTGATTTGTTATTATATGACTATTGATATGTCTGCATTCATGATTGGGATTGTGTCATTTTTTGTTGTGCATATTGAAGTATGTTTGAAATTGTGAAATTATACCATATTTTCTTTCCCAAAATAAAAAAAGGAAAACAAAGAGAGAGAGAGAGAGAGAGAGAGAGAGAGAGACTCAAGTAGAAAGCCACGAGGGGAATTGACTAGACCAATTCAAATCAACTTGTAAATGAAGCTCAAAAAATGTAAAACACAAACCAAAGAGAGAAAATTCACGATCCCAAAACATAGATAGGCAAATTTTGTTCCATTCGGTTAAAATTTTGTTTCTTTTACATCTGATTCTTTTCAATATAGTGCATCTTGTATAGTAAATCATGCACACGCACTACATATATAAGTTATACCCACTTATAAAATGTTTAGTGAAATACAACACAATATCCAACACTAGATTTCTGAAACATTGAATTTCATACAAGGGGATTTTCCGAATACAACAATTGATGCAAATCATTGTGTTTCAATATTAAAAGCAGAATATACAAGTCGCCTTAAGTACCATTAACTTGTTCCATGAAACCTGCTGCTGCAAAAACAAGGCTAGGGCTTGTTTGTTTTTCATTTGAAAAAGCATCTTCTCAACTATACTGTATCCCAAAATCTAAAATCATATTTGTTTCGACTTGTTCAAATAAAAAAATAAACAAACAAACAAACAAACAAACAAAACACATATATAACATTCGTAGTATCAGTACATAATATTACACCCAAACCTTAAAACATATCCATTACAACCTACCACATCATTCATATTATTACAATTTACATATCATCTTCATGTTTTCAAAAACATGCTTTATTTTCACACACACACCGGAAGAAGGAAAAATAAAAAAGGATCTGCGCTCAAGTGTAAAGCCTCCACAAGATCCCACTTCACATTCTTACTTTCCATTTCAAGCAAAAGAAGCTCGATAGACTTACTCTAATACAAAGTAGGCACTACCCAAATTGGGAAAGAGTAATATCTCGGGCTTTCCGGCCCATGGCAAAGGGGCCCAAAACTCCCATCGTCCATGCAATACACGCCCACATCGTCAAAAATGTCCCATTTCGGCCACATTCTCTCCGGGTCCTTCGCTGCAAAATAAATACAATCCCTTTTGCATATGAAACGACCCGGCGCATAAACACACACAACAATTATCACCAACGAAAATTGCGCAATCTCCCAAATCGCTCAACCTAATTGCCCACTTCTTATCAGAATCATAACTGAACACAACAAACTTAGCCAAACGATTGGCACTTCGGTTTTGGTGAACAATCCAAAGATCACCCGACGGAGACTCAACTAAGGATACTTGCTCCCAATCAAAAAGAGGGAAGGACACGGTTTCAAACTCGGCCGAATGCCGACATTTAGTAAATAACAGCTCGCCTGTCGATATCGACAAGACAGAGCGATCCCATGTTGTGGGAACGGGTGATAATTTGATCCTTCACGCACGAAACATCTATAAACCCAGCATGGTTATCATCTCTGATACCTATCCACGAGCTATAGACGGGTCGGCAAAAGCCTAACTGCTTGCACGAGTCGTAAATGATCATAACGAGCAAATCTGATTCGTTCTCACTTGGTTTGTTAAAGACAAAATCCTTTTTTATAATTTCTTGTTGATCGAGAATTTTGCTAAAGTGTATTTGTATGAAGGATATGAGAAATTAGGGTTCGGGAATTGGGGAAGTATTGGAATTGAACCTTTGGTAGGGAAATACGAGAGTGGACGAACACGCGTGGACCCTCTCATTTACCGCCCCATAAGACTTTTTTCTAAAATTTTTTTTTAAGAAAGACATTCAAGAACGTTTGTTTAATACCGTTCTGGATTGACTCATCATCCAGAACGGTATTGAAAATACTGTTCTGTATCGTAAACTTTCGAGAAGGGTATTTTTTTACCGTTCTGTATCGGCGAATACATCTAGAAGGGTTTTTAATATGCCGTTCTGGAAAGTAAAAATATGGGCGGCAAAAATTTTTTATTTACGCGGCATTAAATTGACCAAGACATTTCAGAACGGTTTTATAAATACCGTTCTTGATTGGCTTACAATCCAGAACGGTATTTTAAATAACGTTCTGGAAAACACACTTTCCAGAACGGTATTAAAATACTGTTCTGGATTGTACACTTTCCAAAACGTTATTTAAATACCGTTCTGGACTGACTCATAATCCAGAACAGTTTTTCAATAACCGTTCTGGAATGTATACATTCCAGAACGGTATTTGAATACCGTTCTGGAAAATTGTCAATCCAGAACAGTAATTTCAAAAACTGTTCTGGAAAGTCTAAATCCAGAATAGTATTTTAAAATACCCTTCCAGATGTACCAGGATGTTCTGTTCTAGAATGCAGTTTCTGCACTAGTGTAAGTCCGACCTACCCGAGGCTCGTGGTAGCCGCTGCTGGGGGCTCGTCTCTAGGTTGGCTCGTAACCCTAGGGCCCGACCTCGAAACCCACCTTCTAAATCCCCTCACCCGTGTCTCAATCGATCTCCCCCCCCCCATATCCTTCATACAAATACACTTTAGCAAAATTCTCGATCAACAAGAAATTATAAAAAAGGATTTTGTCTTTAACAAACCAAGTGAGAACGAATCAGATTTGCTCGTTATGATCATTTACGACTCGTGGCAAGCAGTTAGGCTTTTGCCGACCCGTCTATAGCTCGTGGATAGGTATCAGAGATGATAACCATGCTGGGTTTATAGATGTTTCGTGCGTGAAGGATCAAATTAT
>BMAC01000024.1:96614-137260 GCA_014905375.1 Phtheirospermum japonicum | reverse complement strand
GGGCCCTAGGGTTACGAGCCAACCTAGAGACGAGCCCCAGCAGCGGCTACCACGAGCCTCGGGTAGGTCGGACTTATAAACGTTGTTTGTGGACAAGCTAAGGAGGTTTTGGTGGCTGTCGTTGTTTTCGTTGTCAGAGAACATTAGGAATGGGACCTGAGGGACTTGGTTCCATTGCTTGGACCGATAAACCGATCGCCATGACGGACAAACGAACGAAAATGAAACGAAATCCTCGACCGCAATTAAATATGTGGCCACCTTGTGAATGATATCGTATGGAAGTCTGGACCAATCCGCCATTGTATGTTTGGCCTGCATCCAAATGTAATGAACTAACTTATTTAAACAAAAAAAAAAATCATAAATGAAATGAGGAAATGGATAGCAAACAAACCCAAATTCAGTCCTCCAGCAACTAACTTAATTGTAATCCTGAATCAAACTAAACAAATCGATACTGAATCAAATTCTGAATGAACCCTAAATATCATATTTTGAATATAAAACTGATATGGAAGGTATAAAAAGCTAATAACAATTTTATAGTGTACGGAGAATTAAGCGTAAAAATGGATTTTGTAGTTATCTTTATATATTGGCTACAGGGAATGTATGTTTAGTTGAAACTATAGGGAGCTTCTACGGTAACGTCACGGCACCATTTCTCAATCAATGGAAATCGTTAGATTAATGAGAATATAAATTTAGGCTTTTCATATTACAAAATCAACGCTTGTAAATGCAGGAGAGAATGGAAGTATGGTGCCTTCACGGCACCGTAGTCATTTCCGAAACTATACCCATGTATATATATACAAAATCCTTTTCTCACATCGAATGACGTAACGTAACACAATCGTGTCGTGACACGTTATTCAATTTTAACAATTTTTGTTTATGGAAGTTATTTACACATTTTCTTTCTGCTAGTGGTTTAAGTATATATGTGGGTTTTATATATTATGAATTGTTTTGATATGATTTTTGTTATACACAATATTACACATTCGAAAATGCAGTAATTTATTTTTTGGATTATTAATTAATTTATATGCTTAATTATTGAAAAATTATTAAAATATAAAATTATTTAATAATAATAATTAAATAATATAGACTAGACACATGAGATATAATATATTTTAATTTTTAATTTTTTAGTAGATAAATAAAATTATTAATAAATTTAATTAAAATATTAAAATATAAAATTATTTATTATTATTAATAATTATTAAATATAGAGATAAATGGATCTAGCCACGCATTAGAGGAAGCCTCCTATGCAAAACGTCACGATAATATCAGAAGCCACGAATCCGTCCTCCATGCAAGAGATAGCCTCACATGCAAAATGCTACGATACCACGAATCTGTCATGCAAGAGGCCACGATAAGAGCCTCTCATGCAAAATACCACGATACCACGAATTTGTCAGGCCACGAATCCATTCATCTTTATCGCGTGGCGTTGGATCAGAAGGCCACGAACTCATCTTTTCTCATTCATAAATTATTAATAATCTCACGCCTGGATTTCATCATAATATTTTTTTTCTTAAACATGAAATAAATTCAAAATAACAATTCTCTTAGAAAAATCCAAATTTTTTTAATTATAAATTGTTGTTTAATAAATAACATATGATAATATAGAAGTCAGTTAGTAATAAACCAATATAATATAAATGTAAGTAGTATTAAGATTAGTTTTAAAATGAAATATATGCAACAGTTGGTACATCCAGAACAATATACAATAATGTTGTAAAAAATAGTACACAAATGAGACATGATACAAAAATACTGAAAATGTAAAAACATATTAAACTGTATCGGAGTAAACTCTTGAAAATCCACCATTAATAAAATTAGAATTAAAATAAAAACATATTAAACTGTATCGGAGTAAACTATTGACAATCCACCATTAATAAAATTAGAATTAAAATAATATGCACGCGATGGAAAATAATTCTCGATTAAGACAAAGTAGTACTAAAAATAACATTAAAATAAACTTTAGATGCAAACTATTAGAATGTCTCCAGCAACTTCCCTAAATAATTCTCAGTTAAGAAAAAGTAGTACTAAAAATAACATTAAAATAAACTTTAGATGCAAACTAATGATTTAGTCATTTTAGGGTTTTAAAATCATGAATATTGCTATAAGAAGCTCCCTAAAGTCCTCCCCAAAAAAGGGAATTCCTTTTTTTTTTCTTTCACTTGGAATGCTTTACGAGTAAAAAATAACTTTGGCTCAATACGTTTTTTTTTTTATCTTTTATCAAAATGGCTCCTTATCTAAGAAGAAGAAGAATAAGAAGAAGAAGGTCACACACATAGATAAAGAGCCAAAAGAAACAAATTTTGAATCTCAACGATCCTCTTTGCAACTGTAAAAAAAAAAAAAAAGATGAATGGTGAGTAACAGTACTGGCTATATGAGACAATTGTTTTGGTTCCCTCAAAAACTATTTAATTTCCCCAAGAAGAATTTTTTTTGGGCACAAAGCCACAAAGCCACAATTGTTGATTTTTCGACTACTTTTAAATTATTATTATTTTTTAAATCTTACAATACATAATTGTTCACTTTTCAACATATGTTTCAAAAATGCAGTCGTGTGTTTTTAAAATATTTTTGAATTTTCAACAGTAGTAGCTAAATTTCGGATATTATAACTAAAAATTAGGATATGATTGCTTAAATTTTCAAATTTGTGAACCAAGTTTTTTTGAATTTTTAAATCCCTAAATTTAGATTTTTGAAAAATCAATTCTTTTTTTTGAAATCTCAAAATTTCAAATTTGCGAGCCACATAAATTGAATTCTTAACTGCCCCAAACTCACAACTTTAAAATAAATTATATATATATATATATATATATATATGTATGTATGTATGTATGTATGTATGTATGTATGTATAGGATTACACTACTACAGAAACAACTTTCTAAGGCTGTTAATTAAAGGCGGTTCACTGAACGGCTTTTTAATTAATAATAATGCACTTTTTTTGTCCTGTAATGACTCTTAGAATTCCAGGGTTTCCTGGTTTTCCGAAAACCCTAGTACTTTTTATTCCTTGGCATGTGCCTCCATTTTCTTTATATATGTGCATGTATGATTTATTTTTTCTTCAATTTCTGCAATGTCTTCTTCCTTACTCGAAGAGCTCGATTCTGTGAAACGAAAGAACATCTCTCTGTTCATCGAAAATTTCAAGCTTTCTGATATACTGACTGTGCTCCGCGAGAAGATCAGCTATCTGTATCGCCTCCTAGAGAGGAAAAGACAGAAGAAACGCCACTATAAGCGAGAGTGGGCTGAGCTGCATCAACTGAATCGTCAGTTGCAGGAGGAGAAGGCTGACTTGATGGAGTCGGTGAACCGGTTGACTATTGCCGCCGGCGAAGCTCATGCTATATCTGAGCGGGCTGACAAGTATCGCTAGCGCTACCACGAAACTGAGCGTGAGCTGTGGCGTGTCCACCGTGTTTTGGCTGCTGATCGGAGGGCCTCTTCCTCGCATGGCTAAATATCTCCAAGATTTTGTTGAATCTTCTGTTCTTCTGTTTTATTTCTTGCATTGTTAATCAATTTTGCCCGCCTGTGTAGAAGGCGTAGGTAATTTTTTTTGTATTGCCAGAATGTTATGATAAATGCAAGAGTATTTTCTCCGAAAATTTTCAATTGATTCTTGTTTTTGTTCCATCAAATCAAGCGAAGTAGGGTTTTTCATGTTTTTAGCCAATCCAGGCTTTTGAACTTACCGTCAGGTCTGGAGAATTGAGGCATTTGTCTTTGGCCAGATCTTTATCGACTCAAGTCAAGCATCTTATGCACAACTGCCTTAAGCCACTCCTGACTTAGGTTAATAGACAGGTCAGGCATTTCACGAGTATCCAGACTTAGCCAATACTGGCTCAAACTGACCATCAGGTCAGGAAAATGGGGCATCCTCCTTTAGCCAATCCTAGCTTACACTGACAATCAGGTCAGGAAAATGGGGCATCCGCCTTTAGCCAATCCTGGCTTAAACTGACAATCAGGTCAGGAAAATGGGGCATCCGCCCTTAGCCAATCCTGGGGGCATCCGCCCTTAGCCAATCCTGGCTTAAACTGACAATCAGGTCAGGAAAATGGGGCATCCGCCCTTAGCCAATCCTGGTTTAAATTGACAATCAGGTCAGGAAAATGGGCATTTGCCCTTAGCCAATCCTGGCTTCAACTGACAACCAGGTCAGGAAAATGGGGCATCCGCCCTTAACCAATTCTGGCTTAAACTGGCAATCAGGTCAGGAAAACGGGGCAATCGCCCCTTAGCCAATCCTGGTTTTGGAGAGATCAATTAGTTTAAATAAGAACGAACCTGCATCATCAATATATAAATAAGTTCTACAAAATCATATTACACATAAAATTTACGTAAATTCGATATATTCCACGCTCGGGGTATCTCGGCCCCATCCATTTCCTCCAACTTGTAAGCGACGGCGGCCAAGACCTTTGTGATCCGAAAAGGCCTTTGACAGGTGGCATCCAGCTTCCCCGTTGTCCCTCCCAGATCAGCCCTGCGCAAAACCAGGTCTCCCACTTGGAAATATCTCCTCTGGACTGCTTTATTATACGCTGCCCGAACCTGTCCTCGCACATGATCCATCTTGACCACAACTCGTTCTCTTTTTTCTTCAATTAAGTCCAGCGCGTCCTGCACTAGCGCGTTGTTTTGGTCCTCGTTGAAGTTTTATACTCGGTGGGTTTCAAGGCTGATCTCTACAGGGATATATAACGACATCCATGCCATAAACCAAGCTGAAGGGGGTTTCGCATGTGTTCTCTTTAGGATTAGTAAGGTAGGCCCAGAGAAACGAGCTCAGCTCCTCCACCCATTTACCCCCTGATCTTTCTAAGCGTCACTTGATTCATTGGACAAGTATGCGGTTGGTCACCTCAACTTGTCCATTTGCTTGCGGGTGGTAAACAAATGTGAAGTGTTGCTGAATTTTCATTTTGGCGCACCAATCTCTAATTTTGGCTCCCACAAATTGGGTGCTATTGTCCGAGAACATGACCCTTGGAATGCCGAACCGGCACACTGTGTTTTTCCAAATGAAGCCCATCACTGCTTGCTCAGTAACTTTTGCTAGAGCCTCAGCCGCTACCCACTTGCTGAAGTAGTCAATGACCACAATCAAAAATTTCTTCTGGGCTGGAGCCATTGGGAATGGTCCGACCAAATCTATTGCCCACTTTGCAAAAGGGCAGAGAGAGCTCATTGTCATGAGCTGTTCTGCAGGCTGGTGAGTCAAAGGGGACATCTTTTGGCATTTCTCACATCGTTTGATGAAGTCCTCTGCCTCTTTCCGTAGTGATGGACAGAAATAGCCAGCTCGCATTATCTTACTATCCAAGGCCCTCGATCCCATATGATTTCCATAGCACCCCTCATGTATCTCTTTTAGAAGGTGAGCACCCTCTTTCTGGCTTACGCACTTTAAAAGGGGCTGCCCATACCCCCTTCTGAACAGATCTCCCTTTATGATGCAAAACCTGGCCGACCTGATCCGCAGCTTATTTGCCTTTCCTTTACTACTTGGCAGTTCTCCTTTGTCCAGATATCTTTTGATAGGATGGCGCCAGTCCTGTCCACCTTCCTCTACAGCATACACCTCCTCCTCCCCGAACTCCCGATATGCCATCAGTAAGGTTATTATTCTTTCGTGGTAGTCTGTTGCTGAACTGGCCACCTTGGCCAGGTAATCAGCTCGCCCATTTTCTTCCCTGGGGATTTGGTGGATTGTCAATGAGCTCATGCCCTTTTCCAGCTCATGAAATTGGGTTAAATATTTTTGTAAGTGCTCTTCTCTGGCCTCAAATTCCCCATTTATTTGTTTACATATCAGCTGCGAGTCCGCCATTGCACATACCCGATCCGCGACTAGGTCTTTCGCCATACGTACCCCTCTCAGCAAGGCCTTGTAGTCCGCGACATTATTGGAGAGGGGGTAATTCATGCGTACAGTGTACTCTATAGTGATCCCCTCCGGATCTGTCAGCACTACTCCTGCACCACAGCCAAGGTTGCTAACAGAACCACCAGTGTAAAATCGTCCATTCCTTCGTCCCTTCAGAAGGGATGGTCATTTCCTGCATGAAATCCACCAACGCCTAAGCCTTAATCGCCATTTGCATCTCAAAACTGTTGTCGAACTCACTGAGTTCAATTATTCATTTCACTAAGCGTCCCGAGGCTTCTGGTTTATCCATGACTGCCTTCAAAGCTAGATTAGTCCTGACCACAACGCCGTGTGAAAAGAAATAAGGGCAGAGCTTGCGGGCTGTCCCAACCAGGGCTAGCATGGCTCGCTCCAATTCTACGTAACGCAGTTTCGCCTCGTGCAAGACCTTGCTCCAGTAGTATACCGATTTCTGCACCTTTCCTTCCCCCCTGATCAGGACCGTGCTAACCACTTGCTTCCCCACAGATAAGTACAAGATCAAAGGTTCCCCTTGCACAGATTTTGTAAGCAAGGACATGCCAGCTAAATACTCCTTCAGCTTTTGAAATGCATCCTGGCATTTGTCATCCCATTGGAACCGAGTTCTTTTTCCTAAATCTTGAAAAAATGGCAGATTCTTCTTAGCCAAACATGAGACAAACCTGCTCAAGGCTGCTATTCGTCTAGCCAAGCATTGCATCTCTTTAATATTTTTTGGAGGTTGCATGTCCATGATAGCCCTGACCTTTTCTGGGTTTGCTTCGATGCTCTTCTTCGTGAACATGTACCCTAGGAACTTTCCAGCTCTTACCCCAAACATGCACTTCTTGGAGTTGAGCTTCATCCTATACCTCCTCAGGGTATCAAAGGTTTCCCTTAGGTCATCCACGTGGGAGGCCGCTTTCACGCTTTTGACCAACATGTCGTCTACATAGACCTCCATGTTTCGCCCAAGCTGATTTTTGAACATCTTGTCCACCAATCGTTGGTATGTGGCGCCTGCGTTCTTAAGACCGAACAACATGACCACGTAGCAGTAAGTCCCTTTCGGGGTTATAAAACTGACACGCTTCTGGTCTTCCTTGGCCAACCGGATCTGGTGATATCCCTGCGAAGCATCCATCATGCTTAGGAGCTCGCAACCTGAAGTGGAATCAACTAGCTGGTCTATCCTTGGCAGCGGATAATGATCCTTAGGGCAAGCCTTGTTAAGGTCACGAAAATCTATGCACATTCATCATTCCTCCTCTGTTTTTGGCACCTGGACCGCGTTGGAGAGCCATTCGGGGAATTGTATTTCCTCTACATGCCCAGCCTTCAAAAGTTTGTCTACCTCTGCTTCAATAATGGCTTCTTTCTCGGGCCCGAAATTGCGCTTTCTCTGTTTTACTGGCTTTATTGTCGGGCTGATGTTGAGGTGGTGTTCAACCACCTCTGGGCCTATGCCGACGAGGTCCTGGGGTGACCAGGCAAAAATGTCCACACTACTTCGTAGCAAGGCCACCAAATCTACCAATACTTCTGGGCTGAGAGTCGTCCCAACGCGAAGGACTCGACTGTCGTCCCCCGGAACCACCTCCACAGTCATCGAATTCTCTTCTCTCGGAGCCTTCCCAGGTCGGTCCCCTCCTGTTCGGGCTCTTTTGGCCTATCTCTTCTCCTCATTCCGTCAGATGTTCTCTACGTAAGTCTGGCGCGACATGTATTGGTCTCCCCGAACCTCAACCACTCCATCATGAGCTGGGAATTTCAATCTCATGTGGTAGACTGAGATTACCGCCTGGAATTTGCTTAGAGACGGTCTCCCTAACATAACGTTATAAGAGGAAGCTGCGTCCACCACCAAGAATCGAATCATCCTGGTCTGTCTGAACGGTTCTTCCTCTAACGTTACCAAGAGGTTTACTGCGCCCAGAGGTTTCAATGCTCCCCCAGCAAATCCCACAAGAGAGGTCGTGACCTCTTCTAACTCTACATCCAAGTTCATCTTTCTAAAGCAGTCATAAAACATGATGTCTATTGAACTTCCCGTGTCCACGAAGATTCGCCAAACATTGTAGTTAGAAATGGTAGTTGTTATGACTAAGGCATCCATATGGGGGGCTAGAATCCCATACTCATCTTCTGAACCAAAACAAACATTCAAGCTTGGGGCCATCTGTCTGATCTCTTTCCCCTTTCTGGTCAGGTCTTTCGCAGCCCGTACATAGCTATTGTGGGTTCGTCTGGAATGTTCATCCCATTCAACCCCTGTAATCATGAGGATCTCTCCCCGAACCTCCTGCGCCAGATCATTACTTCGCCCCGCACTGCGGTTGTCTGAACCACGCCCGTTTTCCTGAGGTTGACCTTTTGTGTAAGAGTCAGGCGTGGGTTCTTCCCTTCTCATTCGCACAAATTTTGAGGTGCCCAGCTTGCTCCATTCTCTCCAATTCATCTTTCAGATGGGTACACTAGTCTGTGTCATGCCCATACTCATTATGGTATTTATAATTGGTCAGACCTCTCTTTTCTTGGTTTCTGAGAATAGGTTTTGGGCCATTTGAGATCAGGATGTCTCTCGATCGCCTGTAAGATCTCCCCTTTAGGAGTCGCCAGGGGCGTATACTTGTCAAAGCGGGATCGTCCTCCAGCCAGTTCTGGCCTGGATCTCTTTATTGATGGTCTCTCCTCTCTATCATACCTCTCTCTCTTCCTCTCTCCTTCCTCCTTGATTTTTAGGGCCTCTTCCAAATGAATGTACTTCTCTGCCCTTTCTAAGAGTTCTCCAAACTTCAATGCTGGCTTTACAACCAGCGACTGGAAAAATTGTCCTCTCCTGAGCCCTTGTGCTAACGCATTAACCAGGAGCTCTTTTAATGCCGATGACACTTCTAGTTTCGCATTTGTAAACCGATTGATATAAGCACGCAGGCTCTCGTTCTCTTTCTGCTTCAGACTGAACAGCTCGAGCGGCATCTTCTGGTATTTCCTGCAGCTGGTGAACTGATGCAGGAAATCCGAGCTGAACTCATCGAAGTTACTGATAGAGCGCGGCGACAACTGACTAAACCAGAGCTGGGCTGACTTAGTGAAGGTCATTGGGAAGAACCGGCACATGACCACGTCCGAGAACTTGTGCACAGCTGCTGCAATCTCAAAACGGCTCAGATGATCCCATGGGTCAGTTGTCCCAATATACTCGAAACCCAGAGATCTATACGAGGCCGTCACGTCGTCATGCATGACCTCCTCAGTAAACGGTGTGCCTCTCCGTGCTGGGACCATATCAACGCTCGCCATATTCTTCTTTAATTCCCTTACTTCTTTCTGCAAGCTTTGTATATGCTCAACCAGGCCTGGATTAGCCCGACTCGATGTTTCGCTGTCAGAGGTAGAGAAGTGCTCTTCTCTGTCTTGGAGGGGGGTGTGATCTGCCCGCTGGCCATGCAACAGTTCCGTTTCCGCTAGCGGAACTATCCGAGCTGGTGGTGTGTTGGATGGCGGCATCGAGATCTCCGCAAACTTCTTATCCACGGCCACTTCCACGGCTTTTCCGATGAGCTCAGGCAGCTGCTTGAGGAAATTTTTGTTCAGTAACCCACCGCTAACTAGCGTTGTTCCGTCAGAGGGGGGTGGTACGGTGCTAGATCCGGTTGCTACTAATGGTTCCGCCCCCTCCGGCTTCGTTGTCGATGGTCCTGTCGACCGCGGCATGCCCCATGGTGCAGCGGAGCTTGGCGTGCCGCCTAGCTCCCCCATCAGATTTCATCGTAAACCATCTGAAGCCATATGTAACTCACGTCTTAGCTCTTTTTCCCACAGACGGCGCCAATTGTTTCACCTAGAAAATATGACAATGCCTGAACCTTGGGCTTTTCTCGACCTGCACACACAAACACGTCAGAAAAGGACCACCGGAGGTTTTCCGGTGGAAACCTCTCTGATGCTTAAGTCAGAAAACGTATAAAGTGTTTCTGGTGAACAAAGCAAGGAATGCACAAGGAATGACATACCTTTCTCAGCCTCAAGGCTGAGATATTTATAGTTTTCTTCAGTGGGGACCCCTTCCAGGATCTCGGAAACAAAGGCCGCGAATCAAGCGGCCGTTAAGTAACTAATTCTGACAAGTGGTCCCACTTGTCCCCCGGGAAGAGGTCAGGGTATCAGGTATGCCTTGATCCTACTCTCCCACTTTCTTGTAAGTCAGGATACCCGAGCCTGCTTTGATCCCATTCCAAAAGGATTGTTCTATGAGGAGTTCTCACCAGCTCAGGATAATTCCTGAACCATAGCAATCCTGCTCTCCCTTATCTCTCTTATCTATTTCTGAGAAGACCAGGCCTTCTCAAGGGTTGAGGGGGCCTGTCTTCCTGTCCTTTAATTGTCCCAGTTCAGGTCTACCCCAATTCAGGTCTGACTTATTTATGCCACATCAACTATTTATTCATAATTAATAAATATTGTTTAAACACTATTACAATACGACATGGATTGAGAATATGATATTTTTTGAAATTCTCAAAGTATGAACTAAAGATTATTAAGTAATTTAACTTAAATATTAAAATATAAAATTATTTAATAATAATAATTTATAAATAGTGAATTGGTACTGATACAAGACACGGATTGAGAATACAACACCTTTTAAATTTTTTTAAATATTTAAAAATTCATTAAAAAACATAATATAAATGTTAAATATAAAATTATTATTAATAATGTTTAGTAATAAATAGTGAAAACTTCTAAGTATGTGAATAAATATATTGATCAATTTTATCTAAACATTAAAATATAAAATTATTATTGCATAGTGATTAGATACGACTACAAGGTATGAGTCGACCAAAACTTTTAAAATTTCTCAGGATTACTATATGAATTTTAATATTTCAAACTCTATAAGTATACAAATAACTATTATATTTTAAATTTATATAATACATCAGTGTTAACTAGTGTGTGTATAATTAAACATATGATAATATAGAAGTAAACTAGTAATAAACTAATATAATATAAATGTAAGTAGTATTAAGATTAGTTTTAAAATGAAATATATGCAACAGTTGGTACATCCAGAAAAATATACAATAATGTTGTACAAAAATAGTACACAATTGAGACATGATACAAAAATACTGAAAATGTAAAAGCATATTAAACTGTATCGGAGTAAACTCTTGACAATCCACCATTAATAAAATTAGAATGAAAATAATATGCACGCGATGGAAAATAATTCTCAATTAAGCCAAAGTAGTACTAAAAATAAAATTAAAATAAACTTTAGATGCAAACTATTACATTGTCTCCAGCAACTTCCCTATAGTGATTTAGTCATTTTAGGGTTTCAAAATCATGAATATTGCTCTAAGAAGCTCCCTAAAGGTCCTCCCCAAAAAAGGGAATTCCTTTTTTTTTCTTTCACCTGGAACTCTTTACGAGTAAAAAACAACTTTGGCTCAATACATTTTTTTTCTCTTTTATCAAAATGGCTCCTTATCTGTGAATTTAAAAGAAGAAGAAGAAGAAGAAGAAGGTCACACACAAAGATAAAGAGCCAAAAGAAACAAATTTTGAATCTCAACGACCCTCTTTGCAACTGTAAAAAAAAAAAAAATGGTGAGTAACAGTACTGGCTATATGAGACAATTAGTTTTCCATCCAAAACTATTTTATTTCGCCAAAAAGAATTTTTTTGGGCGCAAAGCCACAATTGTTGATTTTTCGACTACTTTAAGGAAAAAAGAATTAAATCTTACAACACATAATTGTTCACTTTTCAACATATGTTTCAAAAATGTAGTCGTGTGTTTTTAAAAAGTTTTCGAATTTTCAACAGTAGTAGCTAAATTTCGGATATTATAACAAAAAATTAGGATATGATTGCTTAAATTCTCGAATTTGTGAACCAAGTTTTTTTTTTTGGATTTTTTAAAGGTCTGAATTCAGATTTTTGAAAAATCAATTCTTTTTTTTTGAAATCTCAAAATTTTAAATTTGGGAGCCACATAAATTGAATTCTTAAGTGCCCCAAACTCACAACTTTAAAATTATATATATATATATATATATATATATATATATAGTATTATATATTATATATATATATATATATATATATATATATATATATATATATATATATATAGGATCACACTACTACAAAAACAGCTTTCTAAAGGCTGTTAATTAAAAGGCGTTCACTGAAAACCGCCTTAAAAATACTTTTAACGGCGGTTGTGGCTAAAACCGCCATTAAAAAGGTCATTTTACGGCGGGTTCCCTCAAAACCGACGTTAAAATTGGATATCAGCTGATTTTAACGGCGGTTCTCTATGAACCGCCGTAAAGTGACACATTTTACGGTGGTTTTTGAAAATCGTCGTAACAATTGGAGGCCAGTTTAATTTAACATCGGTTCACAAACAACCACCGTAAAAACTTAGATATTCTACGATGGGTATGTGATAACAGCCTTAAACTCACACATTCTACGATGGTTATATAAGAACCGTCGTAGAATGTGATAGCATTTAACGGCGGTTCCATTAGAACCGCTGTAAAAAGTAGTCCGCCATGTCATCGATCCTCGTCTTGCTCAAGCAAGTTGTTTCAACCGTTGATCCGTGTCTCATCCGACGATCTGCATTAAGTTTTAAACCAAAAAACAATAAATATTAAAAATGATAAATATTAAACCAAAAAATAATAAATATTAAAATTGGTAAATATGAAAACAAAAAAATCTGGCCCCTTTTCGGTCTAATGCATCACAAACCCCGTCTCCATAGATCTCGTCACCAATGTCCTGCGGTGCGTCGCTGGCGATGATCACTCACCTTGGACTGGCTACCGGCGATGAAGATGGTTGCCCAGGTGGTGAATGACCGTAACAGGCCTTGGGTGTTGGACCCGGTGGCTACCGGAGCTTCCGGTTTTCGGTTGGCGGCCTGTTTGGAGCTGCTGAAATTGAGGTAGTGCCTAATTTCTCTTATTTCTTGAATTTTGGTAATTATTTACATTTTTATTTTTCCATCAATTTTGAACCAGGCCCTTAATTTGATGAATGCTCAGATACGAATTCAAAAAAGAATTAAACCATGAAGTTTTGTATTCTAGTTTGGGCTTTTGATTTTTTTATTCAATTTTTAGTTGTTCTGTTGATTGACAATATTAACTGTCCTTGATAGGAGGGCAAGATTGCGGTGGTTGTTGGTGTAACTCCCCAAAACAAAATACTACCTTAATAGTAAATAAAATAAATAAATAAAACAAACTCTCACCTTAAATTCGCTTTCATATACATAAAATCACAATAAAAGGAAGTCGACAATAGAAAGCTCTAGACGAGTCAGTCTTCACCTTGAACATCGAAGTCAACTTCATTAGTATTATCGTCGATATCTGGAGAGTTTGGTTTTTAAAACAAATGAGAGCGTGAGCTAAAAGAGCTCAGTGAGGACAAGCAATTGAAATGTAAATTTTCTTTTAAAATATAATCTGACAAGAGTTTAGAAAATAATTTTCATAAAATAATCCAAGCACTTGGTGTGCAAAACTATTTTTATACATTTAACAAAACTCTAGTCAGCAGCTTCAAAATTAAAAATATTTTAAAATTAAACAAACGATAGATTTTCTCAAAAACTAACCAATTATCACATTTAGAACAAACAGACAATGCTAATTTATTTTTAAGAAATCAATTGAAATATTTAACGGTTGAACAGACAGGAAAAGCTGTCTCGTTCTTGTTTTTAAGAAATCAATTGAAACAGTTAACAGTTGAACAGACAGGAAAAGCTGTCTCGTTCTTATTTTTAAGAAATCAATTGAAACAGTTAACAGTTGAACAGACAGGAAAAGCTGTCTCGTTCTAAAACAGTCGGTCCAATTAGTGAGTGTCTGGTTATGGAACTCTAGAGGTGGCTCCCGCGCGTAGCACTTAGCTCCCGAAGGACTCTAGAGGTGGCTCCCACGCGTAGCACTTACTTCCGAGCCAGATTAACTCACATAAACGTAGAATCAATGTCGATCAAACATGACCCATACGTTTCCGCTCACCATGAAAGGTGACACTCCCGGACGAAGCCTCAATCACCTTATCCCTCCCAGTAGGCTCGACGTCCCTTAAGCTTTGGGATTCAAACCCAGGGTACGTCATATTCCGGAATATACCCAATCTACGACCCAAATCCTGCCGTCGTCTCCGACCCGACCAGGGAAAATGGGAATAGGTACCACGAGTAGTCAAGCAAGAACCACAGGCAACCTGCTCGATTGATTGCCCAAACTACTCGTGCCTGACAGACAGCGACAACGACAGACAGACAGACAGACAGTAACAGTGACTGACAGTGACAGTTACAAACAGTAACAGTTGACAGACAAATGATAATGGACAATCAATAACAACAATCGAGTTCAAACGATACCTTTGATATAAAATTATATAATTGAATTTATGATTAAACACAAGCACAAGGTAATGCACACTTGCATAATTTCCTTCAAAGCATTATTTTTCAAAAGCTTATACAAGCAGAAAAATATGTTCGATGAATCAAGTGCTTCATGATTTGTAAAATAAAAAACTTTTCAGTTAAAAATATTTTACTTGCAGATAAGCAAAAACAACGCTTTATAATTTGAGAATTTTCAAACTCCCCAATTTAGAAAGTTTTACTCACCTTAATTGAGGTTCTTTCCAAAATCAAGCATATTGTTATGGTAGCTTTACGAGGTCCCCGATCTAGTATATGAAATGCCTCGTCACTTCCAAATAAAAGCTCATGTTGAGTCTTAAAACATAATATATTTATAAAAATTATAAATATAACATAAAATAAAGTAATATCTAAGATCCTAAGTTACTTGGAAGTGAAACTAATCGACTTGATCGCATAATAGTCTAATAAAGACGTTCGACCTCGATTCTAGAAATCTAGAGTTTAAAGGGTAAATCTGTAATTTTAGGTACGTCTTACGTAGGAAGATACTATAACGAAGCTATGGTTCGAATTTGAAATCATTTGAAAGTCGTTTGACCCATTTCGGCTAAAAAATAAGAAAGTTGTACGATTTTGAAAAATTAATAAATTAATTGGGGTTAAAATGAGATTTTTGGAACTTTGAAAAGTTTGTGGGGTCAATCTGAAGTTTTAAAGAATCTAATTTGGGGTTAGTTTAAAATAAACTAAAATTTAATTTAGAAGGACTAAATTGAAACTTTGAGGGTCAGATTGAAGTTTTTAAAATCTTCAATTAGATCCAGAACTATATCTAATTCTCAAAAGTCAACCCATAAATTATTAACCCATTTTATTTGAACTCCTAAACTTATTAAAACCTCCTACTATGTCCGTTTATTCCCTTTCTCGGCTCAGCCCCTCTCCGGCGACCACCTGACATCAGCCATCACCAACAATACACATCCAAATGCGTCGCACACACACATATACGCACAACCTTTCAAGCTTAAATATCCTAACTGAATAGGACCCAAAACATGAAATTAATTAAGGGCTTTCAAAGCTGAAGTAAAGACGAACAAATTGATATATAGTTCGTTAAATTTGGACCTGCCGTCCGCCGGGAATCGGCCGCCAAAGTTCGACGGCGGCGGCCGAATTGTAACAGCGCACAGAAAGTTCTCCGGCATTTTTCCGATGATCCAGAGCACTGATCGTCGATCCGGAGGTGGCTTTGAAAACCATATTTAATGTACTATCTACAGTAGAAATTTGGTTATGGTCCGACGGTTGGATTTTTATCACGAGTCTGACGAAACCAGCAGCAACGAGAAGGCTTTGATGTACGAAAATGAAAGGAAATTTTGTTGTGTTTGTATTATGCTCGATCAAATGCCGAAAAGAACAAGGAGAGATAGAGAGATTCCAGACATGGGCTTGGGCTCATTATTTGGGCCTAAAATATGGCCAATTTAAAATTTAAATGGGCTTTGATCTTTGGGCTAATTAATTGATATAACTTTGAATTTGAGCCCAATTTAATATATTTTGTCAAAATAAAATATACAATGTGTATTTATTTCTACTACAAAATAAAATAAAATAAAATAAATAGAAATAAAAATTTCATAATATCCAATATACATTCCAACAAATATTATTGTTATAAAACATTTCGATTGAAATGAAATAAAAATAATGATATAAAGAATAATTAAATTTATTTAAATAAATTATAAGCGTAAATAGACGGGACTTCATAGTTGGGACGGTTACTGATGATATCCGTTTGCAAGATGAAATCCCTGCGATGAAGGTTACAACTCTGAGGTTCACAGAAACAGCAAGGGCTAGGATCGAAAAGGCCGGTGGTAAATGCTTGACTTTTGACCAACTTGCACTTAGAGCCCCCCTAGGACAGAACACGGTAAAAGATTCCTTGAGCTCTGCCAATAAAATTTGATATGTATTGTTAAGTTTATGCAATGCTTAATGGGTTTGGAAAAGTTTGAAGTGAACTTATAAGCCCCCTTCAAGAGTGTCTTGTAATAATCTACTATTTATAGGTCAAACCTTGTATTATGATAAATATCTTCAACTAATATCTGATTAATGTAAATGTGCTGTTGTGTTATAGGTGCTCTTGAGAGGTTTTCCTAAGGCTCGTGAAGCAGTGAAGCATTTTGGACCAGCTCCTGGTGTTCCACACAGCCACACCAAATCATATGTGAGAGCTAAGGGAAGGAAGTCTGAAAAGGCTAGAGGAAAGAGAAACAGCAAGGGTTTCAGGTTTTATTTTTGCTAGTTATTAAGTAAGGTTTTGCCCCCATAGTAGTTATATTGTCCCCCGGTTTCGTGTTATGATTTTATCGTTCCAAAAGCTTTTGGATATGTGGAGTACTCTTTTTATTTACAGGGATCATTCAAGTTTTGATGATATAAATTTGGTTTAGGAAATATCTTTTTATTTCGATCTTATTAAATTATGTTTCAAACTAAGTAACCAAGTTTGGAAATGTAGTAAATGGTTCATCAATCGTAATCGGATAAACTTAGGTTGATCCATTTATTTATTTATCATTGTTATGATCACAGATTCACAATAGAGTCTTCACAATAGAAGAATGTTACATATCCATATGCTGTACAATATGTGTATATGCAAGGTTTTTTTTAGGACCAATATCAGAAGCCGTGATTAGTTTAGTTCGATAATACAAGGGATTACATTAAATTGACATTCAAAAGTTATTTGTACTCGCATAAGGAGTAGTACTATTCATTTACCAAACTGTTTCGTTTCAAAATAAAAATGCAAAACTCTATTTCAGATGCATCCAAATTTTTTATAAAAATATTTCTACATTTTATAGACAAATTTGTATACATTTGTTTTGTGAAATTCAACGTGAGACCTTTTTGAAAATTAGTTATTGAACATGCATGGCATTAACATTGCTCTACATATCCTAAAACGTGGCAAAAGAGAATAAAATGAGCAAAGTCTTCTAAGCATTCTCTGCTTATTTATGATGTTTTACTTCATTGCAGTGGCGCTGGAGCTCACTTGTTCAAGTCTTGGGAAACATATATTAATCGTTCTATAATTTTGACTCCAGACGTACGTGTCACACTTTTCAGATTCTTCTACTCTACGTAGCGAGAAGGATTATTTTCCACTAGATATAGAAGGAAAAATTATGTGGATAACGAGATCATTTAGGAGGTCGCTGCTCCAGTTGCATTAGATGGAAAACCTCAATGCAATATATATTTGAATTTTGAAATTGGACTCAATTTTGGTCTTGTTTTAAGGTTTGTTCGCCATAAATTTGTATGTCCCTCACATTTGTGTTCTGGGCCGTTTTTCCTCTTTTTACAACATTGTAGAGAAACTAAATAAGATATCAGTTAGTAACCTTTTTTAGTAGTTTCTCCATCTGATGCTTTTCTCCTGATTAGCATAAAATTTTGAAGTTAAGTCTTACGTGCATCTATTTGATATTGAGGTGGTGGTAGAAGAGGGGGATGGGAGAGTGCAGAGGTAGGTTCTTCACTAATACTGTGCCATAACAGAATTATTCAAACCATAGCTGATTTTAGATTAATTCTACGGTAGGTTTATTTTCTAGACATACCAGATGAAGTCGTTCATAGCCTGGTAAGTTAACTTTAAAGGGGGAAAAGTACTTGTTTCCTATTACAAGCCTTATTAATTGTGTTAGATTTGCTTTAGATTGAGGAAGGAATAATCTTTAATGTCGTTGGGGGGTTGATGCTTGAACATCCATTGACTCTGCCATTGGTAGAAACCATGGTCAGCCTCTTTCTTGTGGAAAAAAAAAAGAAAAAAGAAAACCTGATTTCATCATATTGTTAAACGACTTAACCAAGTCTTTACTGGAATGTATTTCAGGTGGGAACTGCTGATTGTGTGATGGGACTTTCAAAAACTCTCACTGAAAAGCTCATTCAGGATGCTTTGTAGAAGCTATGGTAATATTGTAATATTGTACAACATTTTTACTTTTGGAAATGGAGAAATAATCCTCATTCTAGTAAAACCATTGGTATGATCTTTTCACTTATAGGAATCTGTTTACTCATTGTAAGTATGAATCATAATCCTAATAATATAATGAATTTCTTTATTATAATTATTCTAATAATAAAATTCTAATAGCCTCGCGCATTAAAAAAATAAAAAGTAGGAAAAAGTTTTATGAGAAAATGTCAAATCTAGCATGATTAGCCGAATAAAAATTTTATTTCCTACATTTTCCTTGTTTATTTATTTATTTTCTTTTGGAAAGAAAATGTTGGTGTTTGTTTGTGCTTGAGATTGGTGTACTTTGCGCTTTTCTGCTTGTATCTGTCATACATTTCCCTTTTTTATTTCTGGAGGAAAAAATGCTGATGTTTGTTCACGCTTGAGATTGGTGTACTTTGTAACTCTTGCAATCTGATTTATACGAGTGACAGAAATATTTAAGTATGATTTCTAGACCCATATTATATCTGGATAAAAAATCTACAATAGGGAGAAGAAAGAATTACATTGGAAAGAAGCATGGATAATATTTAAAGCCTGACAAGTAATTAATGGCCTTCTTTATAACTATATTTCTTTTACAGTCTATTTAGTGAGAAGATGTTGTCGCAGGTATTCGAACACCGTAGGATTTGGATACTATGAAGAATTCGACTCCTGAAGCTTACAAGGAACTGGTCGAAAATCACGAGATATTAGAGGGTCATTACAAAGATATGATGGTAATAAAATTAATATATTTTAATTAGGAAAGTATACAAATGATCATGTGCATGTCCGTGGTGAAAACAGGATATTGAATTCACGGTGCAAGGGAACATGCTATGGATGTTACAGTGCAGGACGGGAAAGCAAATAGATGCGGGTTTGAAGATCGCCGTGGACATGGTGAACGAAGGGCTTGTCGATTCTTGGGCCGTGATTAAACTGTCGAGCCGCAGCATCTCGACCAACTTCTTCATCCTCAGATACGTATATATATTATTTTTATTTCTAATTGAAAGGGAAAACAATTAAAAGCTTGAATTCGCAATTTCTTGTAATGCTCTGTTTTGGATATTGGTGTCTAATGATGAAAATTAGAATGAAAATTAGAAGAGTTGAACACGATGATAATTTCTTGCGTAGTTTGTTCAAATAATTGAACATGTCACCTAGTTTGTTTATAACATTTTCTCCATTTACATGAGAACCACATCCACACATATACACAACACACGGGAAAATTGCTTATACCGGATTTAATGTAGTTTCAATTGATGTTTATTCTAGGTTAGAGCAGCCCTATTAATAATGCATACAAGAAGTGGAATTAGAATACAAGCGAGAAAGACGAGTTATTGTTCGGAACGCTTGAAAGCCTGGTCTCGGTCTGCAGGTCAATCCATCATTCTGATAGAAAACTTGTGTAATGCATACGGACACAAGTAATTCAAAGAATGCATAAATAATTAGTAGTATGCTTAGTTTAATTAAGTTTTGTATGTATTAGTTAGTGTTGAACTGTGTTATAGTCACATTGAAATCATGGATGTTGTTGATGGAAATTCTTAATTATATTGGAGTATTAATTCTTAATTAATTTGTTGGAATAATCAATATATTCAAAATATTCATTATTGGCAATTTTGGTGCACGTGCTTTCATTTTTTAAAAAAAAAATATATTTACTACTTTCTAGAAGGTATTTTCAAAAACCGCCGTAAAATGTCCGTTCCTGTCTCTTATACACATCTAGATGTGTATAAGAGACAGGCAGTAGTGTTAAGATCATATAAGAGCGAATTCACTAGGTGGGAACCTAGGAACCGCTATATTACATTATATGTGATGCTAATTTAAATAATGCAAAATGCTATTTATATTTTCACATTGCTATTTTTATATTCTCTTTACTATTATCTTAATTAGCATCACACACACACACACACACACACACACACACACACACACACACACATATATATATATATATATATATATATATATATATATATACACATACATTTATTAGGTTTTAAAATCAGTTTTTATATCATCTAGTTAGTGATTACAATAATAAAATGTGTTTATATAATAGTCAAATGTTCAGATTTTGATTAAAGATAAACGATGTTTTTTGGTATTTTGAATTGAAATAATAGATAAAGCAAGCATAATAAAAGCAACCATAAAAATAAATTTAATTACATGCCCCAATTAAAAAAAAAATAAAGTATGAAAATAAATTAAATTATAGGCCATAACAAAAAAAATCGGGTTCCAAAAAACAAAGTACGACATCAAACTTAAATAAATTACAGGCCCCAAATATAAATAACTTGGCAAAAAATAATAAAACATTAAAGTATATCAGAATTGAACAAATATTGATCTCCTTGCTTAATTAACCTCTAAAAAATCTGATATCTTCTACAAATCTTGTTTTTTAAAATCTGTAGTTGATTTAATCTGATTCACTTACAGAATTAGAATTCTAAACAAAAGAAATACAGTAAATTAGATTTTTGATTTTATACGATTTGTTTGGCTAGTTAAAGATATTTAATTTATGTAAAATGCAACAAATTATTTTTTTAAAAATAAAATCGACCAGAAAAAATGTATGAAAAATAGAATTCTAAACAAAGGAAATACAATACATCAAATTTTTATTCAATAATGAATAATTCTGAGATTTCAAGTCGGAATCATATTTTTTTAAAAATTAGATTTCTTACAATTTGTTTGCCTAATTAAAGACATTTAATTTATGAAAATTTCAGCAGATCGATTTTTTCACTCTAAAATCAACCAATAAAAAATGTATAAAAAATAGGATTCTAAACAAAGAAAATACAGTGCATCAGGTTTTTGTTCAATATTGAAGAATTCTGATATTTCATGTCGGAATCATATTAAAAAAAAAAAATCAGTTTTCATACGATTTTTTTGCCTAATTAAAGACATTTAATTTATGAAAAATGCAGCAGATTGATTTTTTCGTTCGATAATTTACAAATAAAAATGGCCAAAAAATTAAAAACGGGTACAATATTTATAATGAGGGGATACGAAATCATACCTGTTTGTGTTATCAGAATTCCAAAACTCGAATCTCTAGGCTTTCAACTAATTCTCCCTATAAATATAAGTTCCTATTTTTTGCAAATTGATTTCAATTTCCCACCCGAATGTGTCTGTGGTTTTTCTCTATTTTCAAAACTTGGTCAGCAAAGATTTTTGGAACGATGCCTCCTTTATTTGGACTCATCAAAGACATCGACCAAACGAATAAAAAAGCACTAAGCTTAGAGTTGTTCGGTTTTTTGCCTGGTCAGGATTTGATGATAAGGAACAAAAGACTTCCATGGAAATCATTTTTCATGATTTGGAGGTAATTATTGGTTCTCCATAATTTTATTATTATATATTGATATATAGGTTCGGGTAGTCTACTAAATTTTATTATTATATATAGATATATAGGTTCGAACTGTCTACTAATTATTCGATTAATGTATTGAATTGACTAAAATTATCTCCAATTGTGTAAAATAGGGAGGACGAATTACTGGTATTATAAAGAAGATCAATGTCAAGTTTTTTCGAAAACCGATTGTCTTAGTTTATTATTATTATTATTATTATTATTATTATTATTATTATTATTATTATTATTATCATTATTATTATTTAGCTATTAGTGCTTTTATTATCGCTACTTGTTTTCAAATTTGTGGTTGATTATGCTGTTTTTAATTTAAATAGAGGGTGATAGCATTTTATGCTTGAACAGTATTCATGTGATTTAGAATCTGATATTTTTTCAGTTTTAATTTGCTTAATAAAACCTTTTTATTATATACTTTTGTGTTTAAATAATTCTTACAAATAATGTCTTTTATACGAATATGTATTGCCTCATTTTTATACATAGATTACTATTATATAGTAATCTTTTATAGAGTTTACCATTAATTCGATTTTTAATAAACAATATTGACATAGTCTAAAAGACAATTTGGTCAAGTGAAACTACGTTTGTTGTTTTATACTAAGTAGGCTTTTTTACGTACAGGTATCCGTTGTACTTGTCTGTCAATAGATAACCTTGAACGAGTTCCATGTGTCTAAACCAATTTATATTTATTAATTTAAATATCAATAATAACTTTTTATTCTCTAGAATGCCCTTTTGTATGTTTAATTTCCCGACCCCATAAAAATCGCTCCCACAGATACCACCCCCAGCAAGCCCTCATAAACCGCCTTCACATACACCACCCCCACAAAGCCCTCATAAACCGCCTTCACATACACCACCCCCACAAAGCCCACATAAACCACCTGCGGCAAGCTCACATAAACCACCTCCACATACTCCATCCCCGCAGAGCCCACACAAGCCACCAAGCCCGGCAAGCCCTCATAAACCGCCTTCACATACACCACCCCCACAAAGCCCACATAAGCCACCACCCCCGTCAAGCCCACATAAACCACCAGCGACAAGCCCTCATACACCACCCCCATGAATCCCACATAAGCCACCACCCTCGTCAAGCCCACATAAACCACCTGCGGTGAGTCCACATAAGCCACCTTCACATACAGCACCCACGGCAAGCCCACATAAACCACCTCCACATACTCTGTTGTAAATTGTATTTAATCAATTTAATGGTACATAGAAAATTCATGTTAACGAATTGTATAGGCTCGATCTACGTGTCGTGTAAATAATTGTAGCAAACTCAATTATTGGTGAGTGAAAAATAATGCTTTGAATTTGAATGGTTGCTTAAATGCTTTATCGTTTATCCCACATTGAATGCTAATCAATGTGGAAGGGAATTTAAAAATGATTACATTTCATTAGTGGACATCAAGTGGGCCAGCAGATATTGTGGGCTTTGTGTGAACAAAGTTCACGCGGGCTCTTGAACTTGGGTTCGCCCGTCCTCCTTAGGCGAAGCCGAGCGGACCCGGACCTCGGACATGGGCTCTGGGCCTGGGACTTGGGACTTGGGTCTTGGGCAATTAGTACGAATTGGCTGGTCCGATTGGGATGGTCCGTGGTGGTGGTCCATTCAACCCTATTTAACCTTTTAAACACGTACGTTTTTTGACTCCTGAAACTCCTGAACGTTCAGGTCAAACGTCATGCACCTTAATGCATGGAGACGTTACTTTGACCATTCTCCTGGCTGCCTTTTTCATGTGCACGCTTTACCTGTCCAGGTTCATGCTGCCAGATGTTGTTTGTTATGAACGTCTTAATGACCTCATTAATCTGCCTGCTGTTACCTCCCGCTGGAACCCCTATATAAGGGTCAGAGGCTCCAGTTCATTTTGCACCTGAAGCACCTGGAAAAATGAAGAACACACACAACATTGCATATTGTTTCTATTTTATTTCTTTACTTAGCTCAGACCATTTTCTTCGAGTTCGCCGGAGCTCTGGTATTTATGGTGTTGTAATACTAGAGAGGAAGTCGTTTCATCTTTGGGGACGAATAGCCAAAACCGAAGGGCACTATCGGGGCTATTTCGTCTTGCGGACAGAGTTCTAAACTCGACTCTACATAACAACTTTCTTTTCTTTTATTTTTCCAGTTTTGAGATATATTTACATTCCCTGTTTGTGCTCATCATTGTAATTTCCAACAATCGCAAGACGAATTTTATTTGTATTCTGTAATTTGTAATCTATTGTTTTAATATCCCTACACTGGGAAAATGTCGACCTCTAGCACTCCGATCAATTTGACCGCTCCTTCCATTTCATCCACCATCATGACGACGATCACTTCCCCTGCAGTCATGAACACCATTACGATTGGCGCTTCTATGCCAAACATGAGTCATGCTGACTTCCTCCTCAATCAAGGGACTTTCGACACCCTCCTGGAGACATTATCGAGGCGAATCGCTGCCAACAACCCAACCTCAGCCACTGCTGGTTCATTCCCTTATGGGACGGGGACTTCAGTCTAAAATGTGTCAGCTTCGGTTGTGAACCATCCTACTGGGATGACGGGAACTTCGGTTCTGAGCATGTTCTCAAGCACAACTTCGGCTGTTGGATCATTCCCATATGGGATGGGGACTTTAGTCCAAACTATGTCATCTTTGACTGTGATGACGGAACTTCAGTTCCAAGCATGTTCGCAAAGGCTCCGCTGACGTACGGTTATGATGGGAACATTTGTTCCAACTATGACCGCTCCGGTGCACTCCTCACGGATCATGCCCGCCGCTGAGAAGCCTCCAAAATTCAATGGGGAAGGCTTCAAGAGGTGGAAACAAAAGATTTTGTTCTACCTCACGATGCTTGGCTTTGCTAACTTTGTGAAGGAAGACGAACCACCTACTCCGGATGAGTCCGAGACCAGTTTCACTGTTCGTGCTGCCTAAGATAATTGGCACAGAAAAACTTATTGAAACTAGGAAAGCAATGAAAAGCTCCAGCTACTCCGGAGGTTTGAACGCTGATCTTGGGCGAAGTTGGACTCTCGTGCACGAAATCGTTGTTCCGGACGCGTAGAACTTCGATCCTTGATCCTCGTCTCCAAATCTTGTTATAAGACGTGGATTTATTGTTCTTGGAAGCTAAAATAACCTAGGATAGTGTTATATTTTCGTGTGTCTCCCAAAAACCCGAAATATGGCGGGTTCTTATAATAATTACAAGTCTTGCCGCACAAGAAACCCTAATTTCCGATTCTGGGCCGTCGCGTCGACGGAGCATCGACTGACACGGACAGATGCTCGGCAGGTTGCGGTTGGGCTGCGCGCAGTGGCTCGGCAGGCGCATCGATGTAGCGTCGGCTGACGCGGCCAACATCGATGCTTCAGAGCATTGCGTCGATGTTGCGTCGACTGACGCCCCTTCCAATCGACGCTTCAGAGGGTAGCGTCGGCAGTGCGTCGATTAAGCGTCGACTGACGCGGACCATGGCTCGCGTCAACGGAGCGTCGACGGTCGCGTCAGTCGACGCGACTGAGCATCAAACTCCCGTCAGTTGATTTTCTGCTACTGGATTCACCGGAAGGCCTTTTCTTCTTAATTTGAGCATCGAGCTTCGTCTAAAATGCACTTTACTCTTCCGGTTACTTAGCTGCAAGGTGAAAAACACGAATTATCACCTATTTGCATCAATTACGATCAAAACACGGTAAAATAAGCTGGAATTATAAAAACACAGAATTAAGCTCTAATTATCCAACTTATACCAAAAATAAATAGAAAAACAAACTAAAAAGCTAATAAAAATAAGGACAAATCTATACTAATCAGTAAGTAAACCCGTCGCTGAATTACAATGCTGACAGTTTGCTGATGGGTAGGGCTACTCTCTGATGGCCTTTGCCCATCAGCAAGCCATCCGTAATTTCTGCCCGTCAGCATATGCTGACGGTTTTTCTGCCCGTCAGTATTCGCTTGTTTTTTTGTAGTGTAGTAAATTGGTCCTATGAGAATAAATCTAGCTGCCTAGGTGTCCATTCTTTTGTTGTTGAGTTTCAAACAAATCTATGAGGGAACTGAGCATAAGTCAAACTCTATACTTTATTTTTTATTTGCCTCGTGGATGAAAACTCAATCGCATGACAAGTTGAGTTTTATAATGGATTTCAAAACCTAATATTATCCATGCCGCTTCGCATTGAGAAATGTAACGACAATCATAAAAGATGTTGATCGCGTCAGTATTTTTCTCCTTTGAATCCTCTTCCTTGTTCTGATAGAACATTGCGGTGACCTTATTGTTACCTTTGTTAACATATTTGAACAAATACATAATAGATCTAGATTGATTACACCCTTCAACATTAAAATGAGCTCCATACTTCAGCGATAGATAACAATTATGTGGAATAACCCACTGATTATCTAACTGAACACCATTATTTGTAACATTTCCTCTAGTATTACCACGTCTATATACTGGGTAAACATCGTTATCGACAATGGTGGTATCTATAAACTTGTTTGAAAATTATTTTGTGTAATTTCCATCAATCATTCAAGGAGAAGATTTTCATAAATGACCATATGGTCCATAAATCATTAACATATAGCAGAATAATAACTTGGATCTTCATTTTCATCAAGAATCTCAGGTGAAATGATTTGATCAATAGCACCAGCATTTGGACATTTATCTTGCTTTGATAGAAAAATAAGTATGTGCGCATGAGGAAGTCCCCTTTTTTTGGAACTCCACGGTGTGAATCACTAAAAGTTTGTCAAATACAAACAAATATTAATGATTTATTTCTTTTATATTAAATAAAATGAATCCAAACATATACCCACGGTGTGAGAGGAATCCTGACATATCCTCCCTTACTACTTGTTGAAGAAATTCTTCCTCACTCTGATTCTGAATATAATTCACTTCCATCTTCAGAGTAAATTTCTTCTTCATAGATGCTTTCATCTGAGGGTATATCCTCAAATTGATACACCTGTACCAAATTTTGGTAATAGATAGATTCTTCGAACTCTTGAGTTGTTTCGAACTGTCTAACGCCTCTTCTTTGATTCTCAGGGAAATCCCTAGAAATATGCCCCTTGACTCCGCACGTCCAACAGTTACAATCCTTAAAACTCTCATTAGCTCTAGTGTGAGCTTGCCTGAAAGTTCTTTTCGTTGGCGTTCTACTGGTACTTCCTTGGCTTGAGAACGAACCTCGGCTTCGACTTGGCCTCGTCCTTTGTCCTGACTTGTAGTTTCTGGCCTTTTGTTTTGACCAGAACCTTCTTGGTTTCCATGGAAACCTTCTCTTGTTACTTCGAGCGTAAGAGTGATCCTTTTCCTTCTTTCGCTTATGTCTCTTTGGTTGTCCTCCCACTACTGTTGGAATGTCATTCTCAGCACAACATAGAGAAACCGATTTGTTAATTCCTCTTAGTCTCTTGTAATCTTTGTGAAGTGCTGCCTGGTGGCACCACTCTGCTAACTTGGTTTTTAGGAAGGACATTCTTCTAGCAACCATATCCATGTCAGTTGCTGGCTTGTATTCTTGGATCAACATTTCTCTCCATGGACTGGGTATTTTTGCAAAGAAAAGTTGAGCCACATCTCCATCATTCACCTTCGATTTCCATCGATATTCAGTGAATAGCTTGATATATTCATCTACATGACAAATATCCCGTAACTCGAGGCAATAGAGGGCTTGTCGATATTTCTTCTACTTTTCCTCTTCCATTCCCTCGAAATATCCTGTGCCGATAAAATAGATTTTGAATAATTTAGCCATATTATCGATGATTCCTTTTAGTGATTCGCCCGCTATAACTCTCATTTTTATATCTGCTCCTATCAAGTCCCAGGCGATCTTTACAGATCCTTCAAGGCTCATTTCAAGGATTAAAATAAAACCTTCCTTTTCTAATCCAAGAGTTCCAGCTGTAATTTGCATGGCCGATGCCCAATCATCAATCAGTATTTCTCGGTTCTTGAAGTCTGGACATCTAGATTCAACATTAGTCCATATGGATGTATGGGATCCAGTTGAGACTTTCCGTATGGCCTGTTAAGTATTTTGGGACTTCGGGAATGTTGCCTGGTACCCACTACGTCTGTAGGATCTCCTTTTATGGTGAAATCCCCGACATGTGGCATTGGTGCGTCTTGTAGTGGTTCATGTGAAGCGGAACTTTCGCCTTGAGTAAAACTTGTTGGTGGTGGTGCAGGAGTGCCCCTTGGTACTAAGGCTGAAGAGTCACCTGAGTTCATTTTTAGATCTACAATACCTAATCCTGTGAAGGATCTGATAAGGTCTTTTAGATCTTCCATGTTGATTCTTTCCATTACTTCTTGGTTATAATGGAACTCCCTTGATTATTGCCATCATTTTCTCTTCTTCCGTTGGTTCTCTTATAACCTCAGTCGGTTTCCCCTTCTGGTGTAGAAGGGGTTCCGTTCTGAAAGTTATGCGTCGTCTTCCTCTGGGTGTACTTGGCTTGGCTTCAAGGGCCCTGGTTCGTCTTTGAACATCAATTAGAATTTCTCGCTTTTCCTTTTGATGTCAACCATCTCTTTCATCTGCACCTGGATATGGTGGTCGATGTCTTGGATCGTCCTTTGGATTTCTCTAAAGTTCTTAGAGGAATCGGCTACCTCACTGCAATTGGATCTATTGATGGGATTCATGAGCTGTATCCCTATGGTACATGAGGTCCATCTTCAATATCTGATTTGCCCAGAGGTAACTCAAATGATATGTCTTTTCTCCTGCGAGTCTTCGTGCAACATATTGGTTATCCCAATATGCTACTTTCTCTTTGTGGTCTATCTCGTATATTTCCAATATTTGGAAATATTGCCTGAAATGAATACATCTCAAACACTCGTTCGGATCCATTTTAGAGATAATTCTCCTCACCAAAAGTTAATTACATAATTATAATAAATTTTCTTATAAATCCTTAATAAACCTGGCTCTAATACCATTTTCATGGGTCGATTTATCATGGAAATTTTTGGAGTATTCTATAATAAGTATTAATTTCAAAGGTACGAAGTATTCAGTACATAACCATTAAGTATAAGATACATTGGAAGTAAGTACTCAGATTTTGTACAATAAATTGTGACTTTTCTACGCAAAAGGACAAACCCATTAAATAAGGGTAAAATTGGGGGTTTTTTAAAACAAGGGAGTGATCATGAAGTCAAATGTGTATTGGGGAGTGGAGAATGAAATTATTTGAGTGGGGAGTGGACCACAAAACAAAAGAAGCATTGGGGATTTTTCTTCAAAATTCCTGTAAAATTATTGAGAAAAATTGGACGAGAACTAAAAAGTTGGAAATTATTATGTTCTTAGGTTGGTCTCACGTTTTGAGTGAATATTGACGAATTTTGGACACTTAGGGCCAAATACATAAATTCTAGAAAGTTTAGGGGCCAATTTTCAAATTCATGAAATTCCTTGGAATAAATCTGAAGATTTCAGTTTATGGACTATTTTAAACTCTTATGAACCTACTGGACTTATTTTCAAAATCTCATAAATGTTCGAGTTCAAAATCGAGAGTTATCGACTAAAGGGTAAAAATATAAATTTGAGAGAGTTGAGGGTCAAAATGAAAGTTTTAAAAAACCTGATAATATTCTCTCAAAAAATAAGAACTCTCAGTTTATTTAGTACTAGTATAGACTCATGTCAAGCCCCAATAATCTTTTTGACTTTTGAAAATTCTAAATTTAAATTATTCACTAAAACTAATTTGTAAGGAACTTGGGGTCAAACTACAATTTTGAAGATAAATATCTAACAAAGTTTGTGACCATAAACTCTATATTTTATTTAGAATTTTTTATAAGTTAGTTTTACTTCAATGGGACTTTTGATTCACGATTTGTGAGTTTTTAAAGAAACTAGTTGACTTTTGCCGTTTAGCCAAAATAAAGGGAGCTACATGCAAATTATTAAAAATGACCCCACATCCTCAAAATAATTATAACCCACTGTCAATTATTTTATATTTGAGTTTGAATCATTACAATTCGATCCCTAGTCCATGAAATATTAATTTTCTAAAATAATATTTTAAAATAGTGACTATTATTTTAATTAAATAGAGGAGTCAAGTTTAATTACCCCAACACTTTCACAAAACTCCAAGTAATGATTCTTGAATCATAATTTAATCTTAATTTCATTGAGTTTGTTTTAATAAAGATTGGCTAATAAAATTTTATAATACAAAAGGTTCCATTTTTGTATAACTTATTTATTTAACTCTAAACTTGTAACTTCCAATTTCATGTCGCTTGGTCCATAATTCTCGATAATTTTATCTCGATACATACGAGATTTATTGAATAAACTACCTCTAAACACATTGTTTATTTAAAAATCTTATCCTCTCACACATATCACCTAACTCTGATTATTATTAAATGTGATTGAGCATCACATCCATGTTGACATTGTGATGGACCTTCGAGTCTTATGTGATTGAGTAAATGTGGTATATCGGGCCCAGTATGGTATGGATCGATAGAGTCAATGATCGAACAACGTGGTTGTGGTCTTGAACCGTTTCCCCATGACCTAATCCAGCAACTAGCGGGCTGAGTGTCCAAAGGAAAGTGGGTCGTAGATAGGGTATAATCACGATTATGACAATCTCTGGCTAAACACCTGAGCTAAAGAGTTGTCTTGCCCGATCGTTATAAGGTTGGCGTGGGCTTCGGCCAAAATAGTGGGCTACGGCCAAATGAGGATAATGAATGATCGTCATGAGGAGAATAGAAGAATCAAGTCATCCAGATGCGATTTGGACGTTTAATGTGAAATTGATTGTGTTTGAGAGCTAGTCCTTCGAGAACATACGCTCGATGAGTGAATGCATAGAGTGTAGTCATGTGGACTTACACTCACCGTCTGGTCATTATTAAATGATTGCATCGAGTTCATATTCTTTTACATTTATTTACTTTGAACAAAACATGCATCAAGAATTTTAGAAGAATATTTTCCAATTACAATTGTTTGTACTAAATCCAAATAAAGCCACACTTGCACACCATCACCGGATATTTTGCATGTAATTGTTGTACTTTTTTCATATTTTTAATTAGGATTTTATATTATTTTTATTAGTTTTTGAGTCGATTAGTTAGGTTGTTAGGCTTTTCTTTCTTGTTTTAATGTTTTTCATGTTTCTTGTTTAAGTTTATATTTTATGTGGTTTAAAGGGTTCAAATTAATTTGAAGTTTGACTTAATTTTTGGGTTTTGATGATTTAAATTGTTATTTTTTTATAGGTAAAGGCATTGAGGACCAAAATTCTCACCTTGGCGCACGCCAAAATCCAAGCCGAATTTAAAGCCAAGAGCATGCTCCAAAACACCAAACTTTCTGGAATGCTCACCTCCCCACACCACCCCTCACCAAATTTCATGCCAAGGAGACTTGGCGTTTGCCAACAGCTTCCAAAAATCACGCCAGCACCCCCCTCCAAGCAACGCCTGGTGTTTGCCAGTTTCCTCGCAAAATCTTACGCCAGCTCTTCCTCCAGCTGGCGTTTGCTAGTTTCCTCGCCAAATCCCGCACCAACTGCTTTGGTGCTCGCCAGCTTCCGCGCCAAACTCCAAGCCAAGGCTGTCTGGCACTTTCCAACTCCTGCGCCAAACTCCAAGTCAAATCCCCATTCCAAGCGCCTGGCGTTTGCCACCCGTCACGCCATAAGTAACGCCCAGAACCCAGCACCCATGCCCAGGACCCAGTATCTGTGCCCAGGCTCAGCCTTCCTGAGCCATCTTGAGCCCAATCGAGCCAATTGGCTAGCCAAGTGGCTAAGAAGACCATTCTTGGTCAAAGATGGTCAACCATGGGATTTTCAAGCCTTTTAGGCTAATTTGTCCCATTTAAACCTAATTAAATCTAGTATAAATAGAAACCAACTCTTATTTTGTAAAAAAAACCCAATTCTTCCCAACCCAAGCTTGGGTTTGGGATTAAAATCTCTCTCTCTAGATCTATTTTCTCTCTCTTATTCTTAATTAATTTTGAAGATTCCTTGGGTTTGTAATATCATTCAAGTTATTAGAATATCTCTTCAATTCAAGTAAGCTTTCTTTTCTTTTATGCTTTGTTCTTCAATTTCATGCATTTTTCATTTTATGCTTTTTGCCTTAGGTATTAGAACTGTTGCTTGATCTTGTGAATTGGCTATGGAATCTAGATGAGTGACACATTTAGATCATAGAACGAAAAGAATCTTACGAAGATTGGGTACATATGGACTTGATCAAAAAGATGGTCGAGGGAGTTTATATGGAGGAGAGGACCAATGAGGAGGAGTTTGCCCGAAAATCTACATTGAGGGACGTTGTGAGGGTGATCCCCTTATTTTTCATGATGAGTCCGTTGTGCTTCCATGTGCACCCGGTTTGTGTGAAGAGGATTCTTGATGTGTTGTTGAGAGCAACGATGACTTTTTAGAGGGGGAGGTGGAGGTTAGTGATCTTAATATTGAAGAGTATCATGAAGGGATCCGTGATTTGTTCGAGCTAACACATACTTATTTGGAGGAAGCGAAGAGCAAACCGATTACCATCTTGGAAAATTCGAACCGAGGTGAAGAGAAGAGGTCTGGTGAAGTGCTTAAAATTCGTAAGAGTGATATTAATTGGAGACCCGGAGTGGTTGAGAGGGTTAGCTCTTTGAATTTGAGTCTTGATGGGCTTTCGAGATTATTGTGGGAAGGCTTAATGTTCTTACTCGCCGAGAGCGAGTGGGTGAATCCCATTGGCTTGGTGCCAAAGAAGAGCGGCATGTTCATTCTTGAGGATGTAAAAGTAGAGTTATTGGACACGAGGGCTACGATGGGTTAGAGGACGTTGATCGATTTCAAGAAGTTAAAATTGGCTACCAGGAGAGATCATTTCCCTCCCCCGTTTATTGATAAAAGGTTGGAAGATTTAGCCGGCCAATATTCCTTTTACTCTCTTGATGAGTCATCGGGGCACTTCAAAACCACCATTCCATCCGAAGACCGAGCCAAACCGAGTTTCGAGTGCCCGCTTGGAAAGTTTGCTTTTTGGCGGGTCTTATATGAGCTATGCAATGCTCCAAGGACGTTTCAAAGAGTGGATCCTCCCGACAAGGAGGATATTGTGTTGGTGGACCCACCCGTTACCTTTCCACCTTGATCAAAAAGGGAGTTCGTCAAGCTAGTGACGTAAAACAAGCGCTTCTTGGGAGGCAACCCAAGGTTTCCTCATTTATTTCTTTTATTTTCTTTCTTTCTTCTTAAAACAAAAATCCAAAAACATTTGAAAAATTATAAAACTAAAAAAAAGTATTTTCGAGTTTGATCTTTATTTTCGTTTTGTTTGGGTTTATGTACATTTTTTCATGAAGCCGGGAGATACTAGCCATGCTCGATTTTTGTTTAGATTGCTTGGTTCTTAGGTGGACCCCATCGATCTCGACCCAAACTCACTCCGTTAAGGAAGTTTCTATTTCACCCTCCTTTTACTTGAATTTCATTAAAATGCAATAAGGGTATTGCATGGTTTAAGTGTGGGGTGGGTAGGTGGTTAGGGTCCGGATTTTTATCAAGTATCTTGGCGAAGTGACGCTTACTTTTTGTGCTTGTATATGGTTGAGTCGATTTTTGTGTCGTTTGTGCCTTTATTACATTGTGAACAACTCCACATGCTTGGAAGTTTGAATAGTTTACTTGTCGRGTTTTTGCATGTTTATGGCCTCTTGTGTGAGGRGTTGAATTTTTGTGCTTCGTCCAAAATCCGCMTAYATATATATATATAATCAACATTTTCTCGTGAAAAGATTGCAAAGCTCTAAAAGCTCTTTTGATTTTGCTCCCAAATTCGGTGCAAACTAGTGAGTAGCCTTGTGTGATTTATCGGCTTGCTTGCATCTTTACGGAAATTGCATTGAGGAGGTTAGATTTTGCTCGTTCATGATTGAATATGAAAATGACCTCGAGGCACATATATCACCCTTGTTCCGGATATATCCATATATGTAAGCTACTTTAAAAATCTCAAATGAGTCCCCTTGAGCCTTTATCCCGTTTCTTGTTAGTCGAGCTCAATTTTAACTCTTATATCTTCATAATTTGTGAGGAGAGAGAGTTTACTGTTAGTTGACGAGAGATGTGTGGGAAATAAATTATGGGTTTCGGGTTTTGAGTTGCTTATACAAAAAAATATATATGAAAAAAAAAACTCCAACACAAATCATACGTGTGTTCAAGTGAAAAGCCTAATTTAAAGGCTAAGTTTAGTAAACAGAAGCAAATTCAAAAATCTTCTAAGTTTTATGAAATAAATTTGGAAAAGTGTGTGAATGAATGAAAGGGTTTTGAACAAAAGTTTGGTGAATTGGGAAAGGTGAAGCTATTATAAGCTTTGGGGTTTTAGAAAATAGGATCTCGTGTGTTATTGATCACGTTTGATCGTGTATTTGCCACTATATCTAAATGTTCCATACCTTACCACAGAGACAAAATTACAACCCACAATAAAGACCTCTTCCGATCCTTATTTGGTCATGTACTACGAGCGATTTTGAGCTTCCGATTTATGAAATCTTGATAGGGTGCATGCATTGCCCGACATGAGTGTATACACGTCCCTTATATCAAACACTTGAGCAAATTTAACGAACACCCTCGAAATTCCCTTGGATAGGAAGTCATAGATTTGGCTTTCATTTGAGAAAGAGTAATACGAGCAATGCTTGGCGATAGCGAGTCATTGTTGATACTATCACCATATAAATAAGGATAAGCACAAGGATTTTTCTTTTTACACAATGTTCATTGTGTGTGCACTCTCGATTCCTTTTGTTGTTCGAGGACGAACAAACCAATAAGTGTGGGGGTAGTTGTTTTGCATGTAATTGTTGTGTTTTTTCCGTATTTTTAATTAGGATATTATATTGTTTTTAGTAGTTTTTTGAGTCGATTAGTTAGGTTTTTAGGCTTTTCTTTCTTGTTTTAATGTTTTTCATGTTTCTTGTTTAAATTTATATTTTATGTGGTTTAAACGGTTCAAATTAATTTGAAGTTTGACTTAATTTTTGGGTTTTGATGATTTAAATTCTTATATTTTATAGGTAAAGGCATTGGGGGCCAAAATTATCACCTTGGCGCATGCCAGAATCCAAGAAGAATTTAAAGCCAAGAGCTCCAAAACACCAAACTTTCTGGAATGCTCGCCACCCCTCGCCACATTTCACGCCAAGGAGCCTCGGTGTTTGCCAACAGCAGCCAAAAATCATGCTAGCGCCTAGAGGTGCCCAACCGATTTCGGTTAACCAGCTAACAGCCGGTTAATAACCGATTGACCGGTTACGGTTAACCATTGACCGACGGTCATGGTTAAAACCATAACCGTCAACCGGTCATGGGCGGTTAGGTTACGGTTAGCCTGTCGTTTAACCTTAACCGTCGCGGTTAATCGGTTTAAAAAAAATAAAATCGTCGGCGGTTTAATCGCCACGGTCGATAGCCGTTGATAATCAACGGCTGGGATCAACTAGCCGTTGAAATAAACGGCTCAAATTCAAACCAAAAGTAGCCGTTGGCAGTTTAACTGTGGTTAACTGGTTAAACCGCGGTTAACCAGTTTAACCACCGGTTATAACGACTACTTTTTCATTTTTTTTTTTAGAATCTGACACCTATAAATACGCCACTCTCCAACACCAATCCTCACACCAATTCATCATTAATATTATTATTCTTCTCTTATATTTTCAAGCTTAAAGTCAAGTTTCTAATTTGTGCAAGAAATAATATCAATAATATTTGACCGCTCGTCATCAAGTGTCAAATTAGATATTTATTTTACTTTAACTTCTCTCTACCAACTAGTAGTAGTGATAAGTAAGGGTCGAACCCACGAGGAGTGTGGTTGGATTGTGATAGTTTGTATTTTATTTGAATAAATAAACGGGGTAGGAATTGTGAACTAAATTGACTAACAAAATAAAATAAGCAAATAATTAAAAATGACAAGGAGATAAATAGTTAACGGGAAGTTTAATAATAGTGAAGCCCTAGTTCTAGTTCAGTTTCCACCCTCGATCCACTCATCTAACCAACCACAATATCATAATCCAATCATCATATGCGACTAAAAACCCTAAGTAGCAATAAGTTCTTCTACTCAAATTTGCCCTTACCATTTACTCAATTAAAATAAGCTCTTTAATTGATTCTAAATATTGAATAACCTAGAATAAGCTCTGTAGATTCAACCCAACAACAGCATTAATAATCAGGCGAATAGATTAATCTAGGCAATAAACACATAAGCTCGGTTTGTTCAACCTATGTTGTATTGTCCCTAATGATTCGTAATCATTAGTTGCTTCAGAGAAATAGAAATTACGACAATTACACGGGAAGCAATTCTATTTCTAGAAATAAATAAACAATCCTTAATCTAGGTGATCAAGACAAATTAAGAATTAAGCAATCATAAATTGAAATTAGAACAACACAAACAACCGCATATGAAGAACGAAAGATAATATTGCATAAATCAATTAGAACATAGTTTCACGAGGGTTCTAACATCCCTAGAACTAGATAAAAGGATTAATCACTCATGGAGTTAATAGAATAAAAGAACAGTTTCAGATACATAAACATAATCCTTGATAAAATAGGAGCAACGACGTATAGAACTTGAATCTTGCGTCTTCAATCTTCAATCTTCAAGTTCTCTTGCGTATGGATGATTCGGGATGAATTGGAACCTCTACGGAACTCCTTATAACCCTAGGATATGTTATATGATGTGTATATACTCTTCTGGACAGGATTAAGTCGGGTTTATATAGGACTCCTTTTTCTTCCGCACAAGTTTCTTCCTAAAATAACTTAACCGCGTCGGCGTCGACCGATGCATGCCAGCCCTCGGCGTCGATGCGCATCATCCGCCCGCGTCGACCGAAACTCCTCCAATTGACGCTACAGAAAGTTTTCATCGACCTGGCGTCGACTGACGGACCTTGAATCGACGCTTCAGAAGTTTCTCGTCGACATGGCGTCGACCAACGCGCGCAATGCATCGACCGACACGAGCCATCCTCGCTAACGATGTGAGCCATCGACGCTACCTCCCTGATTTGCCAGTTTTCTCTGTCGCTTGGTTGATCCTCGTCTCTCAACTTCCTTGTAAAATATCATTCACTTATTATAGCACCAAATATTGCAAAATAGAGAAGAAATATACAATTGGTGCTCCTCCATTCGTAATAGTAAATATGCAAAAAATAAACATATATGAGAATATTAAGCACATAAAAAACACAAGAATTAAACCATTAATTACCATAAAATTTCTCGCTTATCAATATTCTTATTATTCCTAATCTCGTTTTACTTAATTCTCTTTTATAATATCACTATGGCAAGCTCTTCTCGTAATGTCAATACCAACACTCCAACCTCTTCTCTTCGAGGCCAAGGACCTCGACGAGAATCTTTGGCCGTTGCCGGAGATTATGTTTTCGATGAGATGGCGGCGGAAGAAGTTGAGAACCTATATAATCAAATCAACTTCAACTCACAAAATTAAACTAATTTTGAACAAGAAGCGCCGATCGCTGTCAATTTAGATGAAGATGACGAGGGAGCAGATGATATGCCACCTCCTCAAGAGAAACCGAGGGAGTTTGTTTCCCCCATCTTTTGATTTCATTTCAAAAAAAAGAATATCAACGGCGAAACTCGAGCGCAATTGAATTATTGCTCGACTCATTACGCCTTCGGTTCTAAAAATAATAGAGGCTACAGTTCGCTCAAATACCACATGGAGAAGAAGCATCCTGACAAGTACGGAATGGAAAGCTCTCAAACACAACTAAACTTCTAATCTTCATCTACCACCGGCGGCAAAGGTACGAGTTCTTCTAGTTTATTTCAATACACTGAAAGTGGTCATAGAAAGTTTCTTGAAAAATTTGTTTATGTTATGAGTGTTCCTTTTAATCATGCGAATAGTAATCATTATGAAAATCATACTAGGGGTGCATTTAATCCATCTAGCACTAGGATTTCACGAAATAAATTGACTCGCGATATTGAAAAAAATATCCGGTGAGTATAAATTGAATTTGATTTCAATATTTGATAGTTTGCCTCATAGTGTCTCTATGTGTTTGGATATTTGAACGGATTCCTTTCATAATCATAATAATATGGGAATTACTTGCCATTGGATTGATAATTCTTGGACTTTGCAAAAACGTTTAATTGCATATAGAAAGTTTGATAGTCAACATACGGCGGTGAATATATCGCGCAAAATATCCACTGTTTTGTTCGAGTATCATTTAGCTAACAAAATTTTTTCAATTTCATTTGATAATGTCGCCGCTAATACGACTAGTTTAGATATGTTAAAAGTTTTTTCTCAACCCGCTATTGGCGGTAAATTTTTTCGTGTTAGATGCATTTGTCATATTTTGAATTTATGCATTCAAGATGGTTTAACTCTTTTTAAATATAAAATTCATGCGATTAGGAGTGCTATATATTATCTATGTTCTCACAATTTTCTTTAAAAAAAATGGCGAAGATTTTGCAAGGCCAATCAATTGCATCCAAAATCTTTTTTCATGTGATGTGCCAAATCATTGGAACTCTGCTTATAAATTACTTAATGATACTTTTGAATATAGAGATCCATTGTGTGCATTTTTAAATAATGAAGATGTCGATTTCGCTTTATTTTCGCATATGTGGGATGCTTGTTATAATATGACGTCCCTTTTAAAAACTTTTAAATACGCCGCTGTGACTTTATCCGGTATTTATTATCCTACCTCCTCACTACTTGTTGATCAAAGTATTCAAATTGTACTTGTCAGTACTGCTTTACTCGATAACCCTGAATTAGGCGAATGTATTGCTAGTATGTTTAGTAAATGCGTCAAGTATGTTTTGTACATTCCCGACATTTTTTTGATTGCAAAAACTTTAGACCCGGATTATCGGATGAAGGGTTTACAAAATTTACTTAAAATTTATTACGATGCATTAGGACCTTTTTTAGAAACTTCAAATATTGAAATTCCTAGCCCTCTTAGTGTTGCTCACAAAGTAAAACAATCTTTAATTCAACTTTTTAAAAATTATAATGAATCTTCTAGTGATGCTAATGTGTCCCCTTCCCCTTCCCCTTCACCCACCACTTCTAATACAAAACCCAATGATCCTCTACAAGCTCTAGCCCCATATATGAGGTTGATTGAAGATACTAAGCAAAACAGAAAAGGGATAGTGCTAGTCGGTCAATGGAATTAGACAGTTATTTAAGAGCTTTTGAACCGAGTTCGGTTCCAAAAAAGCTCGATGGTATTACTAACGATCTTGTGCAGTTTTGGTCGAAAGTGGTCAATATTCTTCCCACACTCTCTAGGATTTCCAAGTACATTCTTGCCGTTCCTGTTTCAACAGTTTCTGTTGAACAGGCCTTCAGCACGAGAGGATATATGTTAGATGAGTGTTGGTCTACCTTAACATCCAAAAATCTTGAAAATCAAATGTTGATGAACGATTGGATGAAAGCTGAGTCGCGAGAACAAGAAATGCAATTGGATGAAGGTGAAGAGAGCGAATATTACGGTACCACTTCGCGAAGCAACGACTAAGACGAATATGTAAGTAGGTAAGTGAGGTAAGTATAAGAACTACGTGAACTTTGATTCCTTTTCGAGGATACGTAGGCAATTTAATTCTAATATTAAAAGATAAAATTTAATTTTAATTTCTAATATTAGAATTAAAATGAAGTCCTTTTTTTAAACTTATTTTTTTCAAAAGAATATAAAATTCAAACTACATGGACTTTGATTCCTTTACGAGGATACGTAGGCAAGTTAATTCTAATATTAAAGGTTAAATTTTTAATTTTTAATATTAGAATTAAAATCAAGTCTTTTTAAAAAAATATATTTTTTAAAACTTTTTACTTCAAAAAGATCTTATAATTTAATTTGTAATGTGAATTTGTTTTGTTATATTGAAATAAATGCCACCATCTTGTTAATTTGGTTGTTTGTAAATATTAACATTAAAATCAAGTCCTTTTAAATTTATTCTTTTCAAAATAAACAAAAACTTCTTACTTCAAAAATTCAATTATTCGAATTTATTTATCTCATTCTAATTCCATTTAAGTTTCAATTATTCAGTTTTTATTTGAGATTTTAAATTTAATTAAAAAAATTAAAAAATATATATAAAAACCGGCGGTTAACCGCCGATTTGGTTAACCGGTTTAATCATAACCTTAACTGGTTCTCAGCCGGTTAGGTTACGGTTAAGAAAAATCGGTTAAATTAATTGCCGGTTAATTAACCAACTGGTTAATAACCGATTCAACACGTCTACCAGCGCCCCTCTCCCAGCAGCGCCTGGCGTTTGCCAGTTTCCTCGCCAAATCTTACGCCAACTGCTCTAGCGTTTGCCAACTTCCTCGCCAAATCCTGCACCAGCGCTCCCTCCCAGCAGTGCCTGGCGTTTGCCAGTTTCCTCGCCAAATCCTGCGCCAACTGCTCTGGCGCTTTCCAGCTTCCGCGCCAAACTCCATGCCAAGGTTGCCTAGCACTTGCCAACTT
>BMAC01000024.1:78740-96534 GCA_014905375.1 Phtheirospermum japonicum | reverse complement strand
ATGCCTGGCCTTTGCCACCCGTCACGCCATAAGTAACGCCCAGGACCCAGCACCCATGCCCAGGACCCAGTACCTGCGCCCAGGCTCAGCCTTCCCGAGCCATCTTGAGCTCAATCAAGCCAATTGGCTAGCCAAGTGGCTAAGAAGACCATTCTTGGTCAAAAACTGGCCAAACATGGGGTTTTCAAGCCTTTTAGACTAATTTGGCCCATTTAAACCCAATTAAATCTAGTATAAATAGAACCAAACTCTCATTATGTAAAAATACCCAATTCTCTCTCTTGTTCTTAGTTTAATTTTGAAGATTCCTTGGGGTTGTAAGCTCAAGATGAATCCAAGTACTCCCTTGGGTTTTATTTGCTTGTAATTTCATTCAAGTTATTAGAATCTCTCTTCAATTCAAATAAGCTTTCTTTTATTTTATGCCTTGTTCTTCAATTTCATGCATTTTTCTTCATTTTATGCGTTTTGCCTTAGGTCTTAGAACTGTTGCTTGATCTTGTGAATTGGCTATGGGATCTAGATGAGTGACACATCTAGATCATAGATCGAGTCCTTGATCGTTTTTCTTTTGACTTTTTCATTTGCTTTATTTTGGATTTTATTTTTATGCTTTGTTTCATGCTTAATCCTAGATTTATGCTTTGTTTCTTGTTTATTTTCATAAAGTTTTGAACTTTGATGTCTATTTTCATTGCTTTATCCATTCATGCTTTCAATTTGTGCTATTTTTCTTTATTTATGATTTTATGAGCATGCAAGCATGGTTGTACTCTAGGCTAATTTAGTAGTACTTGATGAAACAGTGCTTGTTTTTGCTTAAATTTTCAATTTTGCTTGAATTTTCCATTGAGGCATACGACCGAGGCATTCTACCCACTTGCTATTTCAATTTTAGTTTAATTTAGATAGCTTGCTTGCTTATTTTTAATTTTTCTTTTACTTTTCAAGCTTGAAACACATTGAATTCTACAAACGAATCGATTTCTGATAATACCAAGCCATGAACCCGTTGGATTCATTCATCACTACGAAAACTAATCTAACACTTGTTCACTGAGATTTTTGTCTCACTCCACCTATTTTTATTTTTAAACCAAAACCAGACGTCAATAACGCTTGCACTGAGGTGGAGACCACGAGGAGTAATAGTTGAAGACCCCGTGTTGGGGAATTATAAATTATAATAAATTAGATACTCATTTGAGACTTATTTCCACTGCAGACTTTAAGTATTCCTAATTATTCAATAATATGTAAGAAATTTAATCGGGTTGAACACCCGATAAGATTGTTGGTTACCAGCATAGCCGACATTATCTATGCTATTGAATGAGTTATATTTATTATTATCGAATAGTCACACATTGGCACCGTCGGGGCGTGACAATAATTATATAATTATGGTTGAATTTAGGGATTATTGTATAGTTAGGATTGAATTTTGGGATTATTGTATAATTAGGGTTGAATTTAGGGATATTGTATAATTAGGGTTTAATTTAAGAGTAATTATATAATTAGGGTTTAATTAATGAATAATTATATAATTAGGGTTGAATTTAGGGATTATTGTATAATTTGGGTTTAATTTAGGGATTATTATATAATTAGGATTTCTTATTCAATTAGGGTTTGATTATGCAATTAGTATTCGTTATTGTTCATTAAGGGTTCAATTATGCAATTATCTTTTAAAGTGTATTTGTTGGTGGTTTTTAAATATCGTGGTGATCAGTTGTGTTAATTTAATGGATGTTATGGTTTTTTGTTATATACATTGTGATTAACTGATGTTGTGACTGGTCGGGTAGACGTCAGTGATGATGTGATGTATGGCGCCGGCCGGGAGGTTTCGTCTCTCTAATAACGATTTTCAAAAATTATTTTAAAAAATGATGGAGGTTTTAAATATTTTAAATTTATTGCGATGGTGGTTTTGAAATACCATGGTGATCGGTACGTGGATGTTGTGTTTAACATATATGTTATGGTTTGTTGATACTATTTACATGTTCTGAATTATTGGTTGATGTATATGTCTGTGATGACGTGGTCTACGGCGCTGGTTGGGAGGTTTTAATCCCTCCAACTATGGGGTTTAAATTAGTTTTGATCCACAACATAGTCTTTCTTTCTACACTCAAACAATATACCTTAAACTCATTTGGGATTTAGTATCGAATAGAGAATTTGACACTAAATCCCAAACTATCCACTTATTTAGACAGTTTGAGAGCGTGATTGTAATATGGCTTATATTATTTATATATTTTATTTGTTGATTATAAAAATTTTAGTTCAGTAACACTCTTTTGTTCTCGGGTACTAATCTTAGAAAACTAAATGGGGACGCTACTGAAATTTATAGTCAACAAAAATTCATATACTACTGGAAAGTTGCGTATTCGAATGGGATTGAGACCTTACCAAAAATTTAATCATTTTCTAGCCACTCTCATGATGCCCATTTTTCAATAAATCAATATAACAATCCTATAATAATAGGATGAGTTTTGATCGTAGTTGGATGTATAAATAAAACATCAATGACTTCTTATCCTCACAATTTATGGATGCAGTCGAGAGATTTATTGAATTTGCTCAAGCAAACATCTCGCACATAATGATGGAGAGAGACTGAAGCTTCCTTGTATTCTTAGTAGATGTAAGAATCATAGGTTTCTCGACATCAATGAGATTAATTACCACCTGGTTAGACAAGGGTTTGAGCTGAACTACTATATATGGATTTACCACGGAGAAAGTCGGTCGACCACCTCTCGACACCACCACAGTTTTCACGCTGGAGGACCCTCTTACTTTGCTTTTGAAGAATCATCAAACGTGTACATTAATATGGTTCAAGATGTACTTGGTCCAGATTTTGATGTGGTTTGCCAATATGGAAGAGTCGCCGAATCCTGAGGCTCAAGAATTTTATGACATTTTGAAAGTTGGGAATCATCCATTCTATCCTGGGTGCGAGGGACATACTCAGTTTTCATTAGTTTCCAATCTCAGAAGTTTAAAGTCAGAGAATCACATGTCTCATAAACTTTATGATCAATTAAGTAAATTAATCAAAGAGATTGTACCGAAAGACAATCTCGTACCTAATAACTTCTACAACAGTAAGAAGTTGCTAAGGGGTATGGGTTTACCAGTTGAGAAGATAGATTGTTACAAGAATAATTATTGATCTACTAGAGAGAAGATTCTAATTTGATAATCTGTAAATTTTGCAATGAACCTAGGTTTAAACTCATCTGTCAAGGCAAAACTAAATAACAGAAGGCTCGCGTCGCGTACAAGAAGATGTACTATTTTCCATTAGCTCCTCATCTACAGAGGTTGTACGTAGTAAAAGATATGAGGTGGCATGCTAAACATGTGGTTGAAAATGATGTTATGTGCCACCCATCCGACTCAGAAGCTTGGAAATATTTCAACCAAACTCATCCAGATTTCGCGACTGAAACTCGAGACGTGAGATTGGGTCTTTGTACAGATGGTTTTCAACCGTTTGGAAGTTTTGGCACACAATATTCATCGTGGCCTGTCATAGTTACACCCTACAACTTACCTTCGTGGATGTGCTTGAAAGAGCAGTTCACGTTTCTCAGAGTTCTTATACTAGGGCCAAAGAATTTGAAAGATAAACTCGATATGTTTCTACAACCTCTAATCGTCGAGCTGAATCAGTTATGGACCATTGGGGCCCCCTCATAAAATATATCCAAAAAACAAAATTTTCAATTGCGAGCATCCCTTATGTGGACAATTAGAGATTTTCCTGCGTATTCTATGTTATCCGGTTGGAGTACGGTCGGTCAAATAGCTTGTACTTACTGTATGGAACGCTCAGACACCTTCACTCTTAAGTGCAGCGAGAAGCAATCGTGGTTCGACAATCACCAAAAAATTTCTTGAATGCGGTCACTATTTTCGAAAGGATAAATAATGCTTTCAATAAAGAAGATATGTCGAGACTCCACCGCCAAATGTCTTCTCAGGGATAGAAGTTTTGGTAGAGATGGAAAGATTGGGGATTCTAAAAGTCACTAAACTAGATGTAGCACACGTTAATGCAAAAGTTTCTAAAATATTTAGTTGGAGAAAATGAAGCATCTTTTGGGATTTAACATAAATGAGGTCGCCATAATTTAGATGTTATGCACATAGAGAGAAATGTGGTTGACAATGTTTTCAACATGGTGATAAATGTCAAAGGGAAGACCAAGGACATGTCTAGATCAAGGGAAGAGTTGAATGAGTATTTTGATTGTTTGGAGTTGGCACCAGGCGGATCGGGAAAGTGTCTTAAAGCCTTTTACACACTTGATAAGCCTTCGAAAGCTGCATTGTACGATTGGGTTAAAAACCTTCAATTTCAAGATGGGTACACATCAAACTTGGGGCGTTGCATTGAAAAGAATCGCATTTGATCAGGATGAAAAGTCATAATTGTTGTGTATTCATGCAAATGTTGATAGCAATAACCTTTTATGAACTGCTTCCTTCAAATGTTGTTTTTCAAGGACCTCACATCAATAGTCATTCGCACTGAAGATATGAGTCATCTAGAAAGTGACATTCCATTAATATTATGTCAACTAGAATTGATCTTCCCTCTAAGTTTTTTTGAATCATTGAAGCATTTGCCCGTTCATCTTACATATGAAGTAGAATTATTGCCTCAGTACAGTATAGATGGATGTACCCATTCGAGAGATATCTTCACAAACTAAAGAACAGTGTGAAAAATAAGGCGAGTGTTGAAGGGTCGATAGCAAATGCATATATGGTTGAAGAGGTACCAACTTTTAGTTCATACTATTTTGAAGATCACGTGTTAACTAAAAGAACAAATTTGTATAGAAATGATGATGGTCAGGATTATGTAGATGGCGCTGATGAAGTTCCCTTGGTCTTTACAAAATTTAGGGAGATATTTCGTATAAAGGTATAATTTTTTTAACCAAAGCAAAATATAATGCCGCAAGGATATACATATTTCTAAGTTGCGAAGAGGTCTAAGAATATTTTAGGTATGAATACTCTTTTCAATATCTAATGTAAATGTATATATTATATGCTAATACTTTTTTTTTTACCCAATTCTCTAGAAAATGATGTAATATTTACACGAATAGCATTCAACATCTCCAACCAAACATTACCGATGATAGACTCAACAAAAAAATTAGAAAATGAATTTTCTAATTGGTTCAAACATTACGTAAGATGTTTAATACAAAGATGTATATAATTTAATTACTGTATGTATTTATATAGTATATTTACTAAATTAGAAATTATTCTTCATTGTCATAGGCTAGAGATCGTTCGAACAATGTGATCGAAGTGAACATTAGGAGCCTAGCACAGGGTCCATCACGATGTATGAAAAATATATACTGGATGTAAAATAAATGGTTATATATTTCACACAATCGAACATGGATCTAAAAAACTAACATCGAGCAGTGGAGTATGAACTAAAGGGCCAAACTATGGGGTAGTCGGGTATGATTATAATAGTCATCTCATAGAAATTTTTGTAGCTAGAATTCACCGTACGAATTGAGAAAAACACACTATTGTTCAAGTGAGACTGGCTTGGTCTAACTCCTACAGGCACAAATGTTCATCCACATTATAAGTTTGTCGATATCAATCATAAGCATAGGTTTAATAAATATAAACCTTTCGCACTTGCTGCTTAAGCTGTATAAGTATACTATTGTGCGTACCCAAGTTTGAAATGAGACAAGTTGTACTGGTGGAAACGTGTAAAATCAAGGCAAGATCAAATATTGTGTTTATCGAGCCTCTACCATAGCAATCATTTCAAGAGGAAGTTGTAGATACACGTAATCCAATTCAACTGGACGATGTTTGATTTGAGTCGTGTGTATTCATATTGACTGGAACCTTGATGAAGTGACGTGGTTAGATGCTTTTGTTAGGATATTTAGACTTTCGTTCGAACAATAGTGTAATTGTGGGGAATGAAGTGTAAATAATCTATGAAGTATTTTATCCTCTGTTCTATTCTTGTTTCGTTTTAAAGAGTCAAATACTCTCTACTAGCCCCGTTCTCCAATACCCTCTATACGAGCTTGTGTAATTTTTATTTTTATTTTTGGAGACGTTAAAACTCCATGTGCGTAATCGAAGAGTGTTATTAGTTGCATTTAGGAACATAAGATCGGAGTCAATGAACTCTCATTTTTTATTTGTGTAATTCGTGCTCGGTTAGTACTTCATTTCTATGGGTACTCAAAAGTAAAAATAGAGAAAAAGAATAAATAATAATAATAATAATAATAATAATAATAATAATAATAATAATAATAATAATAATAATAAGTACAAGAAGAGAAATCATTGTACAAGTGAAGTCCTTATTTTTATTTAATTTTTATAGATTTTATTGTTAAAGAGGTGTATAGATGTTTGGGCTTGTCGGGTGCAAACTTTGCGGTTTGATCATGGATAGACTTTGGCCGAGACATGGATGGAGGATGTACATGGAGGGCAACTCATTACTTTTAGGTGTTCGGAAGCTAGTTGACCGCCCGTCGTCAAGCGTCAAATTAAATATTTATTTCCTCAGCTTTTCTCTACTAATAGCAGTAGTGATAAGTAAGGGTCGTACCCATGAGAAGTGTGGTTAGATTGTGATGATTCGTATTTTATTAAACTAAAAGCAATTGGGGGAAGGATTTTGAATTAATTCAACTAACAAAATAAACAGCAATTAATGAAGAATTCAATAATAATAAAGGCCTAGTTCTAGTTCAGTTCCCACCCTTGATTCACTCGTTTAACCAACCACAGTATCACAATCCATGAATCGTATGCTACTAAAAACCCTAAGTAGCAATAAGCTCTGCTACTCGAATTTGCCCTTACCGTTTACTCAATTAAAATAAGCTCTTTAATTGATTCTAATTATCGAATGACCCAAAATAAGCTCTCTAGGTTCAACCCAATAACAGCATTAATAATTAGGCAAATAGATTAATCTAGGCAACAAGCGCATAAGCTCGGTACATTCAACCTATGTTGTGTTGTCCCTAACGATCAACAATCATTAGTTGCTTAAGAGAAATAGTAATTATGACAATTACACGGGAAGCAATCCTATTTCTAGCAATAGATAACCAATCCCTAATTTAGGTGATCAATCTAAATTAAGAATTAAGCAATCATAATATGAAAACAGAACAACACAAACAATCGCATATGACGAACGAAGAATAATACTGCATAAATTAATTAAACATAGTTTCTCAAGGGTTTCAACATCCCTAGAACTAGATAAATAGTTTACTCACTCATGGAGTTAAGAAAATAAAAGAAAAGGTTCACATAAACAAACATAATCCTCGAATAAATGGGAGAGACGAAGTGTTGAACTTGAATCTTGCGTCTTGAAACGTCAATCTTCAAGTTCTTCTTGCGTTTGGATGACTTTGGGACGGATTGGAACCTTCTTGGACCTCCTTAAAACCCTAGGATATATTATATTCTCCTCCTGGGACGAAATAGGGTCGGGGTTTATATAGAACTCCTTTTTCTTGCCGCCCAATAATCTTCCTAAAATAAATCTGCCGAGTCGGCGTCGATCGAGCGTCGACTGACGCGAGCCAGCTTTCGGCGTCAACGCGCACCAGCCGCGCGCGTCGCCCTGCATGGGCGTCGACTGACACGGTTAACATCGACGCTTCAGAGAGTTCCGTCGACATGACGTCGACTGACGGGCCTTGGATCGACGCTTCAGACAATTCCGTCGACATGGCGTCGACTGACGCGTGCATCACCCGGCGCATTGCTGCACATCGCCGCGCATTGCGTCGACTGACGCGAGCCACCCTCGGCATCGACGCGGCATCGGCGCAGCATGCTGATACTTGGTTTTTCTCTCGTCGATTCGTCAATCCTTGTTTCTCTACTTCCTCGTGAAACATCCTTCGATAAATATGGCACCAAATACTGCAAAATAACAAAGAAATATACTATTGGTGCTTGATTGCTCATAATAACAATTATGCGAGAAATAAGCATAAATGATAACGTTAAGCTCATAAAATCACCAGAATTAAACCGTCAATTAACGTGTAATTTCTCGCTTATCACTAGTCTAAATCTCTTATCTCAACGTTATCGTGTCGTTCTTTTAGTTGAGTTTTCAGTTGATGTAATGAATTAACTTCTTAAATCATTTGAATGCRTTAGYGRTTAGKTCATCGGGTRRTTARCTTTTYCTTGTCTACATCTAGATTTGATTTTGCTTGAGGACAAGCAAAAAGCTAAGTGTGGGGGAGTTGATTTGTACATATTTCTGTGTGTTTCACGTGTGTTTTTGCATTGTGTTTTGCATGTTTTAATGGGTTTTAGGTTTCTTTTCTTCTTGTTTCTCTTCTTTTTGGTGTTTTTTGTTTTTATCCCGTTTAATATTTTTTCTCCTTTATTTCGTAAATCACCGTCTAATTACGCTCAATTTTCATTTTCAGCTTCGGAATAACGAAGAATGTACAAGCAACGTGCCGAGATTCTGCGCCCCGTAAATTGAAGCATGCGTCAACGCTCGCAAGCCACCCACGTCGATCAATGCACATCCGACGCAAGATCGACGCAAATGCTCTGAAGCGTCCATCCATACTCCGTCAATCAACACACAGTCGACACAAACCCTCTGTTGTGTCGATCCATGCTTGTGTCGATCAATGCACTGCCCAGCCGACGCAAGCACCCTGACTCACGTCAACGCAGAGACATGGACCGCTCGATCGACGCCCTAATGTTGGGAAGTTATTTGGGCAGTTATTTATATAAACCCATCATTTTACTCCAGAAATATGGTTTTTGGGACTTGGGAAGTTTGTAAAAACTTAGAAAAATTCTCTCGGTTCTTGTCCCTTTCAATCACGTTTGAGATTCGGGTTGAAGAGTTCTTCGTTTCCTCGTTTGTTCTTTGTCCGTTAATGAAGATCGATTTTTATTGCTTTGGAATCGTTGGAGATTCATTGTTTTCTCTTAGATCATAAGTTCCTTGAACTTCCTTTAATTTTTTATGGATTTAGTGTTGGTTAACCTTGAATTTTAATGTTGGTTCTTTCATTTTGGAATCCGACTTGTTGTTAATTTCGTTCGTAAACTTTTACCCTTCTTCTTATTTTAACTTTATGTTTGGTTGGTGATTGGTTCAGTAATTGATGTACAATATAGTTTATATATGCTTGATCTCTCATTTTCTAAATTTTAGTTTACATAGTTTTTAATTAGTCTTCAGTTTTTGTGCTCGTTTTTCAATTTGTAGTTCTTAAAAACCAAAAACCTCAAAGTGATCGTGTTTTCAGTTTACATTTGTGTTAAACGAGCAATTTTAAATTCCAATTGTCATTCCTTGAGATTCGACTCGAGTCAAGCTTGCTGCTTACAATAGCTCCGTTCTCTTGCGGACGATCTTTGTATTTTTATGCGTAAAAAGTTTTATTCAGTTTTCTTATTAAACTAAATATTTATTATTATTATTATTATAGATTATTTATATTTTATATATCATAATTTCAACTAGGTCTTGGGATGTTGAGTGGGATAAGCCCGAGTACTAGCGGAGGTCCGAGTTATGCAGCATCAATAGGAGGATCGAGTTTACTAGTTTGGGTACTGGGATGTCGAATCATGGGGGGTGGGGGGTGGAGTTCTAGATCTACGATCGATTATTCTTATGATATTGTAATTTATTTCAAATCATAATATATTATTTACTTATTTATTTTTAATGTTAATTATCTGATTTTTTTTTTCTTGGATATAGAAGCGGCAGAGTGAGCCATCCACTGCGTCCCAGGTTTTTATATGTATGCAAAAGAAGGATGATGGCATGTGGATCGATACGAGATCTAGTAATACTAATATGAGTCTCTTTTCTACTTAAATTATTCTTTGGTTTTAATGTAGAATCTTCCAATGAGTTGTATTTTAGTAGGAGTACGAGCGACGTCTGCATGAGACACATGCTTCTTCATAGGATCCAAATAATGAGGTTGACCCTAATCTTGTTTATCTAGACATCATCGGGACGGGTAAGGATCATCAGAATTTGCTGCATCGTCTTCATTTGAATCATCGACGCTATCACTAGATTTCGTTAACTTGTTTCTATCACTGGAGGGGAATGGTAATTGTCGTGAAGTGCCCATTGCGCCATAAACCCTAAAGTCATAAAGTATAAATCAATTTTGCACTTAAAATACCATGATAATATAATTTTGGTTTTTGCAAATGCAGTACAGTATCTTTTGCACCAAAGAACTGATGTTCCTACGAATTCAGAAACTAACATATATACAATAAAAACCTTTTCCATTCACTATCATTCCCCATTAGTAAACTTGACAAGATCAATTAGTAACAACAAAATGATACTGAACTTGAGAAAAACCACACTTTAAATTAACTAATTCAAAAGGCCTGACTAGTAGTTCAAGAATCTAACTAACAAAACTTCAACCTAAATCCCCCATCATTAACACCCACATGCGAAATATATATATGAGAGAGCATAATAATGTACAAATTCTTTTTGGAAATTCAAATCACTGTTGGAACCTCTAAAATCAGTAATCGAATCTATTGGTTTGGGGATTTGAAATAATTGTTTCATTCCTAAAGAACCATTAGATTAGTAATTGATTCTTGACTTCGATTTATAAAGTAGAACATGCAATTAGTAGAAATTTATTTACAAATTATTGAATAAATAATAAAAAATTAAAACCTGTAAGCGGCCATTGGTGTCTGCGGCGAGAGAATTTTTTGAGCTTTATTCAATATGAGGCTATCTTTTTGCTCACAACATCACCAATGATGACTCTGATCCAGCCATTTTTTATCGGTGGCCATGGTTGAGAAGAGAAAAGGAAATATTGGAGATTAAAATAGAGAAAGTCTTGCGAAGAAGGTCAGAATTCCTTTTTTTTCTTTTCTTAATTAAAGAAATATGGGCGGGCAGGCTAGATGGAGCGGATGAGAGGCCCGGATCATGTTAATAAATGGTAAAAAAGTGGTCTCATTGTATGAGACCTGTCTCACCCAAGACCTGCTCTATTACTATATATGTGATAGGGAAAATGCTCTATAATTCGATCGATTTTCCCGTTCAAGTTAGTCCCCAAGAATCAACACCCCCAATATTTTCAAGCAAAATTCATAATAAAAAACTGGCTTGCAAACCACAAATAAATTGGGGGGAAAATAAAAATCAATTAGATACCAGGAAAGATTGAATTTCTTACCCGCAAGGAGAACAAAGCAAATCATGTTGAAATCGGAGAACCCTCGACCTCGCTTGCACCGACGATTTTACGTTCGACGGAGAATTTTTTGAGAAGATCCATGGAGGTTTAAGTTCATACCTCATCTCCATCTCTCTCTAAAGTATACACTCCAAAATAATATTGGGATCAAGTGTGTATCTATATTTTTTGTTTGGATGTTTACTGATATCATTTTGGAAATTGATTTTGTTGTCATGGAGGCAAGATGGAAGGATGAAGGTACTATTCAGAGAAGGGTAAAACGTTACCAACAAAAAGGTGTTGCTGATTTTACCAAATAATAAGAGGATAAAAAAAAAGAAAATTATAAATGCAATAAATTAGGTGTCAAGTCAAGGGAGTAGCCACTTGTCAATTTATAAGCTTGGTACAGTAAAAACCATTGTTTTCTTATCTTACTAGCGCATACCCGTGTGTAACATGGGTATTATATAAAAAACAATACTCAAATTTTATTGAATACAACTAATTATTCATAATAGTTTTTTTTCCCTGGAATTTTATGAATATATTATAAACTCGAAAGTATATATCGGGCCGAGCAGTTAAATTTGATAAAAATGCCTCGAATCTAAGCTAATTTTACTTTAAGAAATCAGGGCTTATTCAAATAAACAATATATATATATATATATATATATATATATATTATTTCCATGGATCACGAAATAACACATTAATTTAAATACATTACAAGATTTTGACACTCGAACCACTGCTAACAAAGATTTGAAACTGTATGCGCTTATCGATTAGCTTTAATATAAAATAACTCATAACTGTGTCCCACAAAATCCCATAATGAAAGGAACAATACAGATTAACATTACTCTGGTCATAAGCAATTAACATGGTTTGCATAAACAGGAGTTTAAAGTTCTTATATACATGCCTGAGAGCCCACAGATGAGAGCCCTTAGACTTAGGTACGAAGCTGTGTTAGACATCGCTCCAAGAATATATGTATATGGTGTGAATAAGTTGATGCATCAAAACTTCACCGAACTCAAATTCCTCGTGTCCACATGGACCCTTTTATTCTTCCAATTCAAAAGAATAATCATCAACGCTCTCAAGTGGAACATAAGATTGACCACAGCATCTCTGAATACACAAGAAGTGCCTATTAGTCACAAGATTTAAAAAAGAAAAAAGAAAAAAAACCAGAGTTTTATCAGGCAATGCCATCAGTAAACTAACCGTACTTCCTCGTGTTGTTTTCTCAGAATAATGGCTTTGGAATTAGCATCCAAGGTACAACAACAAATGCTGCTAAAATTAATTAAATATGTCCGTAAAATAAATAAAAATCGTTATAACTGGGAAATGTGATTAATGAGTAAGTAAAAATTCATCATGCGATGATGAAGTAATACTTGGAGGAACTTTTGGCCCATGAAAAGCTGGTTGTCTCCCAGGTCATCTATAGGGCTTAGGAACATGTATACCATTATATGGTACAAGTTAGCTTAAGATCCAGTACACCACTTGATAATAATGATCAGTGACAGTATCCAAACAAGCTATTCAAAAATTATCACCTGATGTACGAATTGGTACCTGAAACAATGCACATGTGATGTCAGTTAATAAAACCGGGCATATTAAGATAATATTACTTTATGATGAATCATGAGTTTACGCTAAATCTAATCTAATATTGAAAGTTTAGATAAAGCCAGAAGAATGTCAGTGAATATCGTATTAAATAATTTCAAGATAAATGAAAGATTTTAAGAGAAGATGTTCTAAAGGAATAAGAAGATATTTAGAATGGAATTCTTAATAAAATATGTGAGATCGTACAAAAGATGTTAGAAAAAAATGCTTCAAATCAAAGAAAACCTTGTCAAATTATAATAACCAACTGAATTGTGGCCAAAATAAGCAAGAGTAATTTAGACCAATATAGTAGCAAAAATACCTTTCTAATGAATTAAAAGAAAATTTATAAGGGGTATATGGAAGAATATATGACTGAGAGATGTAAAATCAAGCACTATCTGTGGGCCCAAAATTTCTGTTACAAATTAGAATGATTTTCAAGGGTGCAAAGGGGAAGGTGATTACGCCAGCAGCAGTGCACATGTAAGGGGAGTGCATAGATTTGAAACTATTAGGGAGGTTAATTTATAGATCCTGGTAATGGGTTGGAACTAATCGGCATATGCAGAAGAATGTGATAAAGTTGAACATCTTTCTTTGTGTTACAGTTACTAATTGGAGAAACTGATCTGTTATGTTTATGTCTTTGGAATCGCATAGCTTTCTGTTCAACTGGCTTAACCCAAATCTCTAATGGTCATGTAAAGCCAATAACACCCTACTGTGAGTATCATGTACATGAGCATGAAATTGAATGGAGAAAGATTTGCTGCTTTTCACAAGTAAAGAACATTTAGTAAAAAATGAAAAAAAAAAGTATATTTACAATGCCATATAAATATATTATGCAATCCAAATAACATAAATCCAAACCTCAGGGGCACGACTTAGAGAATGTTCATTCTCACTTCCGTAACCGTGCGCAGGATCCACACCAGTGTCATCGATGAAGTTATCATCATCTAGAGTCCTAACACCCTCTTGGTCATCCTATACAATTGACACAATCAACTAAAAATTTGGAATTCAGATTTTGAAAAAATGGAAATCAATTGGACACTTGCTTCATTTATCACATTATTGCAGTACAAAACTTTTTTATTTAAAAAGTGAAGGAACTAGTTTATTCTAGGGTAGGGTTGAAAATGTGAAAGGAGAGATAACTAATAAACCAACAACAAATACAAATGTCACTATGAAAAAAGAAATAGCATAACATCCAAATTTGGTCACATGATCTCATTAAAGCATACTGACTATGTGAACCTCGTTAACTTTCACCCAAGCTATATGAATCTTTCTACCATGCTATCAATCTCTTGGCAGATTACAATTCAGAAGTATAAACTGCAACAATCTATTAATATAGGTAGTCTGCTTTCATTTGAAATTATAGAAACTGTTATGTGAGTAAATGGGAAGTTTTGAATCAATCACCATGCATCAGAATATTCAACTATGTTTTGCAATAGGATGGAACATAGAAATGGACCACGAGACATTGTTTCACTCAATCGTGCTTGTTCAATCCTCACTACCCTCAGCTAAATTGACTTCTTGACAATAAGAAATAGTAGCTTTTCTTTTTGTCAGTAAATATAAGTAATATGATCATAGAGGGGGATTAAAATGGCTAGCCATTGCGGAACATATTCACATTAACATAAAAGATCATACCTACATAAATCAAGTGAATATTAGACTGAAGTTCGGTTTACAGAGGAAAAATATATCAAAGACGAGATATAAATATATAGTTTTTCTTAAAAAAATTATAACAATACTAACCCTATTTTGGAGCCTTTTTTCCCCACTAAAATTTTCCTTTGGCTAATCTTGTGGGTGACGAAATGTGGTTCAATACAAAGCAAGCCATATCTTAACTCTTTCCATCCTATCAAAGAATGAAAGAATTGGAGTTAGAAAATAACCGGACAACAATGAATCCCTGAATTCAATCCAAAAAAAATAGGATGAAAAAAATTAGGAGTCGATCCACAAGCAATGGAAAAAATTTGTCTCCCCAAAAATACCGGATGCAACAATGAATTCCATGAATTGAACCCAAAACAATAGAGTGGAATCATTGAAGTTTCTCAACAATTTCACCACAAGCAACTCAGTACCACTCGAGCAGAGTAGATCCGCAGAGAGAAAACGTCTTGATCCACAAATTATTCGTAAAAATTAGGGTTTAGAAAATACCTTAATCAGGGCGTGCGGAGGAAATAAAAACTACAAGACTTGGGAGGAAATAGGCCTGGAATTCGATTTCATTGAGGAAAAAACCTTAAAATCAGTTTTTTGGGCCAGAGAATTGAAAGTTTTTCGACTCTACTCAGAAATTGAGAAAGATGGAAAACGTGAAGGCTGAGAAAATTTGTGAGGAAAAAAAAAAGTTAAAAATGAAAAATTGGGGCTGAGAAAATTGGTGAGTAAAAAAAAGTAAAAAATGAAAATTGGGCAAACAAAACTAAAAGAAAAAAAAAAGTAGAGTGACACGTGGCTGCATAGAATTGCAGCTGTACTCTTAAATACTCCCTCCGTTTCACAATATAAGTCGTTTTAGGGTAAAATTCTTGTTTCACAATATAAGTCGTTTTACTTTTTTCACACAAATCTAAGAGAAGAGAGAGAAAGAAAAAGGTAAAAAGTGAATTGGGAATTGAGATAGTTGAGGAGAGAGGGAAAGAAAAAGGTAAAAAGTGAATTGAGAATAGAAATATTTGAGGAGAGAGAGTAAGATAAAAGGAAGTTTGGTAGTTTACGATAATAAAAAAATAAATATTTACTCATTTATCTAGGTTTCTTAATAAGTGTGTTTTTTTCTAAAACGACTTATATTGTGAAACAGAGGGAGTAGTAAATTAGGGGGATAACTAGTTTGAATACTCGCGTTTTACTTGGGCTAATCGAAAAACTGCATAAAAATGTTAACTTTAAGGGTGAATTATTAATATAACAGAGAAAATAAGTTCACTTTAAATATTGGAAAACTTCTTTACATAATATGTTAAATGTGTTATTCGAAATGATAGCATCATCGTGCAATATAAAATTTTCAATCTTCGTATCTAAAATGGCACTATTCTTAATTGTTGAACTTATAAAAACTCTTCTCCGTTAGATTGTGCATCTCTCATCATCAAATCGTGATCATTTATTGCTTCTAAAATTCAACTGTGTAGATATTTGCATTAATTTATAAATTATTATTAATACATTGATTTAATATAGGTAATATGTAAGAGAATTTTCTCTCTACTTATATAAGAAAGTAAAGGGAAAAAACTCTTTGCCACCTGTACTGCGTTTTTATGGTTTGCAACCTAATGTTTTTTTTTGTTGTTGTTATTAACAACCCAAAGTATGCGGGTTTTGCTCTTTGCAACCTTCAGACTATTTTTCATTCAAATAATGGTTGAATCGAAGCACGTAAACCTCATGCCTCAATCTAAAAATATGAAAGTATTGCCCAACATAATAATTATTGATGGGGCATGAAGTTTACGTGCTTCGATTCAACCATTTATTGAATGAAAAATAGTCTGAATGTTGCAAAAAGCAAAACCCACATACTTTGGGTTGTTAATAACAACAAAAAAACATTAAGTTTCAAACCATAAAAACGCTACAAGTACAGGTGGCAAATAATATTTTTCCCGAAAGTAAATAACATTAATTGCAAATATAATAATATTTCTTATAGAGGATATTTAATTAGATTTCTCGGGTAATTATTCTCTATTGATAATCTATTTAAATAATATTGATACAGTATTATGACCTAGTTTGAATGAATACCCACGTTTTACGCGGGCATATCGAAGAAAAGTATAAAATATTAAATCATACAAAAATATTATTAACTTTAGAAAGTGAATTATTAATACAACGAAAAAAATATTTGATAGTTAAAAGATCAAATTTATCTATATTGCGGCCTCTTTTCAACTAAGAAAAAGTTCAATATATTACATAATACCATATTTACATAGTTGTCTTACATTATTTCATCTTAAAGTTATTTAGAAACAATCAATCATTTTAATGACTGGAATTAGCGAAAAAATGTTGTCTTTTAAAGTTATTTTCTATTTTTTATTTTAAATGCGCATTTTCCAACAATCAACACTTGATTGAAGCCTAATTATTGAAAATGAATAACTATACATTAATTATTATCTACAAAAATTGAAAACTTTTAAAAGGAGATGTCTACAAAAACTGAAAACAATAAAAAGGAGATGTGATAGAAAATAAAATTAGATATTCAAAATAATTTTCCTCTTCTTTGTTGCCGACTTAAAAAAGACGCATAAAAAAGAAAAATAAAGAAAACACCAAGGTAAGGTTTCTTCCCTTTTTAACTCACATGTAGGGTGAGTAATATCAATAATATTTCACTTCTCTTAAATCCTATATAAATGTTATTTCACTTATCTTATATCATATATAAATGTTTTTTTTCTATATAATAGGTGGCAAATTAATTAAAAATCAATAATATTATATTAAAGGAAAACCATGCAAAAATGTGTGAAAATAAAAGAAAAGGAAATATTTCAAATTAGAATATGACAGCAACTAAGAAGTAAAAAATGAAAAGATTTGTACTTTTGTTTCTTGTTCTTTTGGACTGCAATTTTCAAAAGGGAAGAAATCCTTTTAAATATTTTAGTATCTCTCTTTAGATAGTCTTCATTAATATAGATAATAATTAATTGATATTATTCGTCTAATATATAACAATTAATCTTAAATTAATTGTATAAAAATAAATCATATATATATATATATATATATATATATATATATATATATATATATATATA
>BMAC01000024.1:64613-78715 GCA_014905375.1 Phtheirospermum japonicum | reverse complement strand
TTTTACTTTAATCTACTTATCATTCATTTTGGATTCAAATCATATTTGTCTCAAATCACACTTTTAATTTAAGGAAAGGACAATAACATATTTAATATGATATATATATATATACAATATATATATACATATATGTGTGTGTATGTGTGTGGGTGGGGGGGGGGGGTTTGAAGGGAGTGATTAATAAAAACTTATTAATAATGTAGAAATTAAATGAAAAATAATTTTGGTTTATAAATTATTATATAATAAATCTAATTATATAAATAAATGAATATTAATTAATTAATATTTGTGATTGTGCATAATCAATTAACATGATTGTACATAATAAAGGTATATTTGAATAATCAATTTAGTAAAGATTGGTTGATTTACAGTTAATTAATAATATGAAATCTGGTAAATAAGATCAAATATGAGGTTCGGCAGATACGATTTTAGTACCTCCAAAATAAATATATATTTGATAGTATTTGCATTTGTGGTAATATCGAGATACGATTTCAATACCTCCAAAAGAAATATATATTTAGATAGTATTTGCATTTGCGGTAATATCGTGATTGGCGGTGTCATTTATTGGAATAAAATTGGAGAAACCAATTGATATGTATAAAAAAGTATTGTATAGTTAATTTAAAGATTTAAAATCAGTAATTTGCTGTTAAAAAGGAAATTCCATATATTATTTCCAGAGATAAAAAGGAATCAGTAACTTACAAAAATACTTGTAATGAAATAAAAAGGAAATCACTAACTATATTTCTATAAAAATTAGTAACTTACAAAAATACTTTTAATGACTCTAATTATCAAGTAATCGTCATTAATATGCCACTGAAAACATTCAAGTTATTGCCGTGTATTATTATTCCACAATGATTTATGGGAATTAACAATCAACACATTATCATATAATTTAAGTTTTTTTAGTAAGCATAATTTGTGTTATTTACCATTTACATAAATTGATAAAATTAAACGTATCAATTACATTAAACAATATGATTTTTAAAATCAATCTAAAGTACATATAAGAAGTCGAATCAAATGAATGTTTCTAAATAATATAATTTTGTAAATTTTTAATTTTTAATTACTTTGAAAAGTCATTATCATATTCATATTAAGAAACACACACACACACACTAATATAATTACATATATTTTCGATTGATGAATTTGTTAGATTTAAAAGTATTGAAAAAAATCAGAGTGTTTGTGAATATGAAATAATTTATAAGTGTTGCTAAAAAAGTATTTATAATTTTTTCATATGTATATGCCATGTTAGTTTTCATATATGCCATTGTAATTTTCATATTCTCAATGCCTAAATTAAATAACAACCAAAATACTGCAATAAAACATATCCAAAATCCAGGATGAAAATAAATACAACATGTATTTTACATTATCAACTCTCAAAGTTTGTTAACGGAAGGGTCAAAAAGGGTAAGATAAAGATTAATCGAACGACAAAAATAAATAAATAGATACAAAGACAGGTTAAATGATCAAAACAAAAAATCACAACATTAAAAATGATTGTGATTTTTGCATTGCAGTCTTTAATTAAAAAGCATTTCAAACACCAGAAAATTAAGCACAACATTAGATACCAATTAACTAATGAAACAACAATAACAATAAAAACAACAATAATAATAAAATTCCTAAATGTGAATTGATAATTCAAAAACATTAATTTTGCCTGACCATAAAAGGCTCATTGTTTGTCCTGAAACTAATTTAAGCCACACTGGAAGACCCCTGAAATTAAAACAGCAAAATATTCAAGGTTTTTTTTATTAATATTATCAAAAGTAGATTTTTTTTCTATTTACAGGAAGATTAATTTTGCATTTTGTATTACCCAAAATTCCATTCTGCAAAGAGGTAGGGACCAATTCTGAGATTAACATAAAGCCCAGCTTGCTGCACCAGCTTAATAAACTTCACCAAGTCATACTGCAAAAAATTACATCCAGTCCAAAGTCTTTAGCCTTGTGAATAAGATCTGACCACATCTACATTACCCCAACAAAATGTGTTAGAATAAAACAAAATATTGAAAACAACATTTAATGGATTATGGGTTTTCATTTAATAAAAGTTGTATGAACAATAACACATCAAAAATGGATTATGGGTTTTCATTTAATAAAAGAAGATCACCTATTATAAAAGAATCTGATTAATAAGATTAGAAGAAATGTTATAAAAAAAACAATAAAATGTGATAAAATGCAGTCCAAGCAATTGGTTTTTCTACTTCCAAGAATACGTTAATAAGATTAGAAGAAACGTGATCAAAAAAACAATAAAATGCTCTAAACAGCAATAAAAAAAAACAAACAAAAAACAGAGTGTCGGGAGGAAAAAAAAAAAGAACAATAAGTCAATAACAATAAACAAAAATACTCTAAACCCAGGAAAAGCATTCAAAAATCAAATACATAGCGCAAACACAAATATGCGAAAAAAGTGAACCTATAATGGCGATCATAAGGCGAGACAATGAGAGAACGAAGTTTGATTGAGTGATTGCTTCGGGCGCCAAATGCGGTAAAATCCTAGTTGATGGCTTTTCACAGCTTCGGCAGCAGCAGCCTGAGATACAAAAAATAAACCATTTATACAACAGTATTAATTAAGAAATACCAGTTAGAAGGGATATCAAGTGATTTCTTTACCTTCTTGTGCTGTTTACGGTACATGGTGGTCCAAGCAAGTGATTTTTCTACTTTTAAGAATATGTTAATAAGATTAGAAGAAATGTGATCAAAAAAATAATAAAATGCATGTGAAGGAACCAATTCTATTCATAATTTTTCAAAATATTCAATAAGTGTTCAATTTCAAAATAAAAGATAAGAAACATCTTAAGTTTCACATAATAATACTTACCCTAATTGCTAAACAGAAGTTACATAGATGTAACCTTCAAATAAGAAATTTAAAATTCACATTGGATTAATATAATCTCCATATTTAAGGATCTAACAAAAACAAATCGATAAATTACATATTGATAATCTCCATTAAAAAAAAAAAACCAAAAAATAGACCACTTTGATAAAATAATCTTATATCGAATCCAAGTAACTAATATTACAATACTAAATCCAATACCAAAAAACCGCATGAACTTTCGAGTCCAAAACAATCACATTATCTGATAAAAAAATTTCACGCATCTACTCATCATCTTTCCTCGAACAATATAAATAACCAAAAAGACGACTCTGGATAAATATGAGTTCCCAACAAAAACATTCTATTAATTAGATTCGATGAAGTCGATGAACTCGAAATTCAATTCAATAAATTGAATATGATCCAACCCACTAATTAGGATGTAGTTTCTCACCATTTCTGTAGTCGTGGATTGGTCGGATTTTGGTTATTGAGACACATGTCGACTTGGCTGCCAAACGTGCTCCAAAATCAGAGGATGGATTGGAAAACCGAGGAGATAACGCCATCAACCACATAAACTTAACCAAATTGTAAATAAACTTAACCAGATTGTAAATAAACTTAACCTTAAGTGATTCTTCAGGCAGCTTCTGGATTCCCATCAAGATATGGCACCCAACAGCAACTCATCAATTAATCAAGATACACTGCATTTAAAATTAGTCGATGCTCTGCCCCAATTTTAATGCTTATTAATTGATAAAAATCACTTGAGAAATACCAAAAAAAATCAAGAGAACAGGAGGTGCAATTCAAAGTCCCTTCAAAATCGTAAATTTGCCAACACACACGGAAGGATGAAAGAAGGAAAATTAATCAAGTAAAAGAAAATTTAATTTTGAGGAGATTGCGCCATCAAGCAGAGATACCTGTAAGAATCAATCACATAAACTTAATCAAATTGTAAATAATATATGTTAGACCGTCCAGATCTATATATATATATATTATATATATATATATATATAAAGCAGTGAAGAAACTAATCGAGAATGATTTTGAAGAAATTAGGAAACCAACGTATATGCCATCTTCAAGAAAAGCCGTGGAAAAATCCTTATGTTGAAGGAAAGTTTATGAGATTTCGGCTGTTTGAAAATCTCCTAAGCTTATGAGGGCTAGGTTTAGGGTTCAATAGGGATGGACGACGAGAATGATTATAATAAGGGTAAAAAAAAAAAAAAAAAGGAAAAAAACTCTATTTTATACCCTAAACCAAAAACTACAAAATGAAGGAAGTTGACAAATCAGATTTATGAATAATTAAAAAAAGAGACATGTAAATTGGAGATATAAGAAGTTGACAACTCATCAATGTGTCGACAAAATTAACAAATAAAGATTGATTAGGAATTTATAATTAGGATTAGGATATATACGCCAAATAATGTATTAGGCCTCCTCACAAGAGTGTGGCCCGTCATATTACATCTATGGCAATGGGTCGGGTAAAATTAACAAATAAAGGTTGATTAGGAATTTATAATTAGGATTAGGATATATACGCCAAAATAATGTATTAGGCTCCTCACAAGAGTGTGTCCCGTCATATACATCTATGGCAATGGGTCGGGTACTCAGAGGACCCGGACCCGCCCCGTCCATCCTACGGGTCGGGTCGTCCTGCCACGGGTCGCGAGGTGGGACGAGTCGACCCGTTATATTCACTTTCTATTATTTTTATTAAATTTAAAATTAATTTAACATATAATAACACATATATTATTATAAAAATTAAATATAAGATAAAAATTAATTAAAAATAATATTAAATTTAAATTTTTTAATAATTCATATTAAAAAATATTTAAAACATATATAAAAATATATTTTAAAATAGAAAATGTACAACAGGTCGGGTCGGGGCGGGTACCCGCAGGGCGGAAAAGGTACCAGGACTCGCCCCGCCCTGCCACGGGTCAGGGGCGGGCCGCCCCAAATGGCACGGGGCGGGGCAAGCCGGGATTGCCATCCCTGCTCAAATTTGTTTTGATAGGGCAGATTTAGAATTCTATTTAACCTTAAAATGAGCACCGGCGTCTTATCCCGGGGCAACCGCCGGCGAAGCGAAGTGGTCTCCCGAAGCAACCGCCGGAGAAGCGTCCGAAACTTGACAATCCTGGTAAAGATTTGTTAGGTTCTTGAAAATAAGTCCGAATTGGATATTGGTTTTAGCTTCGATTGAATTCGATTGTTGGTAGAATCCATCAATAGGCATGAGTTCAATTGTATTTTTTTTGCCATTTCTCACATTTCTATCAATCTCTGTCACAGACTCTATGACCGGCGCCTCAAGCTGGAACCCTATTTTGTGCTTTAGGGCTAAGCGCCAGGTGGACGAAATTGCCGAGGGTGGTGACGAGGGCAAAAGCACTAAACAAGCGAAGCTAGTTGATGAACAGGAAGGTATGCCTTTCGTATTCCAATTTCGATATTCTGTGATTTGCACCGTCATCGTTCAACTGTACTGGACAACGATCGATCCCATTCCTTCAGTGTATTATAGTATCATATAATTGCATGTAATTTCCTTGGTTGCTATGTTGTCTGCTTAGAGAACTCTGGCTTAAGTTTCCTGGTTTATTTAATGCATCCAGATGGCCCTTCTTTGGTTAATAAGGGTATGAGTCTGAGTTATCGCTTTGGATTTTATTAATGATTTATACCCCATATATTGGAAGGTTTGTGTATGAGTTCAGATGGTCAACAATTGTCTCAGGTTATCCCTGATGTCATATTTATAATCCTAATTTCTACTATTTGTCTCAGAGATAGTCATTCTCGTATTTCTACCTTTTTTTTTGAATACTTATGCCCAATCTACTTGTGTTAGATCAATCAATTGGCTTTAGTTGAATTTTATTGTTCTGTACAAATTAAAAATTGGCTTGTAAATGCAAAGGTGGAACACTAATTTGTGCCTTCCTAGAGGTAACTATAAATTTGTATTTTTCTCACAATTATTTCCATCTCTGTCACAGACTCTATGACCGGCGCCTCAAACTGGAACCCTAATTTGCGCTTTACGACTGAGGGCAAGGCGTTAGGTTTTGCCGAGAGTGATGACGAGGGCGAAAGCCCTAAACAGGCGAAGCTAGTCGATGATCAGGAAGGTATACTTTTCGTATTCCAATTTTGATATTCTGTGATTTGCACCGTCATCATTCAACTGTTCTGGTCGATGATCAATCCCATTCCTTCAGTGTATTACAATATCATATAATCACATGTAATATCCTTGGTTGCAATGTTGTATGCTTAGTGAGCTCTGACTTAAGTTTCTTGGTTTATTTAATGCATCCAGATGGCCCTTCTTTGGTTAATAAGGGTATGAGGCTGAGTTATCGCTTTGAATTTTATTTATGATTTATTCCCCATATATTGGAAGGTTTTTTTACGAGTTAAGAGGGTCAACAATTGTCTCAGGTTATCCCTGATGTCATATTTATAATCCTAATTTCTACTATTTGTCTCAGAGATAGTCATTCTCGTATTTCTACCTTTTTTTTGAATACTTATGCCCAATCTACTTGTGTTAGATCAATCAATTGGCTTTAGTTGAATTTTATTGTTCTGTACAAATTAAAAATTGGCTTGTAAATGCGAAGGTGGAACACTAATTTGTGCCTTCCTAGAGGTAACTATAAATTTGTATTTTTCTCACAATTCAGTTGAATTTTATTGTTCTGTACAATTAAAAATTGGCTTGTAAATGCGAAGGTGGAACACTAATTTGTGCCTTCCTAGAGGTAACTATAAATTTGTATTTTTCTCACAATTCTTTCCATCTCTGTCACAGACTCTATGACTGCCACCTCAAACTGGAACCCTAATTTGCGCTTTACCACTGAGGGCAAGGCGTTAGGTTTTGCCGAGTGTGATGACGAGGGCGAAAGCCCTAAACAGGCGAAGCTAGTCGATGATCAGGAAGGTATACTTTTTGTATTCCAATTTTGATATTCTGTGATTTGCACTGTCATCATTCAACTGTTCTGGTCGATGATCGATCCCATTCCTTCAGTGTATTACAATATCAATGTAATTTCCTTGGAGACTTAAGTTTCCTGGTTTATTTAATGCATCCAGATGGCCCTTCTTTGGTTAATAAGGGTATGAGGCTGAGTTATTGCTTTGAATTTTATTTATGATTTATTACCATTATATTGGAAGGTTTGTACGAGTATAGAGTGTCAACAATTGTCTCAGGTTATCCCTGATGTCATTTTTATAATCCTAATTTCTACTCTTTGTCTCAGAGATAGTCATTCTCGTATTTCTACCTTTTTTTTGAATACTTATGCCCAATCTACTTGTGTTAGATCAATCAATTGGCTTTAGTTGAATTTTATTGTTCTGTACAAATTAAAAATTGGCTTGTAAATGCAAGGTGGAACACTAATTTGTGCCTTCCTAGAGGTAACTATAAAATTGTATTTTTCTCACAATTCTTTCCATCTCTGTCACAGACTCTATGACCGGCGCCTCAAACTGGAACCCTAATTTGCGCTTTACGACTGAGGGCAAGGCGTTAGGTTTTGCCGAGAGTGCCCTAAACAGGCGAAGCTAGTCGATGATCAGGAAGGTATGCTTTTCGTATTCCAATTTTGATATTCTGTGATTTGCACCGTCATCGTTCAACTGTTCTGGTCGATGATCGATCCCATTCCTTCAGTGTATTACAATATCATATAATCACATGTAATTTCCTTTGTAGCAATGTTGTATGCTTAGAGATCTCTGACTTAAGTTTCCTGGTTTATTTAATGCATCCAGATGGCCCTTCTTTGGTTAATAAGGGTATGAGGCTGAGTTATCGCTTTGAATTTTATTTATGATTTATTCCCCATATATTGGAAGGTTTTTKTACGAGTTAAGAGGGTCAACAATTGTCTCAGGTTATCCCTGATGTCATATTTATAATCCTAATTTCTACTATTTGTCTCAGAGATAGTCATTCTCGTATTTCTACCTTTTTTTTGAATACTTATGCCCAATCTACTTGTGTTTGATCAATCAGTTGGCTTTAGTTGAATTTTATTGTTCTGTACAAATTAAAAATTGGCTTGTAAATGCGAGGTGGAACACTAATTTGTGCCTTCCTAGAGGTAACTATAAATTTGTATTTTTCTCACAATTCTTTCCATCTCTGTCACAGACTCTATGTCCGGCGCCTCAAACAGGAACCCTAATTTGTGCTTTACGACTGAGGGCAAGGCATTAGGTTTTGCCGAGAGTGATGACGAGGGCGAAAGCCCTAAACAGGCGAAGCTAGTCGATGATCAGGAAGGTATGCCTTTTGTATTCCAATTTTGGTATTCTGTGATTTGCACCGTCATCATTCAACTGTTCTGGTCGATGATTGATCCCATTCCTTCAGTGTATTACAGTATCATATAATTACATGTAATTTCCTTGATTGCTATGTTGTTTGCTTAGAGAGCTCTGACTCAAGTTTCCTGGTTTATTTAATGTATCCTGTGTCAGATGATGATGTCCCTTCTTTGATCGAAGTTAAGGGTATTCGACTGAGTGATCACTTTGAATTTTATTATGATTTATTCTGCATTTATTGGATGGATTTGTGTATGAGTTAAGAGGGTCAATAATTGTCCCATGTTGACGTCATATTATATTTCTAATTTCTACTGTTTGTCTCTGCGAAATTCATTCTCGTATTTCTTCTACTTTCTAAATCTGTATGCCCAATTTGCCAGGGTTACATTCAATCGATAGGCTTTAGTTGAATTGTATTGTTCTGTACAAATTATAAAAAATGGCTGGTAAATGCAAGGGGGAACCCTAATTCGTGTCTTTATAGCGGAAACTAACTATAATTTTGCATTTTCCCTACAATTTTTTCCATCTTAGTCACAGGCACCTCAAGCTGCAACCCTAAGATGTGCTTTACGACTAAGCGCCAGGTGGAAGAAACTTCCGACAGTGATGATGTGGGCAAAAGTACCCCGCTTTTCGACCATTCGTGGTTGTCTGGTATATATGCCTTTTGTGTTATGTTTTAAAATTCTCTTGTTTGCATCGTCATTATTCGGTTGTCCTGGTTGATGATCGATTCCTGTTCCGTTAGTGTATTACAATATCAGATAAATACATAATAATTTCTTTGGTTAGTAGAAAGCTCTGACTTAAGTTTCCTAGTCATTTATTTCATCCAGTGGTAGATGATGACACACCCCTTTGGCCAAAGGGTAGGAGACTAAGTTATCCATTTGAAATTTATTTATGATTCATTCTGCATGTATGGGGAGGATTTTAATATGATTTAAGAGGGCTAATAATTATTTCAGGTTAAGGAAGAGAACATTTGATTTTGTAACTTGTAAAAACTGTCTGCCCTTCCATTGTTGATATGGTGAGTAGTCCTGCTGTGTTTTGTTTTTGTTTAGGTGATTTCGAAATAAGAAGACAAATTTATATCTCGATGGAGAAGAACAACAATCCTTTTCTTGATTTCGAAGCATGATTTCGAAGGTGAGGGTGACAATGGTGGATTTTGTGATGCTTGTCTTTCCATTTCTGAAGTCTGCAATGTTTGTTGTGGCTACAAGGATGGCTTGGCTTCCCTCATTGGTTGACATTGCCAAAAACTATCTTTATGGATGGCTTGATATGTGTGTGCGTGTGTGTGTGTATATATATATATATATATATATATTTTTTTTTTTTGTGGTTGAATGAAAAACAATGTTCCATTAGTTGAGTAAAGTAGCAGGTAGTATGTATTGTGATTAAACTCTTAGTGGCACTTCATCTATTCTCCCAGATATAATAAGATGTCTTCTGTGAGACCGATTTCCTATTATGAGACCATATTTTACCCAAGCAAATGAAACTGCATATCTGCAAAAAAATTTTGAGGATCTGCAAAAATATCAAACCACAAATCAGAGAAATGTTTGGCTGGAAGCATATATAAACTGAAAATTTGCGGTCAATTTCTCGGTGTCATATTTTTCCCGAAATAAACAGCAGTTCGAAAAAGGTTGAACTGAAAATAGTTTGAAATCATCATATTTTTCCCGAAATAAACAGCAGTTCGAAAAAGGTTGAACTGAAAATAGTTTGAAATCATGTCATTTTTTCTCGAAATAAACAACAGTTCGAAAAAGGTTGAATTGGAAATAGGTTGAAATCGATTTTCATGTAAAGAAATTATTAGATTGGCACAGATTGAGATCGATTTAAAAAAAAAAAAAAAAAAAAAAAAAGGACCGTGGCGAGAGAGTACATTGATTTGATCTGTGCGGGCAAGGAGGGGAGGGGCAAGAGAGGAGTTGGAGAATTTTTTGATTTGTGCAGCGAGAGAGGAATTGGACAACTTTAGGCATACATAGAAAACATAGGTTTGTAGTTGAAATGAAATATGGGAAGAAATCGTTATTTATCCAAGGAAAAAAAAAAAATCCTCCAAATGTAACATTTTAATACGAATCATTATAAGTTAACAATTCAGCATTCGAACCAACCTAGTGATGACAAATGTTATCCCGAACATTGATTGATAAACACTTAGATTAGGGTCAAAAGCATTAACAAATATGGTGGATATTTTATTTATTATTATTTATTCATTTTTAAAACTTATGCATTTTTAATACACTCAATATTGTATTGTATGTATATATATACATGTTCTATATATACTCGTATGTTAACACGAGTATTACGCTAGTATTAGTTAAAATAGAAAAGAACTTGCTATTTTTACCCCTCAAAATTTGGCCTCGTCCTAAAATAGATCCCATTGAACCACAACTCGACATCTTAACTTTTGAGACACCTTATTGGGCCACCTATTCCACGGAATGCTCTCCATTTGACATATCAGTACTAATAGTTAACACATTTAACAATAGTAGTGAACATATATTATACACATACTAGTGAACTAGAGGCAGGGCAATGCACAACCCCAACCCAACAAGAATTTGAACGGTCTTTAATGATAATTCAGATGCTAATTAATTTACTCTATTTGGATAGATTAGTCTAGCTTATACAACATAGAAATACTTGTGCAATAATACTAATAGCCTCTTCATGTAATAATAAAATTGAACGATTAAAACTTTCAAAACAAAGCAGCTCCACCGAAATTGGGTATTTTTGTCTCTCTTCATTTTCATAGAATTTCATGAATTCCACCACCCACTCACTTTTCTGACTCATATTCAAGTCTCAATGAGATAAAACCGTATGAGCTAAAAAAAAGTACATGCATAACATGCCAACAACTGAAAGACAATCGTATCTTGTAGATGCAATGCAATAGACATGAAAGAGTCAGTGTCGGTTCGACATAAATAATTGAACAAACTAATTCAACCAAGTAACAGCTCAACTGAGAATTACATAGCAAAAGGACGTATACAAGGAGTTCACCTGCCTACTAAAAAACACACATTCATGTCTAACCTAAATAATGTTCTAATAACCATGAACATTGCCCACCATAAAAGTTTCTTTATAATTACATAATATCAAACATTAATATCCATTAAGTCTGTGACTGAGTTATAGACCTAATGTATACTAATATGCGATACTAATATAATGGCTAAGCAACTCATTTGTTATACACACAACAAAAGAGGTCAGAACGACAGAAAACAAACCCTACACTTCAGTACGGTGCTTCTTGAGTGGGCTCCTTTCAATTGTTTTGGGAAGGATTAGTTCCTTGCCCTCATTGGATGCCTTCTCAGCATCTGCAGCGGGAAACATGTCTATTCTTTCGCCAGGTGGCGTGGCAGAACTGGTGCTCGATAAGTTAAAATTTAAGCTTCTCTTCGTTGAACTGGACCCCCGCCCACTTGACGCGAGGACTTCCTTTGCTGCAGGTCTCAGAAGCTGTTTATTTACAGGAGTTTGCTGGGAGGATTCAGGGCCGATAGCATATTTAGATCGAAGTACGGCCAGGCCATCCGTGGGGGCAATAGGTGCAACAGTCTTTGCAGCAAGACGATCGACAATTTCACCTGTGATGGGCAATCAAGTTCAGGTCACCAAGACCAAGATCAGATATACAAAATCAAGATAATCTCTTAACATTATGATTAGAAATCTGCAGAAATTTCAAGAGTTTCAAAATAATAGTGAAAAAAAAAAGGCTATTGCATGATTAAAGTTATTTTCCTCGCATCAGTTTGTAGCGTTTCGAAGCTGGTATAAATTCAAAGATGCATATTACATGGAAATTGGGGGACTGCATATTTGGTCCAAATAGCATATTGGTATTTCTAAGGCAACATTATATTTAAGAAAATAAYGACATATTTGAAAATATATATTAATTATTAAATAGAGAAATATAATTAATAAAATGAATGGTTTCATAACTTCTATATATTAAAAAGCTACATACAGCACCTGTGTCACATAATTATTCTTGAAATTGTATTAATTTCAAAAAAGAAAATTTCACCAAATAACAGAACACAAGTTAAGACATTGTAAATTGAGATTTCTTTGGCAAAAACTGAATGCCCATTTTTTTAATTGAAATAATCTAACACTTGATATTTTGAAAAATGAGTGATTAGATAGTTAAATAAATAAATAAATAAAAAAAACAAAAATTCACAAAATCATGTAGTTAAGAAAAATGAGATAGACACAATGCTCCCATATTTCTGCGCGCACACACACATATATGTGTGTGTGTGCGCGCGCGCATAGAGAGAGAGAGGGGCTGTCTCTTATACACATCTAGATGTGTATAAGAGACAGGGAGGGGAGGGGCAAGAGAGGAGTTGGAGAATTTTTTGATTTGTGCAGCGAGAGAGGAATTGGACAACTTTAGGCATACATAGAAAACATAGGTTCCAACCACCACCACCACCCACCACCCACCCACCCCACCCCTCTCTCTCTCTATGCGCGCGCGCACCACACACACATATATGTGTGTGTGCGCGCAGAAATATGGGAAGCATTGTGTCTATCTCATTTTTCTTAACTACATGATTTTGTGAATTTTGTTTTTTTTATTTATTTATTTATTTAACTATCTATTCACTCGTTTTGAAAAATATCAAGTGTTAGATTATTTCAATTAAAAAAATGGGCATTCAGTTTTTGCCAAAGAAATCTCAATTTACAATGTCTTAACTTGTGTTCTGTTATTTGGTGAAATTTTCTTTTTTGAAATTAATACAATTTCAAGAATAATTATGTGACACAGGTGCTGTATGTAGCTTTTTAATATATAGAAGTTATGAAACCATTCATTTTATTAATTATATTTCTCTATTTAATAATTAATATATATTTTCAAATATGTCATTATTTTCTTAAATATAATGTTGCCTTAGAAATACCAATATGCTATTTGGACCAAATATGCAGTCCCCCAATTTCCATGTAATATGCATCTTTGAATTTATACCAGCTTCGAAACGCTACAAACTGATGCGAGGAAAATAACTTTAATCATGCAATAGCCTTTTTTTTTTCACTATTATTTTGAAACTCTTGAAATTTCTGCAGATTTCTAATCATAATGTTAAGAGATTATCTTGATTTTGTATATCTGATCTTGGTCTTGGTGACCTGAACTTGATTGCCCATCACAGGTGAAATTGTCGATCGTCTTGCTGCAAAGACTGTTGCACCTATTGCCCCCACGGATGGCCTGGCCGTACTTCGATCTAAATATGCTATCGGCCCTGAATCCTCCCAGCAAACTCCTGTAAATAAACAGCTTCTGAGACCTGCAGCAAAGGAAGTCCTCGCGTCAAGTGGGCGGGGGTCCAGTTCAACGAAGAGAAGCTTAAATTTTAACTTATCGAGCACCAGTTCTGCCACGCCACCTGGCGAAAGAATAGACATGTTTTCCGCTGCAGATGCCTGAGAAGGCATCCAATGAGGGCAAGGAACTAATCCTTCCCAAAACAATTGAAAGGAGCCCACTCAAGAAGCACCGTACTGAAGTGTAGGGTTTGTTTTCTGTCGTTTCTGACCTCTTTTGTTGTGTGTATAACAAATGAGTTGCTTAGCCATTATATTAGTATCGCATATTAGTATACATTAGGTCTATAACTCAGTCACAGACTTAATGGATATTAATGTTTGATATTATGTAATTATAAAGAAACTTT
>BMAC01000024.1:46459-64588 GCA_014905375.1 Phtheirospermum japonicum | reverse complement strand
AGTGGGGAGGAGAGGCTAACCTGTGTTCATTGAGGAAGTTGGGGAGTAAGATCAAGTTAATTCTTCAACAGTGTAAACTTCGACGACGTTGTGATTGGTATCTCGTTGCCCTTGATATTCTGAGTCAAAGTGGTGCACGAAGTAGAGAAGCTGTCGGTTATTAATTGCAGTGGCCATTTGAGGCAAGACCTCCAAACCCTGCATTCCACAGACAATCTAGCTTAAATCAACAACAGTTATCATACAAGAAAAATGGAACTTAACTCTAAGTTATTGTATTTTTGTCAATTGCTGAACAAAACTAATTGTATAAAAGATAAAGCTTATAAGTTGTTCAGCTTCGCTCAGTTGAACTCCAGAATATGGTATGAGTTTCTCAGCATCCAATCCAAACACAATGGCATAGACTGAGACCGTCCCATCATCAAGAACAATTCCAATACGACACCTACCATACGAGATGAATATATGAATGCATTTTATGGCGTCAGATTAAATTGTTAATTAGACTGTCCCGTGTTTGAAAGTCTACTGATAAATCTCATCTCTCGAATTATGATTTATCAAAACTAGTAGTTATAAAAGGTTGTCAATCGATCATAACTTTAGAAACACAAAAGGCTATCAGCCAATTGTGCAACGATGAGTTACAAAAACTATAATAGTAAAAGGATCATACTCGAATGTGAAAAAAAAAAAACCAATCAACCAAGCATTGTTGTGATACAATTCAATACATCTTAATCAGAAATACAATTTAACCCTACTCTCGAGGTGACTAAACCGTGGGATCAAAATATGAGGCATATTGTCAGTTGTAATTAGAACTCCAAAAAGTTTTAAAGATTTTAACAAAATCACTCGATCTTATTAATTAGAGTGTTTTGAATTCATAATTCTATTAAAAAACTCATCTCTCGATTTATGAATTGTTAAAACTGATAAGCATAAAATGCTTGTCAAGAAATTATAAATATATATAAATCAAGAATAAAAAATATTGAAAGGACTAAATGCTAGATTGAAAGAAAGAATGACTTAAAATATTAATCGTTCATTATTTACCAACAATCAGAATACGAATGAATTAGCTAGACATGATTATACATTCATTTAGCCATTTCATTGAACACATAATATTCATAAGAGAAACTGAATAAAATGATAAAACCGTAAGAGATGATGGATTTGAACCTTCAATATTTGTGTTCTTCGTGTTCCTCCTCCGAACTCCCTTCGATCTTGTATCTCACACTTTTGGAGTGTTTTTGGTGATATATGATAGTTCCCAAGCTAATAGGTGGTGAAAGATTTTGAATGATGTATTTATCCAGCTTCTTGGCCCTCTTTTATAGTCTTAAAAGAAATCTCAGCCAACCGAATCTTGTAACGTCTTTTAACCTTTTGGACCATTAGCGACCCAGTTATTGATAACTAATTGGATCTCTAATGATCTTCTTGAAAACGGCTCACAATAGCGACTCATGTATCGACTGTAAGTTGGGTCGCTAACAGATGCCTTGAAAATGGCCTTCAGTAGAAACCTGAGTATCGATTGCTAGTTAGGTCGCTAATAGTCTTCTGGGCTTTATTGATTCTTTGACTTCGTGGGCTCGCTCCAATCTTGGCCCTATGAACTGTTCTCTTCACTCTCTTTCGTCCATTTCATCATTATGTGTACTCTTTAAGCTCAATTCTTCCAAAATATTATAAAAACAATATAAAACAACCAAACATGTAGTAACGTCTAAACAATTGGAATTAATGTAAAAAGTCATTAAAAGCGTACAAACAATAGTTGAAACCTAATTTAATAAGTCCCAATATGTATTAAAAAAAACAGTCATCGTGACTTAGAACGGTTCCTCTTCCTATTTTCATATCTAGATTAGTTTGTTCGTGAATAAAGGGTAAAGAGACATTGAACAACCAACCTGACATAAGGATCCGAAGGAGCTCGCGCCCACTTAGAAAATGGAGATTCTCGGACGGTGAAAAGCGGCACTCGACATCTATTAAACAACACCAAGAACAAAGCCATACTATGCCCTCCTCGGGTTTCTACAAACATGTTTTATTATTTTTTTAAATCCATGTCCGACTAAGTTGATTTGATTTCGAACATGAGGGTAGATTGGTGATTTTATGATTTTATTATATTAAATTGTTATTTCATTTATTGATTGTTCACTACTACTCGTTATTATCTAGTTTTGATCTCTTGTAAGTGATTTAGCCCCCAAAAAACCAAGAGTAGCACCAAAGACTAAAAAGTTCTTTCGATCTGCACCACAAACAAGAGTTAGAAAGGACCACGGGGGGTTTTCGGGTGGAAACCTCTCCGATGCTTAAGTCAGTAAGCGTTTGAGGTGTATTTCCAGAAAAATAAGGAATGCTTCAATGCCAAAAGAAAAACATACCTTCCTCAGCCTTGAGGCCGAGATATTTATATTTTCTTGCAATGGGGACCCCATCCGGGATCTAAGGGGTACATGCCACGAATCAAGAGCCGTTATGGTAACCAATCATGACAAGTGGTCCCACTTGTGTCTCTGTTAAGGGAACTGGAAGACAGACCTCCCCTATCTTCGCCCTTATATTTTCTCACTATTGGTCATCAGATCTTGACCACGACCAGGTCTTCCTTGTTTCAGGTCTGTCCTTGTAACTCTTTCAGATTTTGGCCGATCCCAAGGGCCAAGCCTATGATGATCCAGCTCTCTTCTTTCCAGACCATACTTAGCTCCGCTTTTCTGGGATTCTAGCTTACTTATAGAGTCCAACAGAACTGTTCTAACCCCTTTCTTGCTTTATCAAATTGACCTGAGTCAGAGCTACCCCAACCAGGTCTGGCATACGTATTGCCCTATCAACTCCTCCCCCCAAACAGTTAGGGTAGATTGGTAATATCCCTGAGCTCTTTTTTGAAATAAATGAGTTATCCACGTCCTTTATGACTTCTCGTACTGGGGGGGAATCTCGAGATATCTGCCTGCCAAACAGACCTAATAATTGGCATTAGTGGTGTCGGTTCATTTTCCTGGACGGTCCTTATTCCACACGCCTCTTCTGACAAGTGGGTGGCGTATGATTTGACCTAGGACGTTTTGACGCGCCAGCGCAGCACCCAATACGCTATTCGCATTAAATGCGAAAATCCCATCAACTCCCGCCTCCTCGATTTTTGTTTTTCAAATTGATCCTTTTTTTCCTTTTGTCCCTCCAAACCTCTTTTCAGCCTCACTTGTCTATTTTCTATTTTCACAACCTCTTAGGGTTTTTCTCTCATCTTCTCGAATTCTCCGGCGACACCTGCAACTCCATTAACCAAATTTCTCCAAGCACTCATTACCAGGTACCCTTTCTGTCCTTCACATAACCTTTTAATTATGTCTCCTCCCGCCCGAAATAATTCCGCTAAGGAGAGTTCATCGGAGACTCCGGCGAACTCCACCTCCACTGTAAATTTATCTTCCGCCAATTCATATCCGACGGCTCCAACAGAAGGGCCTCCGGCGACGTCTCGTCTCCCACCTTCTGATAACCTTTCTTCAATAGTCAGTAATCAGACTCTTAGGGATATTCGCACTAAATTCCCTATTTCCAATACGTTTTCCTTTACCAATCCGACTCCCGGCGAGAAAGCCTCCTCACCTCCCGCTGGCCACCTCACCTTTTACGTGGACCAATTTTATGCAAGGTTAAGCCTGCCGGTTCACCCCTTTGTACATGCAATTTCCAAATTGTACTATATCCCTGTTCAACAACTTCTGCCCAACGCTTTTCGCGTTATGGTTGGGTTTCATCTGGTGGCCCAATACTCTGGGATCACCCCCACAGCCCAACTTTTTTATTCTTTGTTCCAGGCCAAAAGTGCCTCGGGCTTTTACTACCTCTCTGGGCGAACAGACGTCCACTTTCTAACAGGACTCCCCACATCTCACAAGGCCTAGAAGAAGAAGTTCTTCTTCGTCCAGAGCTCGGGAGATTGGGGTTTTCCCAGCGAGCCCATCCACCTTATGCACCCTCAACCCCGCTTATCTCGGGGTGATAGAACACCAGATCTGGCCGAGAAGATTGCCCTCTTGAACCAGAATCCTTTCAACGTTACTAAGCTTCTGAAATCGAAACTTTTGAACTTTTTTAACAACCAACGAGAGCACGGGCCTTTACCACCTAACATTGGTATATTTTTTGCATGACCTGGCCTTACTTTTCCTATATTATCGCTTATTTTCTTAATTGCTTTGCCCTTTTATTACAGCGAATATGTTGAAGGTAAAGATGGCCAAAGCCAAGAGGGCCGCGAGTGGAGGCCCAAAGGAACCCGTGGGTGAGTCTTCTCGAGCTCCTCCAGCTACAGAAGGGGTTATCCCGGAGACGCCCCTTCAGAGCCAACCCCAAGCATTGGCTCCTAGACTTGAGGCCACTCTTCCTGGCACGATAAGGAAGAACCCAGAGTTGGTGAGGAAACCAGCGCACGAACCTGCAGCTGCTTCTTTTGAGAACCCCGAGGAGGAGCGGCAATTACTGAGGCGCAAACGGAACCAAACCGATTTGCCTCCCCTACCTCAGGGTCCCTCGTCTGGTGCTGCGCAAACCCTTCCTGAAGCAGCTCATCAGACTACCTCCGCGGCAGGCTCTCAGGTGCCCTCCTACCCGAATCAGACCTTTTTCAATAGGTCTGTTCTGAGCTGCACCGGGGAGGTAGCAAGCAGTATATGATGGGGCTAGCCCCCACGACAGATCGTAGTACCGTGGACTAGATGTCAGATCAAGATCTACTCGAGTTTTACTGCAAGGCGGAGGCGCAGGTACAAAGGATTTTTTCATTTTATATCCTTAGTTCCTTTAGGTCTTTTGCTCACCTTTTACTTTTCCCAGGCTGTGGTGGGAAGGGCATCTCTGCTGGCTCGTGCTCGGGGCCCTTTATTGCATATCGATCTGAAGAAGGAGATAGATATCCTGAAGAAGCAGGGATTGGAGCAAGCTGCTAAGGCCAAGGAGGCCCAGGTCAGACTACAAGGTGCTGAAGTGGAGTTAGATCTGTTGAGAGCGGAACTTGCGAAGATACGGTCGGAGCTCCAAGAGGTCAGGGAGTCATAAGGGAAACAACGGGCCTTGGCTCTTATCAAGGAACAAGATTTGAAGGAGAAAGTCCAACAAGCCATGGCGGACGGGGAAGACAAGGGTCGCATTGAGGGGCGAGCTGAAGGGAGGCTGGAATTTCTAAACTCGGAGGAAGGGCTGCGCCTGATAGAACTGACACGAGAGACTACCCATCGGGCTTTCTTGGGCTCAGAGGAGTTGTATGACCTCCTCATCCCCGAAGCACAGGTTTTCTTTGGATTGGGCCTGGATGCCCACGCCAAGTGGGTGGCTGAGCACCCCTCCTCTCCCTTCGACCGGTCTGCCGACATTAAAGGCATTTCGGAGCCCACCTCTTTCTCACATATTCCTGAGGACGATCACCTTCATTTGCTGGATGCCGCGGCCTTCGCTGAGCATATTCTTCAGGTCTTCTGCTCTTCCTCCTCAGCTTCTTCTCCCCCCCCCCCCCCCCCCTCCCCCGGCAAACCTTGGCAATGGTGGTAGCCAACTCTCCAACCTTTGCCAATTTGGGTGACTTGCATGAGTCTACCCAGTTTGCCAAGGATTTCGCCAAGGTGTCGGAAGCGGAAGGTCCAGCCGAGGAAAGAGCTGGAGATAGCCATCCTTAGGTGTAGCTTGGGGGCTTCTAAATAGATTTGCTTGCTTTTTTGTGCTCTTATATGTTGACAGATCTGTAGGTGTGGTCTGTGTGGCCTGGTTTGTCATTTGCTTTTGTAATGCCCGCACAAGTTTGTACCTGAATTCTTCATTTAATTTACAATTTAATGCATTTGTCTTGTTGCGACCTTTGGTTTTTAGGGTTTCCTGGTATTCCGGAAACCCTAGTACTTTTGATTCCTTTTACACGCGCTTTTGTACCTTTAAATACAGTCTTCCCTTCCTTCAACATTTATTTCTGCAATTCGTCATGGCTTCTTCTCCTCTTATCGAAGAACTCAATACCGTAAAGCAAAAGAACATTGCCCTTGTGGTTGAAAAATTCAAACTTTCCGATCAAATAATTTCCCTTAAGGAAAAGATTGGCTTTCTGTATCGCTTTCTGGAGAGAAAGCGGCAGAAAAAGTGCTTCTACAAGAGGGAGTGGGCTGAACTCCGGCAAGTTAACCGTCAACTTCAAGAGGAGAAGGCGGATCTGGCCGAGTCGGTACATCATTTGATTGTTGTTGTCGGCGAAGCTCAAGCACTTGCCGACCGGTCTGACAAATATCGCCACCGCTTGCATGAAACAGAGCGTGAGCTCTGGCATGTTCGCCGAGCCTTATCCGCAGATCGAAGGTCCTCACCCAGATAGGCTTCTGGGTTTTATCTTCATTTATTTCCTGCAATCTTATGTAAACAAAACCGCCGCCCTCCGGGGAAGGCATGTGAAACCTGCCTTTTGTACTTGTTTCAATGATCAATGATATATTTCGTGTCTTTCATGTGTGTTTCACAGTTATGCTTAAATAAGTTTTGAATCCATACTTTGCTTGCTCACATCGACCAAACTTATTAATTTCAGTACTTACTCTTTTGAGATTTGTTGCTTCACTTACGTGGTCCAGCTGACAATCAGGTCAGGTAAGCCAGGGCTTTCGCTTTTTGGCCAAACCAGGTCAGGTCCGGAAGGCCATGGGTGGTTACCCTAGCTAAATTCGGCCTTCACTATCAATCAGACTGAGCCGTATTTAGGACATCGATCTTTAACCAATCCTTATAATTTACAACCAGGTCAGGAAAAATCGGGGACATCAGTCCTTAGCCAATCCTGGCCTTAACCGTCAATCAGGTCGGAAAAATCGAGGACATCCGTCCTTAGCCAATCCTGGCTTAAACCGAAAATCAGGTCGGGAAAATCGAGGACATCCGTCCTTAGCCAATCCTAGCTTAAACCAACAATCAGGTAGGGAAAATTGAGGACATCCGTCCTTAGCCAATCCTGGCTTAAACCGATAATCAGGTCAGAAAAATCGAGGACATCCGTCCTTAGCCAATCCTGGCTTAAACATGTGCTTTGAAATTGGTCAACAAAGGACAGCCTTGCAATTTTATTAGAAAAGAGCAAATAAAATATTAAAAATTACAACTACGTATAAAACTTTCGCAAGTTAGTAATATTCCAGGCGCGAGGGATTTCAGTCCCATTCAGCTCTTCTAATTTATATGCTCCTCTAGCTAAAACCTGGGTAATTCTGAGGGGTCCTTGCCACGTGGCGTCTAGCTTTCCCTTGGTTTGTCCCAGATCAGCTCTTTTAAGAACTAGGTCTCCTACCCGGAAGCACCTCTTTCGAACTGTTTTGTTGTAAGCTACTCTGGCCCTCCCTCGCATGTGTTCCATTCGCACCGCCGCTCGATCTCTCTTTTCCTCAACTAAATCCAGAGCATCTTGGATCAATGCTTCATTCTGTGCTTGGTTGTAGCTCTGGATTCGATGAGTCTCCAGAATGATTTCCGCAGGGACCACAACATCCATGCCATATATAAGACTGAAAGGAGTTTCGCCTGTGCTTTCCTTGGGGTTCGTTCGATACGCCCAGAGTACAGCATTTAGCTCTTCCACCCATTTCCCTCCAGATCTTTCCAATCGTGATTTAAGCCCTTGGACAAGAATGCAGTTGGTTACCTCTACCTGGCCATTTGCTTGCGGATGATATAAAGACGTGAAATGCTGTTGTATTTTCATCTTGACGCACCAGTCCTTGATTTTGGCCCCCGTGAACTGGGTACCATTATCCGATATCAACACCCTCGGCACACCGAAGCGACAAACCACATATTTCCATATAAATCCCATTATCGCTTCTTTCGTTATCTTGGCTAGGGCCTCGCCTCAACCCACTTACTAAAATAGTCCTACAATTAGAAATCTTTTCTGGGCAAGAGCCATCGGAAACGGGCCGACTAAGTCAATCCCCCATTTCGCGAAAGGGCAAGGAGAGCTCATTGTTAACAGCTCTTCTGCTGACTGATGAATCAGTGGGGCCATCTTCTGACATTTCGCACACTTTTTCACAAAGATCTCGGCTTCTTTCCTCAACGAGGGCAAAAAATAACCAGCTCTTAATACCTTACTAGCCAGAGCTATGGCCCCCATATGATTACCACAACAACCTTCATGTATTTCCCTAAGCACCAGAGCTTCTTCCGTTTGGCCTAGGCATCTCAAAAGAGGTTGACCAAATCCTCGTTTAAATAGCTCTCCTTTGATTAAGCAGAACCTGACAGCTCTGTTTCGTATCTTTGTCGCCTCTCTTTTATCCTCCGGAATGACTCTTTGCTCTAGGTACACCTTTATAGGGGAACGCCAGTCCTCCCGTTCGATAACCGCGCAGACCTGCTCAGCTTCAAACTCCCCATCTGCCTTCAATAGAGTGATCGTTCGTTCGTAGCAGTTTGTAGCCGAGCTGGCCACCTTTGCTAAGAAATCAGCTCGTCCATTTTCCTCTCTAGGAACCTGGAGGACTGTTAACTCTTTCATTCCCCTGATCAGTTCTCTCAATTTGGTTAAATACTTCTGCATATTTTCCTCTCTTGTTTCAAACTCTCCACTAATTTGCCTGCAAACATGCTGTGAGTCTTCCTTAGCACATATTCGTTCTGCGCCTAGGTCTTTCGCCATCTGGATCCCTCTCAAAATGGCTGTTATGACCAGAGCATCCATGTGTGGGGCCAAGATGCCGTCGCGGTCTTCTGAACCAAAGCAAATGTTCGGTGCAGATGCTAGTTGCCCGACCTCTCGGGATGCTCTGACCAAGTCCTTGGCAGCCCTGACATAACTATGCTGAGCTCTTTTAGAGTGCTCATCCAGCTCTCCTCCCATGATCATTTGGATTTCTCCGTGAATGACCTGGGCCTGATCAGGTCTTCTTCCTCCTGTTCGCACCCTGTCCTAGTCTCCCTTGCCTTGATGAGACCGATCATAGTTCTTACTACCAAACCTGGCCTCTTCTTTCCTCATCCGAACATATTCCTTCAAGTGCCCAGCCTGGACCATCCTCTCCAATTCGTCTTTTAGGTGGGTGCAATGGTCAGTATTGTGTCCATACTCGTTGCGAAAGCGGCAGAAGCGATCAGATCTCTCTTTCCTGGGCCTCTGCGAGTAGGTTTTTGGCCACTTCAGGTCTGGATGCTTCTCAATTGCCTGCAGGATTTCGCCCTGCGGGGTTGCCAATGGAGTGTATTTGTCAAAGCGAGGTCTCCCCCCAGGCAGGTCTAACTTAAGCTTTTTCACAGCTCCTTTCTCCTCGCGATCATGCCTTTCTCTCTTCCTCTCTCCCTCGTCCTTGATTCTCAAGGCCTCTTCCAGGTGGATGTACTTCTCAGCCCTCTCCAGGAGCTCACCAAACTTCAAAGCTGGTTTAACAACTAGTGATTGAAAGAACTCACCTCTTCTCAATCCTTGTACTAGAGCATTTACCAACAGCTCTTCGGATGCCGACGGCACCTCTAACTTAGCGGTTGTAAATCTGTTGATGTATGCCCGAAGGCTCTCATTCTCCTTCTGCTTCAAGCTGAAGAGTTCAAGCGGCATCTTCTGATATTTCCTACAGCTCGTGAACTGATGCAAAAAGGCCGAGCTGAATTCATCAAAATTGCTGATAGACCTTGGCGGCAACTGGCTAAACCAGAGCTGTGCTGATTTAGTGAAAGTCATCGGAATGACCCGACACATGACTGCATCTGAAAATTTGTGCACAGCCGCTGCAATTCCAAACCGACTCAAATGGTCCCATGGGTCCGTGGTCCCATTATACTCGAAATCTAGGGACCGGTATGAAGCCGACACGTCGTCGCGGATCACCTCCTTCGTGAACGAGGTAACTCGTCGTATCGGAATTGCGTTGGTGCTTGTCATCTTCTTCTTAAATTCCCGCACTTCTTTTTGTAGGCTCTGCATCTGCTCAGCTAGGCCTGGAGTAGCCTGGCTTGAGATCTCACTATCGGAGGTGGAATAGTGCTCTTCCCTATCTCAGAGTGGGGTTCGCTCGGCCGCCTGATTACGCAAGGGCTCAGTCTCCGTCAATGGGACTGTCTTATTTGGTTGCGCCCCGGACGGAGGGGTTGACATCGCGGCAAATTTTTTCTCCACGGCTGCTTCCACAGCTTTGCCGATTAGTTCAGACAGCTTTCTGAGCAAGGCGTTATTCAACAGCCCTTTGGTAGCAGATTGTGGCTCGCTTGAGGGTGGCGCGGCGCCCGCCGCAGCTGCTGTTGATGTTTCAGCCTCTTTTGGCCTTAGTATCGACGGCTCAACTGACCGTGGCATACCCCATGGCGCGGCGGAGATGGGGGTTCCCCCAAGCTCTCCCACTAGATTTCCTCGGAGTTCGTCTGAAGCCATAAAGAATTTCTCACGCCTTAGCTTGATTTCCTTCCCACAGACGACGCCAATTGATTTAGCCCCCAAAAAACCAAGAGTAGCACCAAAGACTAAAAAGCTCTTCCGATCTGCACCACAAACAAGAGTTAGAAAGGACCACCGGGGGTTTTCGGGTGGAAACCTCTCCGATGCTTAAGTCAGTAAGCGTTTGAGGTGTATTTCCAGAAAAATAAGGAATGCTTCAATGCCAAAAGAAAAACATACCTCCCTCAGCCTTGAGGCCGAGATATTTATAGTTTCTTGCAGTGGGGACCCCAGCCGGGATCTCAGGGGTACATGCCGCGAATCAAGGGCCGTTATGGTAACCAATCCTGACAAGTGGTCGCACTTGTCTCTCTGTTAGGGGACCTAGAAGACAAACCTCCCCTATCTTCGCCCTTATATTTTCTCACTATTGGTCATCAGATCTTGACCACGACCAGGTCTTCTTTGTTTCAGGTCTGTCCTTGTAACTCTTTCAGATTTTGGCCGATCCCAAGGGCCAAGCCTACGATGATCCAGCTCTCTTCTTTCCAGACCATACTTAGCTCCGCTTTTCTAGGATTCTAGCTCAGTTATAGAGTCCGACAGAACTGTTCTAACCCCTTTCTTGCTTTATCAAATTGACCTGAGTCAGAGCTACCCCAACCAGGTCTGGCATACGTATTGCCCTATCAGTAAGTATTTGATCAAAACTTACATTTAATACAAATATTATGTCTATAGAACTCAGACGGTGTAATATTAAGGTAATAAAGTAGACGACGTAAACAAGCTACGGGATGCTCATCTGTGTACTAGGGACTATTATAATCATAATATCTATTTTCAGCTTAATTACATGTATTACATCGAAATGTGCAATACATGGGTAATTGAGTCCATGGATCCGTACCATCCTTAATTCTGGAGTACGGATTAATTTCGTGAAATCCCATAATAGAAAGAACAATAATTAAAATATTATCTATCATAAGTCTAAATGAGTCATCAATCGAAACTATCATCTTGGGATCATAATTCCCCTATATTTTCCTAGTTAAAGTATAATATTGCCTTTTATTATGTTTCAAATTAAAAACCTTTAATATTTACTTGACTAGATAAAATCGAAGGTACACTATAAATTAAGTATTTAATTCATAATCGTGTCATGGATACTAATAATCATAGTACACGATATGTCTCAATAAACACATATTCGATGATTATTATATGGTAAAACCAGGTTAGCTAAATTATAAGTGTGTAAAATGACATTATATGGTTTATTTTAATAAAATTATATTTTTTTTCCTATTTGTACCTTTTAAATGAGTTGAGGGCACATTTTGCCCTCGGCGTACCGAGGGCATTTTGTTGGCCTCGGTAGCTCTATTTTTTAAAAAATATAATATATATATATATACACACACATACTAATCAATTAGTAATTCTCGTGACTTTAAAATAACGAAACCAATTTTGTGGTATATTTACAAAAATTACGACACTTTATTAATTACGTTGGCAATGAAATAAGTCAATAGATTGTATCGTGGATACTTTTGATCATATTACACGATACATGTGCAATATATACAAGTTTGATGATAATTATCTCAACAAGCCAGGTTAACTAAATTTTAAGTGTGTAAAATGATACCATATAATTTATTTTAATAAAATTATATATTTTTTCTATTTTTAATGGGTTGAGAGCACGTTTTGCCCTTGGTATTGCCGAAGGAAAATAAATTCCCTCGATATTACAAAGGGTAAAATGTTCCTCTCAACAATTTCAATGGAATTTATACAGTATATGTGTCATTGAAAATCTTTCAGTATTTTCTTTAGTAACAGTGAAAAAAATTAACGACGAATTACCAAAAAATTTATCGAGGGTACAATTTCTTAAAGTTTTTCCCCTCGTCAAAATATGTCTCCGATAATTCCTTGGGTGAGGACAATTTTCCCTTCACTAACTCCGTCGGTATATTTTTGTAGTGAATACGACGTTGCGAACAATTATTATGATTGAAATTTGTACGGTACAAATACATCACTTGGGGTACATTTAGAATACACCTTGCTAATTATATTGTCTTAACCACGGTGAGACTGTCATGGTTTGTGGGAATAAAGAAAGGAAAGCAAAATAAAAAAGACCAATTAAAATGACAAATGATAATGATTTTTATCTTAGTTGAATATAAAATTTAGGAAAATACATTTTTTTACCTTTCAATTTATTGCTTTTTTTTTTTAATTTACTTTTACCTCTTAAAATATAAAATATTTTTGGAATGCACGATTTTGATAAATTATCTTTTACTATTAGTTTTTCAGAAATGAGGTGGCTGGAAAGCTGTTTGCGCGACGAAAAAATAGTTTTTTAGGTTTAAGAGGGCTTATCAGTTGAAATTTTGCGAGGTAACTAAGAAAATGAGAAAAATCCAACAAAACCAAAAAAAAATGGAACGAGGTACCAAAGTCGATAAGTAAATGTATGATAACGTAATTATGTTTAGAGTTATCGGCATCGGATTAGGCTGAATTTTGTCTGATGGCTCAAAAATATGAGAAGAATCCAATAGGATCAATGCAATGCAACCAGGATAAAGCTTCGAAAGTAGGATCACCGGAAAAATCTTCAAACTTTGTGATTCTCTCAAAAAAACTGAACAAGTTACCAAAAAATATTGATTAAATGAAGTTTTTAGTTTAAGGGTGAAACAACTTTCAAAATTCCAATATTTCAGTCCAAATGGTCGCTGATAATACCTCTAAAACCTCGCAACCAATTTATCTGTTGTTTACATACCTTTTTCTGCCATTTTCAATTAAAAATAATAATTCGTCAAATTCGTGAATTTCATGAAATTTTAATTGTTTATTTTTAAGGAAGTAAAAAAGATTGTCACAAATTGAGAGGGGAAAAATGATTTTCCCTAATTAAAATGAGGAGTTTTTTGAATCTAGGTATTGAAGAACAGAGTTAAAGTCAAACCAAGATCGTAGCATTAGCTCTACTCTACGAATAGTAGATAAAAGAGTTTTTTTTTTCTTTTTACAAAACAAAAGGATAAAATGAGTTTTTTTGTTCTAATGCTGATTAGAGAAAATTAGAATGTGCAGTCTTTTCCTAATATTAATTTATCACGCCTAATATATTATCAATATCTTATTTTTAGCAAGTTGCTTGAAATAGCTTATTAGAATGAAATAAGTTGTGTTCCTATAATAAATTTAATCAAACAGAGCATAAATAGTTTTACTTTAATGGTCACAAAATAAAATAAAACAGGTTTGCAAAATTAAAGACACTGATTTCTAATTCTTAAGACTTATATTAGTTTTTGAAAATGTATAGCTTCATTGAAGTAAAAATCGAGATATGAACTATATGATAATCAGTAAAGTAATCAACCCTCTGGAGGGTATTTTGGTAATATGCCCGTTGGGCAACATTATAAATAGACGAGTAAAATTGTTTTTCTGGCATTATTTACTTCAGAAAAAAAAAAGTAGAGTTGGCTTTTTGGCTCTGTTTTCATCATGGAGACCAAAAAACGGAAGAGAGAGGCGGAGACCAAAAAACCGAAGAGAGAGGCCGAGCAGCCGCTGCTCTTCGATGGTATGTTCAAATGCTTAAGTCTGCTATTTCTTCTTTTTTTTTTAACTTCTCTGCCCTTCACATTTTTAGATCCAAACAAGATTGCATTTTTATGCGTATTAAGTTTTAAAAGCTTGCATTTTTGTGTAAAGATGACTTTATATTTTTACTTATTTCACATTTAAGAAGAATCAAGAAAGACTTCCAAGTTGTTGATAGCAATCTACTCTTGAAGCATACATTATTTTTATTTCTCAAGCTTCACAGATAAAAACGATTGGATTTAAAAAAAAGTTTGCATTTTTGTGTAAAGATTACAGTTTTTGAGCTTTTTAACTACATTTTTATTTCTCAAGCTTCACAGATAAAAAACGATTGGGTTTTAAAAAAAGTTTGCATTTTTGTGTAAAGATTACATTTTTTTTTTACCTTTTAATTATATTTTTATTTCTCAAGCTTCACAGATCAAAAACGACTGGGTTTTGAAAAAAGTTTGCATTTTTGTGTAAAGATTACATTTTTTTGACCTTTTTAACTACATGCAGATGTGTTGGCCCCAAATGGCCAATCTATTATAGTTAAAAAGGTTGAAGATTGGATGATGAGCTATCTTGAGAAGCCTGTAGGGGAAGCTGAAGCCACCCTGATGAATTTCATCTTAAAGGTAAATACTCTATGCATGCAATAAACTAGAAAAACCAATCATTTAATTTCCTTTTTTAAATCTTTTGATCTGGTTTTGATACGTATAACAGATTCCATCTGTTTGTAGAGTATGATTTAAAATTTACGTTCTCAGCGAAACTAAAGTGTGTTTTGCAAGCGATTTGGATTTAAATTTTGTGATTTATTTATTACCGGCGAATAATTTTGTTTAAACTAATGAACATGAGTGGCCCATTATTTTTGTTGAGAGCCCATATGCTTTTATTTTTATATTTTAGTTTTACTGTAACTTAGCCCAGTTATCAAAATGAAAAACAGCCCACTAAATTATAAATCCAATCCAACCAAATAATTAAATTAAAAAAAAAGGAAAGGGAAATTTAAACAAATGATCCCAAAATCCCATTCACCAAAACAAAACCTCCAAATGCACACTTTTTGTCCGTTCAATTTCCGGTAGCTCCATCGGTAAGCATTCAAATCCATAACTTAAGCCTCCATATTCTAAATCNTTTTGTCCGTTCAATTTCCGGTAGCTCCATCGGTAAGCATTCAAATCCATAACTTAAGCCTCCATATTCTAAATCCTAAACTGTAATATAGTGATTTGAATATTATTTTCTTTATTGGCTTCTGTATTTTTATTATTCTGGTAGGCCTTTTGCAATACTGTGAAAAATGATATGGGAATCACCGATGATTGGTGATTGGGAAAAAAAATAGTATTAATAGGTGAAAGGTTACAACAACTTCCCAAGATTTGGGGAAAATAATAAAGGAAATATATAATACATATTAGGCTAATTAAGCTAAATATACGTAAATAATTACAAGAGATTACAAAGTCATCTATTTTTCTTATTACCACCCCCCGCAAGCGTTGCGTGCGGTGGAGGCAAACACAAAGTTTGGACTGAAGAAACTCAAAAGTCGGGCGAGGAAGACTTTTTGTGAAGATATCAGCAAGTTGAAGATGAGAGGGGACAAAGTGAGTAGTCAGCTTGTGGGAGGATACTAGTGTTGGGAATCGAGGGTACCGTCGCGCAGCGGAAAACAAATTTTTTTAAAATAATTGAATCAAATTCAATTTGACGACGGCACAATTTTTAATCAATTAATTCAAACAATATTTTAATTACTTTTAATAAATAGAAACAAATCGATTTTCGTAAAATAAATAAACACGATCAGTTTCTACAAATTTTTTATTTTGGTTTTGGGCCCAGCCTTAAGCCATGGGCTTGGTTTTTAAATTAAAAATAAAAAAATAAAAAGAAAGGATAAAAGCAGAAGGGACGGGTTTATATAAAACACAAGAGAAGAGTTTGTTTCAAATAGGGAACACTTCACTCCAACAAAAAAAAAGAACGACAAATCGGTTTTCCTTTATAGCCTGATTTAATTCTTAACATTTAAGAATGAGGGATTTTAATTTTATATCTCATCCGAAATTTAGTTATGATCAATTGTTGATTCTTTACAATTTATCATCATCGAACTTAGTTTCATCCATTCATCATATGAACGATAAACTAAAACGATTTAGTTGGTGTTCTATTAATTTCAAATTAATTTAACAATTTAAATTAATAAATTAATCCAGCACCTATTTATCGAATTCAAATTGATTTGAAAGATCGATTATCTTATTGGGCTCTAGTTGATTTTAATTTCATTAAATTATGGATCAACTAATTTTTCTTATAGAGACTCGAGAATAATTAAGTTTTAAGATAAGACTGTCAAACAGTCTAGCACGTAAGACTGTCGGACAATCTGACACGTGATTTCCCGTGAAATTCTAAGGCCAACCAATTATTCAGCTATAAGAAATTCCCAATCACAAGATAATATCCAAATCAACAATTCAACAAATTCAACATGCTCTCGAAAGCAAAAACACATAAGCAATTAATTGATTTAAAAAACCTAGCTCTGATACCACTGTTGGGAATCGATGGTACCGTCGCGCAGCGGAAAACAAAAATTTTTAAAATTTAAATAAATTGAATCGAATTCAATTGACGACGGCCCAATTTTATAATCAATTAATTCAAACAATGTTTTAATTGCTTTTAATAAATAGAAATAATTCGATTTTCGTAAAATCGAACGAGCATGATTATTTCTATTAAACATATATATATAACAATTATATATATTTATATATAATAATATATTAAACTTATATATAACATTATATACATATTAATATATTAATTATATATTTAATTATATATTATATATTATATAAACATTTATAATATATATATTGTATAAAACACATGCATGCAAATATTAACATATAAAACTAATCCATGCATGTATCATATATATAACATATTTATATATATATATATTTAATACACTTTGCATGCACATGCATAATCATACATTCAAAAGCATGCAAACATATATATGTATTTAATACATTTACAGATCACGTATGCACTTATTTAGCATGCAAACATCTATGTAAAATTCATGTTACAACATGCAAACATTTCATATTACATATATATATATCAAACATTAACACCACACACTGCACAGCATATAGGTCAAATTCAGATTCATGCATGCATTTCATTTCATACAGCACACACAATTCATATATAAAACATATATATATATGTTAGGCTTTAAAGAACACATATATATCAGACATGCAGCAAGGCGTAAAACATACATATCATATATATACTGCATACCTTTATATATCACATATATATAAAACGCATGCAACCATATATATATAATCAAACGGCCATCGTACCTCTCGTCACTGCGGAGATCCGGCGACGCAGCTGGAGGACGTCGACTCACGGGACGGCGGACCCGGCTAGGCAGCAGCGTGACGGAGATGCGAGGTGCCCGGCAAGCGCTGTCTCCATTGCGTTCAAGAGGCTGAAAACAGCAGCGTGCTTCGGCGACGGGCTGCTCGCAGCAGGCGCTCCGGCGGACGAACGGAATCCGGCGAGACGAAACAGCAAGATTGTGGCAGCAACCGGGTCTCCGACGAACGGCGAAGAGGCTGCGGCAAAACCCTTTTAAAAAGCAGCGGCTTCACGGCTCCGGCGCGGCAGTTTGGCGATGACGGTCCGGCAGCTGCGACGTGGCTCCCGGTGAATCGGTGTCACACACCGTATTACCCGACGTCCTTACGACGGAGCACTAGATCCGTCGAAGGATTGAGAACGACGAAACGAGAAATACGACGACCGAATGTTTCGGTATGTGTGGGCGGCCGGCGGCAAGCGGCCGCGGCCAAGGTGGACGTACGGATGGGAGCTTTAGGGGTTAGTCCTTTTGGTGGCTAGGTTTTCGTCTGTTTCCTTTTTTTTTTTTTCGAAGAAGAAGACCTTTTTTATAAAACCCTTCCTTTTTGTTATTATCCCTTTTTCCAAACCCGTCTCAC
>BMAC01000024.1:29348-46434 GCA_014905375.1 Phtheirospermum japonicum | reverse complement strand
TATTGGCATTCCATATCTTTTATCCCTTGCTAGTTGCATAGATATGGTCCTGATGAAGTTACTTTATTACGGTGGATTGGTCTAGCAGAACCGTGAGATAATCCAGCACGTAATGTAACTCGTCGAACTTGTTCCTAGTCATAGGGTTACGCCATAATGAGGATACAGGCCCTTTCCCGGTATAAAAGATATTATTTCGAATAAGAAACGATTGTATTACTAGAGAAAAGTCAGACCACAGCCACAAGTTGGCTTGTTGGTCACCTTATTCCAACAACTAGCTCGCGAACAAAGTGATAGTCGAAGTCAATATGCTTAGCGCGTTTATGAGGGACAGGATTTTGGCTAAGGAAAATAGCGCTGTTATTATCGCAAAGAAGCTGAGGCCGACAGGATGGAGAAGACTGAAGCTCATGAAGAAGATTCATTAACCAGACAATTTCAGCAGCAGCATTGACCATGGCACGATATTCAGATTCGCAACTGGAACGAGCAACCGTAGGTTGTTTCTTGGCACTCCAAGAGACAAGATTGCCGCCAAGGAAGATAGAGTAACCATAAGTAGAACGACGAGTATCAATACAACGAGCCCAGTCAGCATCTGAGTAGCCAATGACGGAGAGGGTCGGACTACGAGTGAAGGATAATCCGAAATGAATGGTGCCTTTCACGTACCTAAGAATGCGTTTGACAGCCTGAAAATGAGCATCTATTGGAGACTGAAGAAACTGACTGACGAGATTAACAGCGTAGGAGAGATTTGGTCGAGTAATGGTTAAGTATTGAAGGGCCCCTACAAGGGATCGGTAAAGAGTGGGATCACGAAACGCAAGACCATCACGAACAAGAACCTCTCCGGCAGATAAAGGTGTAGCAACGGGCTTGGAGTCCAATAACTCAGCACGCTTAAGTATATCATGAGCGTATTTAGCTTGGCCAATAAAAAGACCATTAGGAGTATAKGAGACTTCAAGACYGAGAAAGTAGTTAAGGCKACCGAGATCTTTAATGGYRAATTCCTGATGGGYACGGGAGATGAACTTTTGGAGCAAGGATGAGTCATTACTCGTCACAATAATATTATCAACATAAAGGAGAAGGAAGATAGTGGAGTTGCCCTTACGAAAGTGAAAGAGAGATGTATCGGATCGACTTTGACAGAAACCCATACTGAGGAGATAAGAGCTGAACCTTTGAAACCAGGCAAGTGGAGCTTGACGGAGACCATATAAAGCTTTCTTGAGGCGACAAATGTGATTGGGAAATCGAGGGTCAGCAAATCCAGGAGGTTGGGCCATGAAGACTGGTTTGGTAAGAACACCATTGAGAAAGGCGTTTTTCTCATCAAGTTGACGTAAGGGCCACCCACGCTGAACAGCAAGAACCAAAACAACACGTACAGTCGCAGCCTGTTCATTCTACAAAATTAATCTTGTGGACCCGAGGGACCGTTCGACCACGCTGATTTGTTCGGGGAGCCTGTCAGCCATCTTATAATGAACCCTCCCACGAATGCGTCAAGGGTTGTGTCGTGGTGCAGTAACAAGATTCACGTACAAATTAATCTAAATAAAAAAAATTCACCAAATCTACTACTTCCTCAACAATAATCGCCACCTGTACATCCTCCTGTTCAATGTCCATCCTAGGATGCGAAACTTCTAAAGAGAAGACGACAGTCAATTAGTAGCTCCCAGATTGAAAAGGGCAATGTACGAGCTTTCCACAATACAGAGATGTAATTTACGCTCATATATGCAAAATTAAAACTAACAATCGGTTGCAGGTATGAACAGTATATCTAAGCCTGGGCATGTATATAGAGACATACACACACACACACACTGGTATATATGTAGACCTAAAATTAACATATGTTTGTAGATATGAAGAGTATATTTGAGTTGGGGTAGATATATAGAGACATACACACACACTGTAAGTACAAAAAACCACTAACACACCTGCGTAGTAATGGGCCAACAAGAAACCCAATGGAACATAAAAATTCTAGACCGACTAGTATATATAGCCCAGGGTTTCTTACCTTGTTGATTCCGATTAACTTCGATTTCACCCAATTGTGCCTGAGCAACTAGGGTTCTTCGTCCAAGCCACGGATATGTAATTGATTCACCATGCATAATTTCACTGAGTATTAAGGGTAATTTTGTCCGAATTTAATACTATGGGGTCACAATGGTAATTTCGTGTTATGGACTAGCACGGATAATTAAATCCTACTCTCACCCCTGGGATAAGTTATTAGGTGAAGGCGGGATGCTATCACGGGTTGTGATTTTTATCACAATGGAAACCAATGCATAATTAGGACAGATATCCGCCGTTATCCCGTCCTGTCCCCCAAACCAAGCGGACGTAAATGTATCTATTCCCTTTCCGAGTGGGGCCTGCATTCGAAGCAGGCTTTTCCAAATAAGCAATGTAAGGTGAAAGTAATATCTTGTTTTAAACTCAGATTGCTTTAGAGTGATTAACTTTAAATGACTTGAAATAGAAATATATATAAAAATAAACATATAATCCCACGAAAGTGTACCTATGTAGTATAAAAGGAATTCAACTGACGTTTCCAACGGAGTTGACCCATTTGACCTTGTAATGTCTCACTCATTGGTTTTTCCTGACCCACTTGGGAAAAAATCTCCTTGCAGTCGATAATTAGTTAAGAAATTATATATTTTTCCTATATCAAGTTATATATATATATATATTAAATGTTATAAAATATTGTTAAAATGAAATAAGGGGATTTTATCAAGAACTAAGCTTAAAATAAAAACAAATAAGGACACATATATGCTTCCCCCAGAGCTGGTAATGGGCTGGGACGAAATGTTCACCACATTTTTGGAGGCTGAAGCCCGGCCCACATGGTGAAAGGTAGTACAAAATGCTCGGACCGGACCAAAAAGGACTGATTTTAGCACGTTCATTCTAGCACCGTATCGAGGGATTAGATATCATTTGAAAGAGTGGTCGAACGGTGCCTCGGGTCCACAAGATTTTAAAGAGTTATTCAACTTAAGTCACGCGAAAGCAAGAAATGTAATCAAACGTTCTTTCGGATTGTTGAAACAAAGATGGGCAATTCTACGTAGCAGCGCATTCTACCCTATTCAAACACAAAATCGAATCATCATGGATTGTTGTCTCCTACAAAATTATATTCATTGGTAATGGATGTTGACCCATTGTAGGAAGAGGAAATCGGTGAAGCAGACGAAGTGCCACAAGAACAGTAGCTCGAGTTTATTGATCAAGTGCGACCTGCTGAAGACTGGACAAACTAGAGGGATCGTATGGCTGTGAACATGTACAATGAGTGGAGAGGCATATGAGTGTTTTTAGTTGTTGACATGTAATGTTGGAACTTATCGTTTCGGATTGTTTTCCTTTTATTATTATTATTTCTGCCTTTTGTTAAGCACGAAGGATAATTTCTTAAGTTGTTGCAATGTATTTAATTAGTGTTATTTTACTACAATCGTAACTATTTGTTGTACCCACCACCAGAGTTATTTAATTAAGATTATTTTACTACAATCGTAACTATTTGATGTACCCACCACTAGAGTTATTTATTTATGTATTCCTGATAGAAGCCCGTATGCAATTGTTTATTACACTTGTGCCGAGCTCGCTAAAGGGACTAATATGTACTCGATTTCGGTATGAGAGCTATGAATGTATGTGTTCGTGGTTCTGTGAATGCGTATAAAAACAGCGGTAGTAGATTATGAGTGCTCATACATATATAAATATATGCATACATATTTATACTCATATATATATATATATATATATATATATATATATATATATATATATATATATATATATATAGAATTAGGTTCAAATGAGAACCATGTCTTTATATGTGGACCTAGGGTCAATTATGGGCCTTAGATCTAATTAAATGGATGGATCAGAATTTTTATGTATTTCTTTATTTGATTAAAAGAATTACGATTGTATAATAAAAGCTCTATTTCGCAGGTTCGCATATAATGACATGGTTCCCATTTGAACCCACCCATATATATATATATATATATATATATATATATATATATATATATATATATATATATATATAAAACACAAGATGCTGTGTCTTTCATTTTTTGTAAATATATGTGTAAGGGCAACAAACCATGTGTGTTTATTATTTTTTAGGAGGATGCCAACGCAAAAAATATGCGATTCAAGTCATGGCCATTGTACGGTGATTGGTGTGAAATATCTGGCAAGGATCGAGCTACTGGTGAAAACGCGCAAGCATTTGCAGATGCTATGAACGAGTTTCCCCCTCACCCCAGACAGTCTAACGGTATGGGAAACGATGGACCAGCGTGCTCTGAGCATGGAATTCCAACGACCGAGTGCGAAAACAACAGCCGTAAGCCTTGCGAGAGCAGCTCTTCTGCCCAAAAAAACGTAAGAAAATGGTTGATCAAGATCCATTGTAAGAGCGTTTGTACCGGTTGATAGAAGGATTATGCGATAAAACAGATAGTCGTCTGGGGGATCTAGCCCAGCGTATTGGATATCAACAAGATGCGAAACACCAACAGAAACCTGTGTTCGATGCTCTGGCTATGATGAGTGATAGAAGAGTTTTAGTGGTGATGGATAAATCAACGGGTTCATGGCTTGGTATTATCGAAAACCGATTCGGTTGTGAGAATCAAAGTGTTTCAAGATTTGAAAATAAAATAAAAATAAAAATAAAACAATTAACCTAGCTAAACTAATCTAGAAATTGAAATTGCATGTGGGTAGGATGCCTCGTCGTATGCCTCAAATAGAAAATGCAAAGCAATAATGAAAATAAGCAAGAAAATGCAATGTTTCACCAAGTACAAGCATGCATGCACAAGGTACAACTATGCATAAAATCCTAAATAATGCAAATAAGTAAAAACTACAAGCATGGATGTAAAGAGCAAGAAAAGTTGACTTGAAAGTTTAAAACTTTAAGGAAAATAACAAGTAACAAAGTGTAGATCTAAGATTTAACCTAAAACTATGCATGAAAATAAAATTGCAAATAAAGCATAGGAAAGACTTGAAATCAAGACGATCTAAGACTCGATCTATGATCTAGATGTGTCACTCATCTATATTCCATATCCAATTCTTAAGATCTAACATGAATTCAAGGTGCTAAGACAAAAGGCATAACATGAAGAACAAGCACGGAAATGAAGAACAAAGCATGGAAATAAAGTATAAAACATGAAATTGAAAGGAAACTTACTTGAATTAAGAAATGAAACAAAGCTTGAATGTAATTTCATCAAAAGTAACAATCCAAAGGAGTATTTGGATTCTTCTTAGGCTTGCAAACCCAAGGAGGTGCTTGAAATTAAATCTAATCTAGAAAAGGAAATTACATCAAAACTTGAAATTAAATATAAAACCTAAAAAAGAGAGAACTATCCAATAGCTTTAGAGTAATTTTGATCCCAACCCCAAGTTAGGGTTGGGAAGGGAGTGATTCTTTTCAATGGTGCAAGGTGTGGGCTTTATATAGTTGTTTGTAGTTGCAAAAATGTCAAAAACACCAAAGTTCCCGCAGCCCTCAGCGTTGCAGTCGATCGACTGAAGGGCAGTCGATCGACTGCTCTGCTTGCAAGACGTTGGCTACTGGCCGACAGTCGACTTAGGGGCTTCTAAGTCGATCCGACAGTCGATTTCTGGCTTTGCACGATCCAGGGTGGTTTCGGGTATTTCTCGTTTTTCGATCTGAATCGTCCACCGAGCGAATATAATCATTTTAGCCACCTTCAAAACAAGAATTTGAACTTAAAAACCCAAAAATAGCACAAACATCTCACATATTGTACTCTTAAAGCCAAAAAAAATAAAAATAAACGAGAAAAGTCCTAAAACCTAACGAGAAACGACTCAAAACTACTAGACACGACGCTAAACCCTAACTAAAGACACGAGAAAAAACACAACAATTACATGTCATTATAGTATAGTGGTGAGCATTCCCGCCTATCACGCGGGTGACCCGGGTTCGATCCCCGACAACGACGCCATTTTGTTAGAAGTGTTTTTGTGGTATTGAAATATATCAACGGGTTCATGGCTCGATATTATCGGAAATCGATTTAATTAAAGAATTCAATGTGTTTCAAGCTTAGAAAATTGAAGGAAAATGAAAATAAAGCAAATAAACTAACTAAATCTAATGAAACATGCAAATGACTAACTAAATATGTAAAATGCAAGTTGGTAGGATGCCTCGGTCGTATGCCTTCAATGAAAATGCAAGCAAAATCGAAAATTTAGCAAGAACAAGCAATGTTTCATCAAGTTCAAGTATGCTTGCATGAGCATAAAAACTTGAAGAATGCAAATTTTCGTAAATTGAAAGCATGAATAGCAAGAGCAATAAAAATAGATGGGAAAGTTCAAAACTTTACAAGAAATAACAAGCAACAAGCAATAGATCTAAGATTTAGCATGAAACAAAGTACAAAAATTTAATTCAAAATAAAGCATATGAAAAACTCAAAATCAAGCCGATCCAAGACCCGATCTATGATCTAGACGTGTCACTCATCTAGATTCCATAACCAATTCTTAAGATCTAACATGAAATCAAGGTGCTAAGACAAAAAGCATAAAAATGAAGAAAATGCATGTAAAATAACGTGAAACTACACGATCAAGGCCTCGATCTATGATCTAGATGTGTCACTCATCAAGATTCCATGGACGATTCACAAGATTAAGCACTAATTCTAATAGCTAAGGCAGAAGGCATAAAATAGATGAAGAACAAAGCATGAAATTAAAAGAAACTTACTTGAATTAAAAAGGAGAAACAAAAGCTTGAATGAAATTTCAAGAAATTAAAATCCAAGGGAGTACTTGAATCCTTCTTGAGCTTACAAACCCAAGGCAAAAAGCTTGAAATTTTGTTCTAAGAGCTAGAGAGAGAATTTTTAAACCCAAACCCAAGCTTGGGTTGGGAGAGGAGTGTGTTTCTTACAAAATGAGAGATGGGTCTATTTATACAAGGTAATTAGGGGTAAATGGGTCAATTATGCCTTATAAGCTTGGATGTCCCTATATTTGACCAATTTTGACCCAAAATGGTCATATAAAACCATTTGGGTCGAATTGGCTCAGTTGGCTCGGCATTAGCCGAGCTAGGCTCAGTGCTGGGCGAGACTGGGCGGCAAGGCTTGGCAGGGCTCGACGTTGGTCGGTAGGGCTCGGCTGCTCTCGGAAGGACTCAGCGCTGGGTCTCGGCAGCGTGCAGGCAAGCGCGCACAGGTGCGCGCGGGACTCGGCGAGAGTGGCCGGCAACACTCGGTGCTGGTCGGCAGCTGCACGCGGGACTCGCCTTGGCTCGAGCTAAATCAAGCCAAGGGCCAATTTTCACCTTCTCTTTGCCTTCTTATCAAAATCTAACAAAAATAACACCCATAACGAGAAACACGAAAAACAACAAAATGAGAAAACAAACGAATAACCTAAAGAAACTCGATTAAAAACTACTAATATCAACATAAAACTCTAATTAAAAATACGAGAAAAATACCACAATTACATGCAAAATAATGAGCTTCCTCACGGTTGAGCAAAAACTATCCGTGTCCAAGAAACTTTGCACTAATGGCAATGGTGCGGATATCTTCTTCAGCCTGGATGAGGATAACAAGGCGGTGATGGTGAAGATGCTGATCGAAGGACAACTTTAGATTTAATACCGCCTTTACATATTTTCGATGTACTTCGTATTTTGTTGAAGTTAAACAATGTATAATGTTTCGGGACATAACGCTCTAGTACTGTAGTAGGTCGGGTATTGGAGGTTATATGGTGGTTCCTTTTTTATGAATTATGGTAGTGATGTTGTGGATGTTAGGAACTTTTGTAGGCTTCAATCACTGTCTTACTGTCCGTTTGTATTTTATATGCTCAAATACGTCTTTTTTGACTGACATAACTAGGATGAGAATATGAGTAGATGTTAATATGCTCAAAATACGCCAGCTGATGTAGTGAGAACAATGGTTGACAACTCGAGACACTTGATTGTGCTAAGGGCCGTGCTCAAAACTGCAAGAACTGTCCCACATTGGAGCCTGAACTTGCAAACATCGAGTTTAAGTTAGCCCATGTGAGTAGTGACCACCAGGATCAACCCCTAGGCCGGGGAAGCAATCGAACTGGGTTAGTCTATCCGCTGGGATGATTTGAGCTGGGTCCTGGGCTTTGATCTGTAACCCGGATTGGCCCGGGTATGAAGCCTATTAATTGCCCTAAAACACTTGGACAACTTATTGCCTTTTACCACCATATTTATTCCTACCGAGTATTTTTAATTCGTATATTAAAATCATGGCTCTACAACCTCCATCAAAGTTCACTCAACAATCTCCATCAATTTAATATCCACAACCAATCTTTACAAATTCTATCTCAAAGGATATATGCACGCAACTATTATTAATAACCGTACATGTAATATTACTAACAACAACCACAAGTTAAATATGGCTACAAAACCGATCATGAACTATTAATAGGAACTAGAACTAAACAAATTGTATTTTTTTTATTATTAATAATCACTTCTCTTCACTATGCTATATCATGGTTTACTCTCATAATAAAAATTGTATATTTATATTTAATCACTTCTCTTCTGTATGTTCTATCTACTGGAAATAAAAGAAAAGAAATGCTATCCTTCTTGACTATCTAAACTTTCCTATATTATATTATGGGTAGATTAAATACACTAAATTAGGTATATTTAAACCATTATTATTTATATAGTATAATTCTCCATTTATGTAGTATACAATTATTAATAGTAGTCATTCATATTATAAATATTTTGAAATTATTAAATTAGGTGTTCTGAGATAATAATTCTTCATAAACATAATATTCTTTTACATATATAAATATTTATATATATAATATTTCATCTCAATATTTGAGTTTTATTCATTTACTTGAGAATTATATTATAAACAAAAAATAATAATAGAAAATAAATATGTAAATCGGAAATATAGCAAATTGAACCAAACAATAAAACACGGAAGAAATAAAATTTAAAAAGAAAATTTGCATGACGAAGAAAGAACTAATTGAGATACATTCTTCAAATAAATATAAATATTAATTTTTAATATGCTAAGAATCAAAATATTATAATTTAAAATGTAATTTAACGAAGAAATAAAATTACACTTGCTAATCATATCGTCTAAAATTAATTTTTTTGGCTAACAATAATCAATCACAACTTTGATCATAAACTAGTATAATATATAAAGATAGTTATTATTTGGAAAAACAAAAGAATACTAATTGATTTGATCTTTTAAAATAAATTCAAATAAGAGCAGAAGACAAAAAATGAAAAGTGTGTGAAGACGAAAATAAATCTTGATTTGGCCTATGGTCGGATATACACTCGATTAAATGTTAATTATGGTCACACACTCCACTCCATCATAAATATTCATAGGTGGGAGCGGTATAGCTGAGGTCGAGCAGTTGACTTCCATGGATTGGACGTGAGAAAAGTGTCGAGCCAATGCACCAACTTCTAATCAATAATTACGTGTAGTTGTTGATCCTTCTAATTAAATGAACATTAAGTAGGGTAGAAAATATGTCAATCAACACTTACGTGGTTAGGCCTGCGTTTATGATCCTACCTACTATTCGAAACACTTCCTGCCTACATAAAGAACTATCAACGGACATACTTCGGCATATTTTCCATATATGGGTTGACAAACACAGTAGGAGAAAGAGAAATCAGGTATGTTTCACCAATAGTGGACATGTACAATTTTTTTTATACGGGTGGAAACGAAAAGCAAATGGGCTGACCAAACCTAAGTTGTCTCTGTTTTATATAGTCGCGTTAAATTATATTTTTCCTCTTTTTTCTTTTGGGCCAGGAACCCGAAAATGGTGAGGACGAGGAACCAGCGGGTAAGAAACCTATGGCCATGGTTGAACTAGGGCCCTCACACGCCGGGCTACAGCCGAGACAATGACATGGAGGGTTACTAGTGCAGAAACAACTTTCCAGAACGCCCTATTTCTGCAAATCTAGAACGCCCTGCTGAGGCATTCATTATGGAGCTGTTCTAGAAAGTCTAACAATCTAAAACGCCCGGCTGAGGTGTTCTAGAATGTCAAACTTTCTAGACGGTTATCTGAGATGTTCTAGAAAAAAAATTCAGCCGTTCTAGAAAGTTATTTTTACCGATTTCCCCATTCTGGAAAATAACTTTCTAGAACATCTTATAAAACATGCGTTCTGGATGTATACTTTCCATAACGTCTAAAAAATAGGTGTTCTGGAAAGTATACTTTCTAGAACCTCTTAAAAAATAGGCCTTCTGGAAGTATACTTTCTAAAACGTTTCAAAAAACAGACGTTCTAAAAAGTTTATTTTCCAGAACGTCTTTAAAAACAGACGTTCTAGAAAGTATACACTCCAGAACGTCTTAAGAAACAGACGTTCTAGAAAGTATACTTACCGGAATGTCTTAAGAAACAGACGTTCTAGAAAGTTTGCTTTCTAGAACGGTTTTTTGATATCCGTTCTAGACTTTTACATTTTTGGAATTTCATTCCAGATTTATTTTTCGTTTTCCAGGCCTGCTCATATATTAAAATTTTATTACCTATTTAAATCACAAAATACATTTCATTTATATAACCCCAAGATCAAACAACACATGTAATTAATCACAATAATACACAATCACCATGAGATGTCAATACAAACAACACAAGTATCCAAATACACGATCAACAAATCTTAAAATAGAAATCACCAAAAGACGATGAGTACCTATTTTTCTACCATTCAAGTTATCCACAAATATTTTATTTCCTACACTCCAAAATATTGCACACCCTACATGGTGATCAAGGAATGACATCTAATAAACACTCAGCCCAACGTCTACGTACATCATCAATTTCATCGTCCAAATAAGGTTGTTCCATATTGAGTACCTGCAGGTCAATAGGAAAATGCAACCGTAGTTAATGAAAAATGACGGAAAATAATGTGTTATAAATAATATTAATAAAATGATCAAAATAGGCTATGTTAATTTCTACACGATGGTGAAGAAGATGGTGTGTGTTCATTATATTATATAATTGTAATAATTATTTAGCAACTATTAATTTATTATATTATTTTCGTGAATATTATTTACAGCAAAAGGAAAAACCTCAGCAACTTGTATTGAATAATGGAGCAAGTTGGGGGATTGGCAGAAAAGTCAATGGTCAACGTCGCGTTATTAATTAAGAAAAAAAAACTGGTGTATTGTAGAATATTGACTTGCACGCATACAATACCAGGAACTGAATTATTATTGTCTGGAGGAGATTACAAGTACTCAAATGTAGTCAACTGTAATTACCAAGTCCAAATACAATTTAATTTCATTACTAAGGCAAATTAGGTGTGTAGGCTATAGTCCTAAGGGAAAGGAAATAAAAACGTTCGCTCCGTTTTCTTTTAAATTATTTATTATATATAACCGTCACAATGAAATGATATCATATCCAGTATCTTCGATGTATATTTGCTAAAGTCTCAAATGTAATAATATAACAAAGCAAACTAGTTTGTACTAGGCAAGCTTTGCGCAGCAAATTTAACCTAATGGTGTAGAAATGATAACTCAAACCCTCAATTTAAGATTATTTTCTCAAAAATATTATTACTTTCACTTCATTTCTATCACGACGCATGCAAACACTAGAAAAAAAAAATAATTATGAATTAAATAAATTACTATACATTCAACTTGAATTTACATAATATCCTCCATGCACAATAAAATTATGGTAAATATCCAGTACAAATATGGTAAATAGATTAGGCAAATAGATCACAATAAATTTACCTTCGGATAAACCCACTGAGACTTCTTTAACTGGTAGGTGTGCGTCCCCTTTATCATTTGATATGCATTATATGCCCTATATGGTAAATAAAAATTATCAAGTAAAAAAAGAAAAAAAGATACCACAAGATATAATTCTAAAAATCATACGTCTCAATCTTATCGGAAATCCTTTTCTTCGGCCTTTTCCCCTTGGAGCAGAACAAAGCCACACTATTGTTTTTAGGACAAAGAACCATCAATTGCCAATAATTCCTATAAAATATGAAATAAGACAACATAATGAAAAATATTAATTATAATAATAAAAAAAAATCTGTAAACCAAAAGAAGAGAGTGCCATCGACTATCAAAAAATAAAAGAACTTTTTACTCGTAAATAGGTGCAAGAAATTGCTCAAAATCTCCTTCTGCAATTCTTTTCCGAAGCAGCACGCCTATTTCTTCATTGGTATTTCCATGACTTTCAAGGATTAGCGGACACATCGATCCACATTTATCGTTACGCTCCGACAATTTCAATATGTTGTAGAGATACATACAACATTAGAACATTGTCAGGATGTTTGAGTGCTTCAATATTATTAGGTTTAAAAAAGATGTATTTCTAAGAGGTCAAATAAATACTTATTGTAAAATTGCATGACAGAAACAGAAATCTCCCTAGCTAGCAATAACCCCATGATATCCTCCTGATTTATTTGCACACTGTGGTGCGTCTTCTAACTCACAATGCCGACTTCCAAAAATGTAATTTTTGGTTGATTAATATCAGCCGACGCAATCCACAAACGTTTCAAAACATCATTGCTAGAGGGTTGGGACTGGGGTTTTGGATCGAGTTCCTTTGGTTTAGAAATTACCTACATAAATAATTATAATGTCAGTTAAAATTAATGAGATTCATTTCCTCTGGTGATAAAGAGCACATATACAAATAATGTCAATTATAATTAATGAAACTGACAATTGAAACACCAATTCAATTAGCACATATACAAAAACCTGGAGCATAAAGAGACATAACAATATTCAGTCATGCGAAACCATATTAATCAAGCTACAAAAGAAAACGCAATCATGCAAGATACACATAATACTTAAAACCATACGAATAAAATAAAAAATAAAAAAAAAAACAAAACGAACCAGGACCAACAAGTCCCAACAACACCAACAAGTATCAATTAATTTACACTCAAATCAACAAAAACTGAAAAAAGTATGATGCTGCTTCAAATCTTCATAAACCACACACACACGATCCGCCGCTGTTAAAATTCCAAAAAATCTGCCTCTGATCAAATACTATGCTATGAAACCGAAGCCAACAATGTGCAACCCACAAATTTCTGTGGAAAAACGAAGAGAGAGAATGCAAGAAGAAATAGAGAAACGTGGGAATCTAGTCTGATAAGAGGAGCAAGAAAAGAGATAGGAATTTTGGACGAGTAATGTACCAGCAAAAGCCTTGCAATCATGAATATGACAATGACTGTATCCATATACTTACTATTCGACCTGAGTTTTCATTTAACGGAATGCCTCAATATTCAGTTGAATACAACTTGTATTATTAACTCAATATTCAGTTGAATACAATTTTGTTATTCATTTAAACTTATGAAATATAATATTATTCAAATTTGTTTAATAACCTACAGAATTTAGAAAAGAAAATAATCTTTAGTTTAGTTAACAAAAAGACCCTCTTTTATCTTATAAAATTACACATACGCCCTGTTGTAATTTTGAAATTCGCTTCTTTTCCTTTTTTAATTACCCAAACATTTTACTAGTATTAAGAAAAGTACCTTGTGTGTAACACTCTGCACCAAACTTCGAGGCCAAGCAATGAATTGACTTGGCGCTTCTCCCACAGTAGTGACTTCATCCGTTGGGAATGGAACAAGCGCATTTCCAACTACAACTCGCACAACTGTCACTCTCACTTCATCAGCTTTCATTATTTTGTGGTGCAGGGTCAAACCCAAGTCATGAATATGACCATATGCAACCAATCGTCTATATGGATCCTCGACACACAACTCATATTCATCATCGTGCTCTTTGTGGACATCCTCTACCATAAGATCCGAGGCACAGCTCCCTTTTGCGCTCTGAACTGCTAGAGTAGAGTCTCCGGTGCAGACGTAGTGCCGCTTGGGAGCTGAACATCATCAGCATCTCTTCTCTTAATTTTTTCTGCATTTCGAAAACCCTGGATGCAACGATAGCATCTACCCTGGATGTAACGATAGCATCTACCTCCTGTCAGGACACCATTCCATCGTCGATACGGAGTTGGGGCTTTCCGAAGTAGGTCCTAAGTGTGTGTCATTTCCCAACTCCCCTGACGGCTGGGATGCTCTGGCTTCCCTATTGCAACCGCAAGCACGTCATTCCTACCAATAGGGTTGAAACTGCCTTGAGAGTGTTGTTCTTCTAACGATTCCTGCGACAGAATGTATTGAAAGAAATATACCATATTGATTGATTACAATATGTTACAAAAATAAATGTGAGGTTAAGTGTAATTAAATACCAAAAAATATACCAATTACACACAAAAAATAAAGGTCTGGGGTCATTTTGTAAATTTAATGACTATCTTGTTTGGGGGACTACTGCAGCCAACTTCGAATACAATGATGTTATTCCGTACGTTCACAATATATATTAATGTTTCCATAATTCTGGGGTCATTTATAATTAATTTTGGGATTTTCACATAAATTGGGGGTCATTTCTAATATTTATAATAATATTTGGGATCATTTATAATATTTATAATCCTAGGGTAACTAATAATTAATCTCAAGGGTTTTTTAAAGAAATTAGGGGAAAGATTGGTGGGAAAAAAAATTGAACACTCATAATAAATGAGAATGATCATTTAAGAGACATGAAACATTAATACAGAGTTTGTGGCCATTGCTCTGATCATGTCATGTGTCCAGAAAAACAACACTTTGGCCAACCTGAATCAGAGCTTCTTAAATTTGTTACCAAATGGATACACATTGCCTTACTATGAATGTATGTGTTATACTATAATTAGTTGGGAAATGAAATTTCATTTCTTAATTATGGTGAGCGGATGGTGAAAGCTTTTCTGTTCACTGTTTCTATCAATTTTCTTCTTTAATTTCAACATCAACTCAAAAAAGTAGCCCTGCTTCACCACCACCCCCTACCCTCCCTCCCCTCTTTATACTCCCAGAATAAATAGTATCACAGCATGATTTCAACTTTAATTGAAATGGATAATAAAAAATTAGAAATTGGGGGATAGATGAGCTTTTTTACGCCAAGAGATAATTTGTTGTGATTTTTTGCGTATTATAATAATACTCAATATGAACGCATAATCTAATAATATGAACGCATGAAATATCAAAATTAATAGTTATTCATTGAAAATGGCTTTAATCCAAGTTCGAGTGAATCATCTCTTTATGTGAAAACTTTTGGCGATGATCTTCTTGTCATATGACTTTATGTGAATGATCTTATTTATTTTAGCACCAATAAAGGCATGGTTGAAGAATTCAAGTGAAGCAAAGGCAAGAAGGAATTTCTCTATCTGAATAAAATACATTGATAATCTTCTGAGAAAATTCAACATAATCCAGTGCAAGCCAGTCTCTACTCCGATGGAGCTAAATGAAGATTTTAAGCTCATGATGAATTTAAAAAGGCTGATGAAACACTTTATTGGAAATTGATCGGTTCATTGCTCTATCTCAATAAAGTGCTCAAGTGCTCTCCTTTTGTTTTAAATGTATTTTTGCATGTATAATATAGGAAACACGGTACATGGTGTTTCGTATGCATGTTGATATTTGTTCTATCACTAAGGCAGTATGTTGGAGTTTTCTTATAATATTTGCATTGAATGTGTATTATTTCAGACTGAGTTTAGTATGTTAGAGTTTTCTTATAATATTTTCATTGAATGTGTATTATTTCAGACTGAGTTTGTACTCATAAATTCATCTACATTCTAAATATGGGTTGGGGTCATTTATTAATTAATTTAGGGGTTTTACCGAAATTAAGGGTCATATATTATATTTATAATATTTAATTGTCATTTATAATTAATTATGGAATTTTTACATAAAACTGGGGTCATTTATAATATTTATATTTCTCTAAACATTAAATGGATAATAAAATTAACCTTTCCAGTATTAAAAAATGAATCATCATTAGATGTATTGGCCATGTGCAGTTATCAACTGATCACACAGATGATGTAGAACATTTCTCAGCCAATATTAATTATAAATATTATAAATGATTCACAATATTTGAAACTTAACTGATTTTTTCTGTAACCCAAAATCTTAATTTCTATCTTTTTTCTTCTTTCACTTCCAAAAATCCAAATTTATGTTTTTAATATTCCATTTCACTGCAGTAAAAAAGCAACCAGACCGTTTGTGAATCCTCAAATTTACTATTTTAATCATCTATTTTACTATATTAAAAAAGCTCAACATTAATCGATCGACACTAAATCAACTGAAAATCTAGGTTCACGATTAAACTAGAAGATAGATAGAAGTCAAAATAATGTTAATCCTAATTATAAAAGGCAAAATAACAGACTTACAATCTTTTCAGCGATACTACTGGCTTCTGGGGACACATATTGTCCGGTGCTTGTGATGCGCGCTCTCTTCCATGCCTCGTGACGAGAGGGCGGAGATGGGGGGGATAAGCTCCGACGGGTCCCCAGAGGCTTCTTATCTCGACTTAAACTTCTCGTCGATCATCTTTTCTTTCAGAAGTTTGTAACCTCCACGAGAACACCTATGTGGACATTTGTTATTGGACACTCTTAAACTTTTCCCTTTTTGCCTGCCAAAAAAAAAAAGAAGCTAAAATATAAATGGAATTTTGATTAAAACCTTTTTCTAAAATAATATTGAAAAGAGCTTAACTTACCTTATGTTCGTCAGTCGGGGGTCATTTATAATATTTATAATATTTAGATGTAATTTATAATTAATTTTGGATTTTTACAGAAATTGGAGGTCATTTATAATATTTATAATAATATTGAGGGCCATTTATAATATTTATAATTCTGAGATTTTTTACAGAAATTGGGGCCATT
>BMAC01000023.1:2837426-2870812 GCA_014905375.1 Phtheirospermum japonicum | reverse complement strand
ATGGCTGTGACTGCTCATTATGTTGATGAAAACTGGAAGTTAAATTCTAAATTACTTTCATTTTGTAATTTAGATTGTACGCATTCTGGGTTAGAATTGTCAGCAAAATTGCTTGATGTGCTTAAGGATTGGGGAATTGAATCTAAAATATTTTCAATCACTTTGGATAATGCCTCTAATAATGATAACATGGTAAAAATCTTAATAGAGAGGCTTAATTTGCGAAATGGGTTGTTATGTCTTGGTGAGTTTTTTCATGTGAGGTGTTGTGCACATGTTTTGAATCTTATTGTTCAAGACGGTTTAAAGGTGGCGAGTGATGCTTTGAAAAGAATTAGAAAAAGTGTCAAGTATGTGAAGGCTTCAGAAGGGAGGTTGAGGGATTTTCAAAAATGTGTTGATGAGGTGAACTTAAATGATGTTGGTGGAAGTTTCTTGCGGTTGGATGTGGCTACTAGATGGAATTCGACATTTTATGATGCTTGAAAGTGCAATTAAGTATCGTCGTGCATTTGTTTGCTTGAGATATATAGATAGAAACTACACATTTTGTCCAACCGATGAAGAGTGGGAAAGGGCAGAAAAGATATGTGCTTTCTTAGCCCCATTTTATCATATTACTAACTTGATGTCTGGTTCATTATATCCCACTTCCAACTTATATTTCATGCAAGTTGCAAGCATAGAAATGAAGTTGAATGAACTTGTCAATTCCGAAGATGAAGTAATAAAAGAAATGGCGGTGGATATGAAGCTTAAATTTGATAAGTACTGGGAGGAATATTCTGTCACTCTTGCATTTGGATCCATTCTTGACCCAAAGGGAAAGTTGCAATTCTTGAACTTTTGTTATAAGAGGCTGGATTCGGATAATTTTCAAGAGAAGGTGAATAGTATAAAGAGAGCTTTGTACAAACTCTTTGGTGAATATGAACAAGTTGGAGTTGCATCTAACTCATCAAAAGAGTCACAACTACATTCAATGGCAAGTGGAAGCTCATCATCTAATACCATGTCATCCATTCTTGATGTAAGTCCTTCGAGCTTCTTCTTTTCTTTCAATTTATTTGTTTATTTATAATATACAATAAATATTTTTTACATATTTATAATTTAAAAATAATATTTTTAATTTATTTATAATATATGATTAATATGTTTCAATTTATTTACATTTAATACTTTAGTATTGTTTATGTTGTACTTGTTTAATTGTATGAGTATCATCAACAAATGAGACGGATGACTTCAAATGAAGGTAGATCGGAACTTGATATATATTTGGGTGAAGAATGCATTGTGGGAAATGATGTGGATGTGCTAGAATATTGGAAGGTGAATAAACATCGATTCCCCCGACTTGCTATTATGGCTTGTGACATTTTAAGCATTCCAATTACAACAGTTGCTTTAGAATCTACCTTTAGCATTGGTGGTCGGATCTTGCATAAGTATCGAAGTTGTTTGCTGCCTGAAACTGTGCAAACTCTCATTTGCACGCGTAATTGGTTGCATTGTTTCAAGGAAGTTGAGGCTTTAGGTAACAATTAATAATATAACAATCTTTTTATTTATTTCTTGTGRTTATGGTTATTGACTTTTTTTTTAATAGAAATGAAAGAGTTGGAGGAGAAACATTCCATGGGAATGGAAGATTCCAATATGCTTGAGGATGAAGATATTTGAGTAGTGATGAGATTAAGATTTTTAATATGTTTATATTCTTAATTTGGACTTATTATTATATGTACTTCTTAATTGAGATTATGATTATTTTGTTTGGACTTTCCTATGTATTTGATTATTTTGTTTGTACTTTGCTATGTATTTTGAGACTTTTTTAGGTATTTGAAACTTGTTTATGTTTCACTTTGAGTATTTGATCTTATGTATTCTTATGTATTTCTTAATTGGGACCAGGACAATAACTATTATGTTTGAACTTTGGTATTTATTTGAGACTCAAGTTAACTTCTCAAAATGTATTTTAGATTTTTATTAGTTAAAAACCAGGGCCGATTTTGGCCCGATCTTGGCCCAGTAGCCCGATGGCCCGTGATGGGCTGGGCTGAGTTGGAAAATTACAGGCCCGATTATATTTTGGCACGGTCCAGCCCAGCCCACCCACACCAATTGGCCCGTGGCCCATGGCCCATGGGTTGCGCTGGGCTAGCCCGCCCGTTTGACAGCTCTAGTGGAATCCCACGCAAATCTGTTCCAGGAAATGCCTTCAGCATTTCTTGTTCCAAAACTTGCAAGTAACCAATTTTGAACCCATTTTCTGACTTCCATCCATTTGCTACAATCTCTTTAAGTGCTCTGATAAGTACTTCTTCCTCTCTTTGACTCCAACTTCTTCGTCCCTTATCGTCCACAAAGAATGGATTAAAAAAATTAATGCGAAGAATAAATATGGAATAATTAACAATCAATTTTAAATAACATAATAAGCCAGTGTTTACATAGTGCGGCATATTAGAAACTTAAGAAAAACATACTTAAATAAGTTTCATATAATTGATAACCATTCACCAAAGCATTGACTATTCATACTTGAAAAGGACAAGAAACCATACAACACAATTTGGATAGTGAAAACATCATCATGATTCATTAAAGAAAAATAATAAACATTACGATCTCCAAAGTCAACAACATCACAATTAGTTGGAATTATACTATAGCATGACTAATTTTTTAAGTCATGTTGAACTCAATCCTCTCCATTCATTAAACATTCCCTGGGCTAAAGCATCCATCTAATTAGTCCAAGCTTCTGATGGCTTAATAGAGCCGATGAAATCAATGTCGTTGTCATTTTTATCATCATCGTCATCATTATCATCATCATCATCATCATCATCATCATCATCATCATCTTCTTTATCTAATTGAGTCGAACTAATACTCTTTCAAAATTAATTTTAGTTAAACAATGCGTGTCTACTTTAAAAGGTTTTACGTTTTGAAAGCAAGTTCGCCCGCAAGAGAACGGAGTCACTATATACTGGCAAGTTAAACCGAGTTGAATTCTCAAGGAGTGGAAATACGGGGTCGACGATGTTTTTTAATTCGAACTTCACAAATTCTAATTCTAAACACGCAAACAAAAGGGGGTTTTGATTTTGCAAAAACTAAGAGTATTGTAAAAGCAAACTATAGTTTAAGACAAACCTTGCAAAGAGAGCGTCGATCTCTATGCAAGAACGTAACTAACGTTTATAAAAACTAAGAAACGATTTTAAAAACGAATTAAAAGGCTATTCGAATACTTAACAAGAGAATTTAACAAAAAATTGTCATTCAGACATTTTATCGAACACCTGGAAGGCATTGACAAATTGCACTTCTAATAAGAACAATTACCAATCTAAGAATTATAGAATGACAAGGATATGGATCAACCAAATTATCCAACACAAAGTTTGGAAATGAAAATAATATCAATTAATCTCATTCAACAAATATTAAAATCAAACCAAACATTCTAACACAAAGTTTATAAATAAGAATTATTCACCCAATAGATTAGCAACTACAAAATAGAAATAGATTTTTAGAGAATACTAGTTTGAATCGAACGATAAATTAACTTTAAGGATGAATGCTATGCTAACTCCAGCGATTTTGGAGAGATGGTCTTCTACGCTATGAACTCAGATGATTGTCACAAACTCCGAATTCTGCATTATGCAAGGTGAAAAGGTATGTAATTAGGACCCGATCTCCCCCTCGTATTGAATTTGTCGTGAGGGTTCTAGTGTAAGGTTTTTTGTATATCCCCCTCTCCCCCCTTTATATGTAAGGTTCATTCTCTTTTGTCCGAGTTTTAAGTCAACAAATGGGCCAGTTCTGGGTGGGCGTTGATGGGCCGTCAATCGATGAGGGGTCGATGGTCGGCACAGAGAGCTCATCGACCACTGTCGTCGACCGATGGAGGGTCGATGGACTGGACAGAGTGGTCGTCGACAAAGGGCGTCAATCAATGGAGTGTCGATGGTTGGGACAGAGTGGTCGTCGACAAAGGGCATCGATCGACGGAGTGTTAACGGATAGGACAGAGAGCTCGTCGATTGTCCTATCGATTGATGCCGGCAGCATGGTGGCGTCGATGCTGGCCGTTGATCGACGGAATGAGTACAGTAGGCCAATCCAGTCGGATTTCAGATCCATCCGACCGGATGAGTGTCCTTGTAACTACTTCTTGGCGCTAATTTTCTCGTCTTTGTGTCTCGATTCTCATAACTGTCTATGAGCTTTATCCTCTTGAACTCCCAGACTCATCAAGTGCTTTAGTTGCACGAGAAAACATAGAAGTCATCTCAAAGGACCAATTAACGATCAAAAAATTGTAAAGTTAAGTAAAAAGTCGTAAAATGCAAAATTATGCAAAATAGCCTAATCTCAACCCAAAAAAGATAACAAAACGACTCAAACATGACTCGAAACATATAAAAAATCATAACAAATACGTACGAATCACTAATTCGACTTCCATAGGATCCACAACCAACTCTGATCGGATAAAGTTGTGTAAAAGCACACAAGCCATGATTAGTCTATCTTGAGTCTTAATCGGATAAATACATTGACTTCGTAAAATGGCCCACCGCTTCTTCAATAGTCCAAAAGTTCTTTCAATTACATTGCACGCTTTCGAGTGGTTCATGTTGAAGAATTCTTGGTAATTCCGTGGAAGGGATGATATCTTACTCCCTTATATGGAGTCAAAAAACCTTCTCTGTTCGTATAACAATTGTCGCATAAATAAAAGTTTCCTATAAAGATGTAATTGTGCAAATCGATTTTCAAGTGTCTACAAATAATATTAAATTTAAAAAACTTCTGCCAATCTAACTAAATATGTGAGTGTGATTGGTTTGTATATTTGGTACCTTGGGGCACCCATAATCCATTGGGACCTATTAATTGCATCACGCAAGACCCAACAATCGACAACTGATCCTTCCCAACCAGTAAGGACATAAATGAGTTTCATGTTTCGATTGCACACACCTAAAACATTGACAACAATCTCACCGTTTCGTGTCCCATAATGTGCCTTATTAGATTCAGGCACTATCACTTTAACATAAGTTTCATCTAATGCACCTAAATAACCCTATAATTTCTCCCAATAAAAAGAATTATAAAGTCTGTTAGTTATAGTTACCAAATGTATGGTAATAGTAATGTTCAATAAAACATGTAATTTGTTTTTTTCAATGATACATTAAACCATTTCCAGTTAGGAAATATTTACCCATCATCAATTGGTCCAGGTTGAACAAGAAGTAGAGAATTCAGTCTTAGTAATGCATTCAAGACAACATAAAAATGGGTGTGACAGTTTGTCCTGACCGTTTTAAGTCGAACATCACAACCCTAATTTTCTTATGATGTGTTATAATAGATAGAAATAGTGCTACTTTCTCACTAATAGACTCGTATCTAGAATTTTGAAATCCTCTGACATATTGTAAAAGGAAACACAGTCTACTAAAGACATCTCGTGTCATCCTCGAATTGTCTACACAATCAACATCACTAAGTGCAATAAGGTCTTTCAAGTGTTCAACTTGTTTATGTATCTTATCAGCGATTTTGTATTTACAATGTCGAACCCACTATTTATGTTGATTGCGACGGTTATCATGGATTCGCCTCATAAGTAGATATAAGACAAAAAAATAATTTGGACCATAATCTCTTGAAGAATAAACAAAAATCTCAGCATTTCTCCGCCGAATTATAGCCATGAACTGTATTTATCAAACAAAGTGTTACTTTCTTACATTAACTTTCCTCATTATATTTATCAACCACAAGAACTAGATATATCAACAAACATGATTGCTGTGAAATTTTAATCAATATTAAAGAAAATTAGTAATAATAAAAAATAAAAATAAAAATGAAAGGCTAACACTCGCCATAAATGAAACATGTAGTTATTTACCAACTCCTAGATATTATAATAAAATGGGTGCTAGACTATATCATGTTTAGTCAATTCACCTAACAAGCAAATTTCACAAACACGATCCTTTTTACTTTACAAATGAGTAACATAATAAATAACTCCATTTGAGAAACCAAATAAAATTTTAAATTGCAGCAGGTATAAACATTTATGTGGTTTGCTCCTAATTATATTAACGAATGGCATGGATGTGGGCCTCAAATCCAAAACTCACTAACAACACTCACATAGCATTTTTCTTGAAAATTAAAATAAATATGTAGATAAAAAATATTTTTTTTGTGCAAACCAATGTTCTCGTGGATATGCTAGCTGTCACGAGTTATGTTAGTTATCTTAAGGAGAATAAGATCATGCAATGAGAAAAAAATGTGAATCTAAACGTGAATGTTTATAGCATAAAAAAAATATGAGCATCAAAATCTATGTGAGAAAGAAAAGCTCTGAATAATAAGCCGTGATAAGCCTTCCAATAACACAAATCTTCGCCAATTGTCGTATTTATGCCGCCCTCTATTACAATCGACTGATTAAATTGAGCGAGGAAGAAAGTTGTTGACAATAATGATTCAGCTTCTCAGCTTAGCGGCGCACCTCTCTCACATATGATAGAATGATTAGGAAAGGCGTCCGAGTTACAAAGATTTTTATATATATGAAGGGTCTTTTTCATCTTTTTCCAAATTAATATGAGCAGGTAAATTATATGGGATAGTGGATCAGGGTTCCCTAGTGGGATGGGGTATACGTTTGAGCGTCTAATTACATGTCGGGCCGAGGCCATTTCATGGGCCTGATGTTTATGAACCAAATAAGATAATAGGAATGATTTCTAATAAAAGCATGCCTAATACCACGCATAAACTCCAACCAAACGGCCCCTAAGAGTAGACAATACTACCCCTGTTACACAGTGTCATTATGTCACACTTGCTAACATCTCTCTCTCTCTCTCTCTTTCACGTCTTTCTCTTGCACACAAATGCATCAATTAAAAAGTTTGTCATCGCAATAATAATTCTAAAATTAGATAATTCTGTGCTAATTTGCCAACACGATCCCATCCTAAATTTCCAACTGATTCACCAACTTAGTTTGTAATTGAGAAAGGAGACACATAAATTCATTGATTTCCCCTCAAGAATGATGCTAAAGATTCCCATATCCGCCTAAATTCAAACAGAATACAATACCATGTTGAAATTAATTCTAAAAATTAGTTTTGAATCGAGAAAGAGTCGTATGAATTCCGTGATATATCGGCGAAGATCTTATGCACAATTTCCATGTTACCCACAAAATAAATTAGATATGCTTACCTCCAAATGGTTTTCGAAATCAGTTGCAATTAGAAGGCGATAAAAAAAATCCTAAAAATCACTTGGAGATTTAGTCTATTCAACCGTCTATAAATTACTCAGGTAATATGTCGAGGTAGACCAAAAAAAAGCCTGATAACAAGTAAGCATTTTCTCTCTATTATATTTACAATTTATTTGTTTTTCTTGTCTGCGAGTAGTTTTTTATTTCGGCAAATCTCAAGTTGGCTAATTTGTGATTTTAATGGAGGGTAGTTTGCAATTGTGTTAAGTAGTATTATTTAGAAGGTTGCAAAAGTATGAATAATTATCTTTTTCGAGGTGATAAGTTTTGAATTTAGGTGTGTAGTTTGATATGCCATTTGTCATTTATATTAGGCAGTATAATTTAACAGGTTGCGGGAGTATGAATAGTCATCGTTTTTTGAGGTGATAAGTTTTGAATGTAAGTGTGTGATTTCTAAATGGTGCTTGGACCACATGTTAGTTCCTAAAAAAGTAGTTTGTGATTGTTGGTGAGTAGTGTGCTTATTTATTTTCTGAGTAGTTTGTGATTTAGAAGGTTTGTTAGTCTTTGAGTTTGTTGCATACTGTTTCATTGGTGGAGATCATTTTATAATACTCGATGATTATGTAAAAGGTGTTTTTATTTTGTCAATTTTACGAGATCTATGGATTGTCATTAAGTGTAGTTTGTGAATCGGACAAATTTGATAGAATTTGTTACAAGCAAGTAGATTGTATTATAGTGGGTGAGTGATCCTATGACAAGCTAGTTTGTTATAGCTTATCTATTTGTACTACGTGATATGTAGTTTGTAATTGTGGGACAGTAATGTTGTCTTAAACTGCGGTCGATTGTTGTTGATGTCTAGGACTTGGGTTGTTAGTTTAAAAGGCATGAGTAGTTTGGTATTTCAGTGTAGGGCAATTGCTAATCGTGTTAAGTAATATTATTTTGAAGGTTGCAGAAGTATGAATAGTCGTCATTTTCCAAGGTGATAAGTTTTGAATTTAGGTGTAGTTTGATATGCCAGTTTGTGAGATGATATGTGGACCACAAATTTGTTAGTGAAACAGTAGTATGTGACCGTTAGTAAGTGGTGTGCTTTTCAATTTTTTGAGTAGGTTATGATTTAGATGCGTTGTTAGCCTTTGAGTTTGTTTCATATTGTTTCATTGGTGGAGACCAGTTTATAAATACCAGGTGAGTTTGTAAAGTTTTTTTTTATTTTCATCATTTTTACAAGGTTAGACGATTTTCATTAAGTGTAGTTTGTCAACTGTGAAATTTGTTATATTGGGCTAGTAATATGGTTTCACGGTAGTATTGTATAATAGTAGTTTGCTATAATATATAGTGTCATTTATTTTGTTATAATTATTCATCTTTAGTTACCTTCCCCTTTTTTCTTTTCTTTTCTTGATCTAGATGCACTTGAAACAATATTTATTCTACTTAAATGCCAAACAAATGAAGCTTCAAACATGCAATGTTGTAATGTTCTAGAGGTAATTCAAAACTAAAATGAATATTATATAATTCTCTGTAAATTCTTTGGCAACAAAGTTGTGTCTTTAAAAGCCTAATAAATTGAGACCGAAACCAACTATATTATAGTTCAATTCATTAAACTCTATTGTTACCAAGAGTATTACCAAAATTATTATTTATTTCAAAACTAGAATTTGCAGAGAAATTAAAATCTTAATATCATACTACTTGGATTTTTTGCAGGCAATTTCGTTTTATCATGACTAACAATGTCAATGAGATTTACAATTACAGGAATAAAACTGGCACCGAACATCTGAAGGTTATGAAGAAGACGATGTTTAGCATGTTATCCAAATGTATATAATTACATAAAATATATTATTTTGGTTGTCGGGGGTAGATAATAATATCGAATATGTTATGTATATTTGCAGTATGAATCTAGTGTGTTATACCAAAGATGGAATTTAGCCACAAAATGTATGGTAGTGGTTGAGATGGGATGTGTTCTTGTCATGTATGTTATGATCAAGATGTTGTAACTTTTTTGTTTTATATTTCAAACTGGAAATGGTGAGTTTACTATTTTGACAACTATTATTGTTGGAAGTATTTTGTGTGAAATAGAATATCACCATTATTAAATGGTTGTACGGAGTATTATTTAAACTATTGTTCTTGAAAAATAATGGTGACACTATCATACTGCTTGATGCTTATTCCATACTACTTATTAACAAGCTTTCATAGTTCGTAATATCCATCTATACCACTTCATGTGTAATCAATAATGTAGCTTATTCATTGATATTTCTCACACTCTTCTTGGCTAGAATATATAGTGATTGTTTAAATTTCATACTACATAATCAAATTGCATACTACTTAAACATAAATTAATATATTTCCTCACAAAAGTATTGGTATTACATATTGCCTAATTAACATCATAATGCATATATAAACTCCATACAAATTGATAAACAATTGTGACATTTGCATCTTGATTGATGCTTATTCCATATATTTTAATTTTTTTCATAAAATAAATCCATAATACTCAGCGCTTATTAAATAATATAGCTTATTTATCGATATTTTTCAAACTACTTGAATGGAATCTAATGTACTTGTTTAAATTTGATACTACTTTGCAAAATCTAGAAAATTACATATTACTTTGCAAAATTTAAAAGATTACACACTACTTGGCAAAAAGAGAATGAAACTCAGCCCACAAGAAGCGCAACTGCTGCACAAGAAACACAATCAAAAAATAGGAATTACATACTACTTGGAAAAATCTGAGGAATTACATACTACTTTACAAAAGAATGGAGAAACAAAAAACAAAATAAAAAAGAGAGCAGCAACGACACTCATCCATTACCTTCGTGCCGCTACAAACAAACCATGAAACCATCAACCAAGGAACAGAGGATTCACAAGAAAGTTAATCCATAAGCGGAGGACTCATAAACAACCACCAAAACCACCACACTGTTCCATCAATGCCTAAATCATTGCAAAAAATCAGCTAAAGCCACAACAACTCAGAACCAAGAACATACCGAACCCCCTATTGGATTATATGGAAGATTGGATTGACGTTTTGGTAGTATATGAGAATTTTCCTCATTTATTTTAGTTTTAATGAGTTTCACTCAATAACTCTCCAATAATTAATCAATTCAAAATCCACTATTCTAATATTTAACCGGTCTAGACTCGGTTACTCCCCGCCCAGGAGTTGGACACTCTTTGACCGTACTTTTGTTTTTTCATTTATTTTATTTTTTCCCGCATTGAGAAGGTGTAGTTGAGCGTGGTGCAATAGTTCGGGCGTAGATGTGCTTTCCCCCTATTGAAGAATATATACTAAATCCAATTATTTTGAATAATATAAACAAATTATAGGATTTAAAATAACTCCAAAAAAAGGGACTTGAGATCTTCCAAAATTATTCAAAAATAACTTCCAAGTTACAAGTATAACTCAACCTCAATGGTTTTTATATTAAAACCTGAAATACTTGATTTCAAATCCTTAATTCCAAACGAATCAGAAAGTAAAGACAAAATTCATTACTATGTATACCCATTTAACTCGTAAAAGTCTCTATTAGGCGCTAGGCAGGACCAATCAATTTCTTAGAAATATTTCTTTCCAATCCATTTGTACATTAGTTTTGAATAACAATTTCAATAAACAAAAATATTCTTAATTAATATCAAAAATCGTAATAAAAAGTCAAATACAAAGAGTGTATTAAAAGTTGTATAAAATCTCACTCTAACTGATCCTTTGTTATTGAGAAGCAGGTAGAGAAGGAAGGAAATATCCCTTTAAAAGCCGCAAGCAAGCTGTGTATCTTGGTCTTCTTATTTGTCCACTCATATTTTTCCAGAAGTACAAAATATTATCTTTATATGATATGTACAAATATAATTGTTGTAACTTCATATTCATCAAAATATTATACTAGTTTTGATTGAAACTCAATAATAAAAATATGTGCAAATAGTTTTTTTATAATGAATCAAACAAACACGTGATCTCAAATTATTAAAAATTTATATAGTACTAAAACTATAAATACAAACTCACGCTAAACATGTCATAGAAATTTCAAAGAGCCAAGATGAACAAATAAATACATTACTAGCCTAAATTAACATGATTCATTCGTTCAGGGCACGTATACTGACATCCCAATTTTTTATGAGTTCACTTTATATTTAAATTTAAATGTGTTCAAAAGAAAATTTTGAACATTGTGTTAATTTTAAGATGAAATTTCCAAAGTCCCAATTTTATTTTCGAACATGTGTTAATTTATACATGTTCGAAAATTTCATCTGAATACCTGAAGTTTAAAATATGAGGTAAACTTATAAAATATTGGGGTGCCCATATCCACGATAGTTACACATTTTTCTTTTCTGAATACTAACATATAAGGGTGTGCAACCGGTCCAGACTGGATCGGAATTTACGGTCCCGGTCCAAACCAGTAGACCAGAATTTCGGAAACCCTTGGACCGGACCAGGACCGGAAATTCCGGTCCAATTACGGTTCGGTCCGGTCAAAACCGGTTTGGACCGGTTTTTTGAATTTGTTTTTGAGTTTTTTTTTTTTATATTTTTTAACAAACTAGTTTTTTATAATTTGATTTTAAAAATCATGGGAGGCTTCAAATTAATGTGATCTAATAGTAAATGGTAGCAAATATATTTTTTAGTATTACTATTAATGTTATAATATAATTATAAACAATATATAACATTACACACACTAAACATTTAATTGTACCGTAAATAATCAATTACAGGATAGTATAAAATTACAAACAACTCATTCTCTTAATTTATATGGACAATATAAACAACTAACAATATTCTTTCTTTAAAAGTGACAAATAATAAAAAATAAAAATAAAAAAAATCGGTCCAATTCTGGTTCGAACCGGAATCCGAAAAGTCCCATTTTTAAGGACCGTAGACCAGATCGGTCCGGGTTTTTGGTCCGGTCTGGGCCGTGTTTGCACACCCCTACTAACATATAAGACACCTTTGTCTTTATTTAATACTACCATATAAGAATAAATAAATTAAATTCACTGTTATAGTTGTAAACTTTTGTGTTAAGTATAACTAGTTTTTTTACACTCGTACGATACACGGGTAAAAAGTTAAAATATATAAATACATATTATATTATTATGATTATTATTATTAGTGAGAAATGTTATTTTTTTCATGGCATATTTGTTGTATTTTAGAAGATAATTACTATCTCAAAGTATTCTTATATGCCTTTGATGTGGATATTAGTATGAATTCTTTGTTGTTAAGTATTAAGGATGGTTGTGGCTGTAAATTTATGACTACTAGTATTGTACCCTTGAGTTGCACGAAATTTTTTTATTTTATTTTATTTAAAATAAAAAGAATTGTTTAAAATGTATTAAAATATTTAAATAAGTAATTGTATATATGTATACTTAAGTTATCTCTCTCTCTCTCTCTGTGTGTGTGTGTGTGTGTGTGTGTATTTCAGTAAGAACCATCACTGGTTCTCACACCAGAGATGGTTTTACCATAACTGCTCCCTATATATAAATTATCTAAATATTATTTAAAGATCGAATAGTATTCAAAATGATATAACCTGATTCATAAAATGATTGTTATTAGACGAAATATACTTTACAAATTATTATAAATTCCCTTATACACAACATTTGTAGTTTTGTTACTATGTTTATTCTCATCATCGTCGATCAATATTTGTAAACCCATACGATTGGTCACCCTTGATATAGCAACATATAACTGACCATGGCTGAAAACACGCTTCTTCAGGAAAATTCCAACGTGAGAGAGATATTGTCCTTGAATTTTGTTGATCATCATAGCATATGACACGGTCAAAGGAAATTGTCATCGTTGGAACTTGAAAGGGAACCTCGAATTGGATGGTGTGACAGTCATTCTAGGGATTAACAACAATTCACCTGCATTGCTTCCTTGAGAAATATTAGCCTATACAATATGACCGTCAAGTTAACAACTAACATTACAAAACACAAGGGAATGATCGATATTTCTCAACAACATGAGCGGAATTCTAATTTTTAGTTTTAGCTCATAGAGGCAATTCATAACATTTAATGTTATTTAGAAACTCAAGTGAGTGGACGTCCTACAATATGTCAATGTTTGAGTCAGATTTGCATGCATTATCAGAGCTAATATATACTTCACATTCTCCATTATTTTATGACATCATATATTTATTAATCAAATCGACGACATCAAGTGTTGGGGAAAGAATAGCCCGACCCTCCAAATAAGCGAAACATTCAGTAGTTTTTTCAAATTGTAGATATGTGCTCGCCACAATTGACAAAAATGGTCACCATCATCTTTCAATAATAGATAACTTAGATTTCAATTTGAACAATACCAACATTTGGTCCTCCAACTATTACATCTCCTATACTATTTATCAAGTTGAAAACTTTCTTTAACTTGACACAATTGGGCTTTGAATTGTGATTTTGCAGCACCACATTCTTGGTCTACTTCAAAACTATGTACGGAGTCCATAAATGCGAATATTTGATCATTGTGTAAACTATGTCTGGTCTAATACTTTTTGGAAAAACCGGCAAAATTTGATGAAAATCTCCACCAAGAATTATTATTTTGTTACAAAATGGAAGCTGTGTATTAGAATTATTTTGCAATGTCATCACGTTTTTCAATGATTTGTCCAGAGTTTCAAAATAATGGTTATGCATCATTGGAGTTTCGTCTCAAATAATGAGATGCGCATCCATCATTAATTTTGCAAGTGGAGTACTAGTAATGATCGAAATCTTGGTGGATATTAAAAGTAACCCTAAATCTAGAATGCTCGGTTCTTCCTTTCGAAGAAGAAGAAAAGTTATGTCATTAGATATTACATTAAGAACAATTCTACTGTTAGATTTAACAGTTGTAGAAAATATCATCTGTGTCTATAGATGAGAAATACATCACTCTTGGTTAAATATATTGCATCCATTACTTTATCAATTTTGGCGGAATATAGTAAATTCGTACTAATGAAAACAAATCTAGTTTCCTAGGTGTTCATTCTTTTGTTTTTGAGTACTAAATTTTTTTTTAGGAAACTGAACATAAGGCAAACTCCATGCTTCCAAATTTTTCTTATTTATCTCGAACCAACCTAAAACATGATATGGTGTTTTTGACTTGCATAATCATTATCATTATACAATACATTATACTCTTCTAGAAGATAAAAACTCAAACACATGATAGGTGGAGTTTTATATTGCATTTCATAAACTAATATTCTCTACGCCGCTTCGCGTGGAAAAATGTAATGACAATCATAATACATGTTGATCTCATCAATATTTTTACCCTCTACATCCTCACATTTGTTCTGATAGAATGTTATAGTGAACCTATAGTTATATTTATTACCCTATTTAAACAAATACTTGATAGATATAAATTGGTTACACTATTTAACATATAAATAATCTACACAATTCAGTATAGAAAAAATTATGTAAAACGACCTCTGGAGAACCGCTAGTAAATGTCGTGGGCAAGATAACATGAGTACCAGCCATCTGCCTCACCTCATAACACTACATCAACAATTCTACTGTAAATCTCACTTCATAATTTTTTTGATGAGTTTTAACGTAACACAATTTGAAGACTCAATAATCGTATATGTATCAATTATGAATTTTTGTGTGAGTCGCCGACTATATAGAATAGTGAGTACCTCCGTGCCTCTTTCATGCAATCGGTGAGAAAAGAACTCCATCTGGCTCACATATTGTTTACCCTTCCCTTATTTTCGGGGCATTGTGATTTTGGTTAAACTCCCATTACCTCTGGATATGATATTTATGTTATGTGACCGCTCACTTTTTGTTTATCTCATTTGGGTGATAGTGTGGGATATTTATTTTTCGTATTTGTACGTCTTCTTGAATGCTTATCAGTTGATCATCATTTTGACCTTTACTCGTTCTGCTGAAGTTTGATAGATAGAGGAGGGAAAGGGTGTTCTTCATCCTCATCTTCGAACTGTCTATTTTCATGCTCAATCTAATTCTGCCTAGCATATGCTGGCGTATTGAATAAATAACAATTAGATGCACCCAACGATTGCTACTAACTAACCTGATCACTTGTTGAATCTCCAGACTCAAATTAAGTCGACATATAAAAATATAACTCTTCATGGGTTAATTGATAATTTCGAGCTTTTGTGATGGCAAATTGAAATTCCTAAAAACTACATCCCAGCTGCCAGCGTAGAGCTCTTATGAGAAAAGTGATACTATGCCAACTCGACACTGAGTGGTAACTTGACGCTGAGGGCTGGGTTTTATAGTTTTTGGGTTCTGTTGGACTAATATGGATTATTTTATGGGGTCCCGGTGGACTAAAATTATGGAAATGGTTATTATGGTAATTTATCGAGAGTTCTTATATCTATGGAAAGAGAGGGGAGAGAAAGATAGATGGAGAGCAATAACGAATAAATGCATGCTACATAAATTATACATCGAATCCACATTATATATGTTAATGAATACTTATTTGTATACAACATTATATTAGATTCCGACTCGTCGTCCCCACCTACTAATTAGATTTTTTCACTATTTAGATGATGAAAATAGATTTTATTATCTAATAATTAGATATATAACAATTTCAAATTTGTAAATATGAATGTATTTTCAATTATCAAAATCTGATGCACAACACGTAAATAAATTTTCAATTATTATATGTATTAATATATATGTTTGAGAATTTTATGGTGCATTCACGATATTATTTTTCATTTATTGAGGCTCAATAGAGATCATTAGATCACATTTAGGCTTTTTTGATACACATGGATGGGGTGGTGGGCATGGTTGCCCGTAAACTTTTCCTATATTGTTTTTAACAAATTCCCCTATATTACTAATTGAATCCCAACTTGCATTTCCTGCTTACACGTGGAGCATTGTATGTTTTTTTTTTTCTCTGTCTCAGTCTCTCTCTGTCTTTTATAATTTTTCTTTTCTATTATTTTATGTTGCCCATAACATCCTTTTAATTTGTCAGTTCCCGTCCTATTTTCTTGCCACATGTTCTCTCCGTATGTGTTATAATATATATATATATATATATATATATATATATATATATATATATATATATATTATATATATATATATATATATATTATTTCTCCCGTCCTATTTTATCTGCTGCATGTTCTCTCTATTGTTTTCATCACAATTTTTATTTATTTCTATTTTCTGTTGCCCATGACATCCATTTTAACTTGCCCAATCAATTATGTTTTCTCTGTTCCTCATACATCCAATATTATAAAAGTAATTTTTTACACAATTTTTTTTTATATTATGTTATCGGCATGTTTTGATCGATGTTTCCATATAAATAAAAAATAATTTTGTTTTCATATAAATAGAAACTATATACCTATTAATAACTAATTCTTTGATACGTGTTTTTCATTTATAAATTTGTCAACTGGTTTCTAGATATTCATACAACGATTTAACATTTTATTATATATTATCATAAACTTCTATATTATTTTTTGTTTTCTATTAACTAATTATTTCATACGTGTTTTTTATTTATATTATTTGATCTAAAGATGATGATCAATTTGTCAACTTGTTTCTAGATATTCATACAAAAATTTAACATTTTATTATATATTATCATAAACTTATATTATTTTTTATTTTCTATTATATTTTATAAATTGAAATCCTTGACTGATATTCTTATATTTTATTTGTTAATATTACATATTAAGTTATATTTCCAGAAAAAAAATAATTGTTTTATATTAAAAATAACTCAAAAGAAATATATAATTATTTTTAATATTAAAATAATTTGTTTAAATAGCACACGCAATATACAACACTATTTAGCAAAGTTGGGATCAAAATGCAACTCGCGTTGCGCGTTTTAAAATACCGGTCTTTACCTATAATAATATCTATATTGTTCGATCCTTCTTAAAAATCTTCATTTATCATTCTTCTCTTCATTCTTGAATGTCCCCACAAACAAATTTGACATACGAACTTTGATTTTGGTTTCTAATTATAATTCTTAATTCATGATCGATTTATGTGTATAGTTGAACTAAGATATCAACTGGAGTTTTATAAGCTATCAAAAATGAGTTGTAATGATTATTCAATATTTTGCATAGGCAAATGGTAATCTTCATCATTATTCGTATTTTGTTTTTTACTCATGAATTAGAAATGAAATAAACTTCCGATTCTTTTTATATAAATTATTATTTTTTGCATGTGGTTTTTTATTTTGACGAGATTTTCTAAAATTTTAAAAATGCACGATTTTTCTGTGTAATTTATAGTTTATTCCATAGACCTTAAATAATTGTTCAATTGAAATTGATCTTTATTTTTAGAATTCATAATGGTTCGTAATTCAATTTTTAAAATTATTCATGCTCCATTTGTCCCCATTACAACTTCCACCAGATTATAATGCTTATTTAAATTCTTATCACATACCGATTTCTTATTTCACAAATTAGCTACATAATTTTGAAGGCAGAGCATATATTATTTGATTTATTAATATTATTTACAAGATGAAAATRCAAAATATTTGAGATTTTTGGGATTATTTCAAAGGATCGCAAATAGTATAATAATATGATATTACGGGATGCTCTATGTTTTCAACTTTGTTCTTTTTTAACTTATTTGAAATATGTGGAGTTTCTTTATTATTTGCAAAATATGATTTTATTTTGAAAAAAATGATGTATATTTTTATCAAATCTAACATATTCTCATCGTTATTTTTTATTAATATCTTTCAAATAATTCAAGTAAAAGTAGAAAATAATTGAAAACATTTTATTGTGACAAAGACGATAGATATGTATAGAGTTAATAATTTATTTTAAATTTCTTTTTACCGTGAGTAAATTAAATAATATATTTTTATTTATTATTATTATTCATTCTTAAACTTATGTATTTTTAATACACTCAATATTGTAAAATATATATATATATATATATATATATATATATATATAACCGGGTTAAAGTAATATCAAAATAAAACAAACCTTTATTCAAACCAATACCAAACAAATCTGTACGATAATAACCCTAATTACCACTTTACATCAGAGTTCAATCCCGTCTTCGCACGACGCTACAAATCGGCCGAATCTTAGGTTTCTTATTGTAATTGTCAAGAATTCGCAAATCGAGAATTATCAGTTCCTAGCTTCATCAGCGTATCCAATCACCGCAAAAGATGGATGCTCAGAGGGCTTTGCTTGACGAACTCATGGGTTCAGGTTAGCATCACTTCAATTGCCTTAAACCCTAATTTTCTAATCTCGATTCAGCGCTCTCTTTCATTCGAGTTTCAGGTTAAGTTATCAATTTAAGTATATATTTTTTTTAATTTTTATTTTGTTGTCATTATATTGTTGCTCGATTCAGTCCATAAGCTCCTAGAGCTGACTTTGGTAGATTTATGTTTAAGAGCATAATTTGGGAACCGATAGGTGCTATGAGCCAACACATCTGCCAAATTTCCGGCTGGGGATGTCAAAATTCACAGTTTCAGTAAATGAAGTCTAGATTGGCATATTGTACAGCATATAAATTTGCATTTTATTTTCTCTTTTTTTTGGGCTGGTTCATGAAGCCGATTTTTATTTATTTATTATTATTATTATTATTATTTTGTGTTTGTGTTATATAAGTACAACACTGTAATTTATGCGAAGCGTGATTCTGTGTTTAAACTGCATTTTATACTCTATATCGTGTTTATATTTTGATTTTTGACAGCACTAAAATAGTGCCAATTAATTCTGATGATCCCTGTTTTGTCCGCAGCTCGTAATTTGACAGAAGAAGAGAGAAAAGGGCATCGAGAAATTAAATGGGACGATAAGGAGGTCTGTGGATGCTATATGATTCGATTCTGCCCTCATGATTTGTTTGTCAACACTCGGAGTGATCTAGGTAATGCCTTGATTCCTTTTTTTTTTTCTTTTTCCATAAGGTTCTTAATTTGATATATGTCAATACTTCAGTGAAAGAAAATCATCTTATTTCATCATCACTATAGATATTTCTGGGACATTCATATAATTTTTATCGACTTCCTTAGAATTCATCCGAAAATTCTTTTTGCTTAAATGTTCTCTTGTGTGGTTTGCAACAGGTGTCTGCCCAAAAATTCATGATCCAAAGTTGAAGGAAAGGTAATGACTGCTTATTAACCTGCAAATTTTATTTCATGTTATTTATTTATTCGCTGTTTTTATAAAGTTTTTGTAGGTGTGAACTGTCCTCGCTGTACTTATAGAGGACACCTTTTCAGTTCAGGTCTTTTCATTCAGTTATTTCATCTTGGAAAATGTTAACTACTATTTTATTTACTCCTTTTGGAAGCTCACAAGTTTATAATATACTATGGCTAGCTCAGAACACGTTAACTTCCTGGTGGGTGCATATTGGAAGAAAGCTGTAATAAAAGACATGATTAGATTATAACATGACAAACTGTTAGGTTTGGAGTGAAAAAGTTCTCAAGTGATTTCTTATAATGTTCTCTATTGAGTTCCATATGTATTTTAATTAACTTCACAATGGTCCAACTCACTAGCAGCTTATTTATGTTATTCTTAGTTTGAATTACTATCTATACACTCTGTTTGAGATTTATTTATTTATTTATTAAATGAAGATACTGGTAGGCTAAGTTATTTCTTTAATAATCTGTGCATAATATATCTTATATGCTGCATTCATAATTCCATATCAGTTCATCTTCTTGATTGACAGTGAAGGTGTTTTTTAGTTTTTATTTTTAATAAAATTAGAAGTGGAAGCATTTTCAAAGATCTTTTTGAACATAAAATGGTCGAACATCTTATCTTCTGCTCTGATGTTTTGTTTTGGTTTGTGTTCTTGATTTTTCAGCCAAGATAGATGTTTAATGATGTTTCAGGATTAAGACCATATTCAGGGTACAATTTTCAAACAATTTTATAACATAACACATGATGCTAAGAGTACCTGAACATATTAACTTGAGCCGCACTGAATTCGCCTAGTTATAGCCATGCTGCATTATCTGTCGAGTAGTTTAGTCAAATATAAGCTTCTTTCATAATCTATTGACGTCATGTTGTTTCTCTTTGTAGTTTTGAGAAGTCCCCCAGACATGATTCTTATGTTCCCAAGTTCGAAGCAGAACTAGTTCACTTCTGCGAAAGGCTGGTGAGTTTATGTCCTCAACGATCACGAAGTTCAGTATTTCAATTAATTAATATGATCTTTGATCGTTATTTCTGATAATACTCCTTTTTTTGTCCCTAGGTCTCAGATTTAGATCGAAGAGTTAGGCGTGGCCGTGAACGCCTTGAACAAGATGTTGAAGTCCCGCCTCCTCCTCCGATTTCAGCTGAAAAAGCTGAGCAGTTGTCTTTGTTGGAAGAGAAGATAAAGAACCTTCTGGAACAAGTTGAGTCTCTTGGTGAAGCAGGGAAGGTTGATGAGGCCGAGGCACTTATGAGAAAGGTAATCTTAAAACGCTCTTGTTCGCTGATGTCACTTTTTGAATTTTGCAAGTGTTTCTGATGTCACTGTGCTTTTCAGGTGGAAATTCTTAATATTGAGAAGACAGCCTTGACTCAGCAGCCACAGGATAAACTGTTGATGGTGGCTCAGGAGAAGAAAATGTCACTATGTGAAATATGTGGTTCGTTTTTAGTAGCGAATGATGCTGCAGAGAGAACTCAGTCGCACGTTGCTGGAAAGCAGCATATGGGTTATGGCTTGGTCCGTGAGTTTCTGGCCGAGTATAAGGTAATAACAATATCAAAGTCGTTTTTATTAGAGAGGGAAAGCATTGTACAAAGAAGCTACGCATGTATATGGGTTAATTCAGAAATAACCTTGAAGTTTAGTGTCTAGATATCTTTTAAAATTACAAATACCTATCTGGTATCCTTTTTTTTCTTTCTGGATTGCAGCCTTTACGAGGGTATTCCCCCCCAAAAAAAAAACACATAAAACGTGAGGTTTGGGGTACAGGGTACTTACCAAAAAAACAAAAAACTAAGTCTGCGTTTGGTTAAGGGATTTTCAGCCCCGGATTTGGATTTTCTTTATAATAGAAACAAGGTTTTGCAAATCCTAATCATAAACCACACCCATCAAAATTCCCTTTTTTCAATCAACTTTTTGAATATGTACTTCTATTTTTATATACACAATTTGTGTATCAAATTGTAGATCTCGGAGAGGATTAGTTTGCTATATTCCTCATCCAAACGCAGTAGGTTTTTGATAATTACCAGGGAAGGAAAAGAGTCTTGATTCTGTGTGAGGGGCTGACTGTAATATTAATACAACTGTAAAGCGGGTGTTTGAAATGTTTATACTTATGAATGGGGTAAAGTGTAATACAGAAGCAAACCTCATTTTTTTTTAAATTGATCAATTTTCAAAAATCTTGATATTTACTATAGCTCAAACCTCGATCTTTTTTTTTTTTTTTTTTCAATAATAATAATGTGCACTACTTATTTTGATTCTCAACGACCAATTTTTTTGCCTCTCACTTGTAAGTTTTATCAATCACCAGGAAACTAAGGAGAAGGCGAGAGAAGAAAGAAAGACTGGCAAGGGAGAAAGAAGCCGAAGAGCGTCGAAAGCTGCGAGAAAAAGAACCTGACAGCAGACGAAGAAGAAGTGAGTCAGCCGACAGGGACAGGCACCGCAGCGATCGGGATAACAAACCGAGAGAGGGATCGCGATTACGAACGACCCGCGATAGGAATGGTGTTAGAGGAAGATCGGATTGGAAGAACAGCACTTCGAGTACGGCAGAGAAGGCAGTAGGGATAGATACCGAGTGCGTGAGCAGGAGCGGGTCCCGCTCTCCGATGAGGCATGGTCGAAGGAGGCCGTCCAGGAGTCCAAGTCGCCACCTGCATTAAGAGGGATTTTGTCCTAGAATTATATCTGAATTCCGAAGAGGTAGACGCCTTTTTATTTATTTATAAACTACCGAGTTTAATGTATGTGATTTGGAGTCCCGTCTCTTTTGAAAGTTGTGTTGTCATTATGAGTAAAAATTGTTTTGTCTGTTCTGACAGCTCTATTGAGACTATACAATCTCCTATCACCAATATAATTAAAGGAGAAAAAGGTTTGAGGTAGGTATTTCGTTGGGGTAACCTCTATTTACTCGTGTTTTGATTTGGCTGTTTTATATGCTTTACGAGTGGTTTTGTCCTAAACCCACCATTTTTATGCTTCATCATACCAATTTGGGTGTTCTCTCTCTCTCTCTTGGTATGGTTTGTTCATAATTTTTGGTGAGATTCCTGCTTCGGTTCTCTTTGATAAATCAGGTCATGCAATGTGGATTTCTTGCTTGTGATTGTTGCTTTTGCACAAACATGAAGCTCTTGAACTGCTTGGGGGGTAAATCTTTCTTACCTGTTTTTTTTTTTTTTTTTTAATAAACTTACGGAGTATAACTAGTTGCCTATCGTGGTTTGATTATTGAAGTTTGGTTGGGTTCTATGGAAGTAACTGGTTTAGGAGGAATCCAAGGTTTTCCTAGTGTTAAAAAGAGTACAAATAATATGTTCTCTCTCTCTTAAAAAAAATGGTGAAAAAAAGAGTAGAAATAATGTGCTTCTTTATTGTTGTATAGGGATTATTTTGCTTGGTTAATTACCAAAAAAACACAAAAATACTGATGACCTTTATTCTAATTACAAAAACACCCAGCTATTTTACCAAAAGCGATTCCCGTTCTCCATATTCTGTTCCTTGAAGCTATATTCAGGTTACCGGCATTGGGAGCAACCACCTGGTTTCCGGAAAATTATAATACGAAATGCTAAGGCCGTTATTTGAAGATCATTCAAAGGATGTCCAGAGTTGCGTTGAATTTTGTATGGTAACTTTCATTGTCTCGTAGACCTTCATATTGTTTTTTGCGAGGGATAACAACTAACTTCATCACGGTAACAGATTCTTATACGTTCCCTCGACACAATTTGGCTCGCTCCCTGGTGTTCAATGTGTACATATTCAAGGCTAGTTTACAACTTAGGAACCAAAGCTAAATTTGTTGGTGGATTTAAATTGGTGGTGAGATTATGGCTTGTTTGTACTTTATAAACGAAAATGTATGTCGTTCAGGGATGAACAATAGGGTTTGCAAGAAATTCTTTGAATTCTTCTGGAATTATGTGCTTCTCACTTCCGCGAATAGCAGGGAACATCGAGGAATACCTGAAAAGAACGTCTTGGGAATTTGGTCCGATTCAATTAATGGCAAAATTAGGGTTGGTTTGTACTTGGAACTAGGAAATGAGGGTAAAATTGAGAAGTCAATGTGTAAAAGAGTTGCAAGTTTTCCCATGAAAAAAGATGTTAGCACGAGTGGCCTTCGGGTCCATGTAATTACTTATTATAATTGTCGCTCGTGAGCCAGCCCGTTTTCAAATTTGGGTCCATGTTAGATTTGAATTATTTACAAAAAAATAATGTGAAAAAATAATGTACAGAACAATTTTAGGAGAAAAAAAGGAATCCCAAAAAAATTGACGTTCACGACTCGCACATCAAGTCGTTTGGTTGACAGCTTTTTCCAAGCATAAGGCTTATGTCATGCTTGGAAACTTACTTTTACCCTTTGTTGCGAGTCATTATCTTGTGGATATGCAAGTGTAACCAGTAGTTTAATTTACCATCTTATATATTATATATAATTAATATATATATATATATATATATATATCATCAAAAATAATTGAAATTCTAAATTAATGAAAAAATTAAACTCTAAAAATGAAAAAAATTAAATCTTAAAAAAGAAAACTAAATTAAAATCTAAATTCTAAATTTCTATCATATATCATCACATATAACTAGCAAAATGATAGAATTTTGTCGGGACTCTAAAATGAAAAACTAAAAAAAATAAAAAAAAATAAACCTTAAAATGGAAAACTAAACCCTAAAATAGAAAATTAAGCCATAAACTCTAAATTTTTATCATATATCATCACGTATAACTACTATATATCATCACATATAAATATCATATATTATCACTTATAATTGGGTGATACTATTATGTAATCTTTTCCATAAAAAAAATAAAAACTCATGTTTATCTCTCTCTTTCATACTTACATGATTTTTAGCACTTATCTTTCAGTATTGGTAAGTTAAAAAATAAATTTTTTTTAAAATTGTGATAAGTATAAAATAGACAGAAAATATGATAAATATCTTCAATAAAACGTCATTTAATAAAAAAACAAAACGTCATTTAAAAAAAATGAGGGGAATAATAAATTGTTAGAGTGCATGTAATAAATTGCGGGTTGGTGTCGTTTACATCAACAATTGGCAAGAGCGCGTTTCATTTTAAGATCTCAAATTTCAGAGTCCAAAATAGAAATATATAAAATAAAATTCTTAAATGTTTTGTAAGGCTTAAACAAATAAATATATATATATATATATATATGTATATAACATTCAATATATATGATATATGTTTCAAAATTAAGATGACAGCATGAAGTGTGTATATAAAAACGTAATATTATTAAATTTATAATAATTTCTGAAAATAAAATAAACATTTTTTACTGAGTATTAATTAATTAACTAATTAATAAACGATAATGATAATAATAATAAGCGATAACTACTCTTTGGCGGCGTTGAGTAGAGTTAAGATTCAAATTGGGCCCCGAAATATACAGAAATTCAATTTCCACACCATAACTTCACCCCTAACCCCAAGTCATCGCCATTTTTTCAATTCTACACTTGTTCTCGTTTTCGGTCCAATTTAAGTGCATTACCCACAACACACGCCACACTCGTTGACTCACATTCCTCCATTTCCTGCAATTACAAAGCAAAATACACTAGTAAGCACGCTATCTGTGTGTATCTGCGGGTATATATACACACGAACTGAATTTTTGGGGTTTTAATTTATTGTTGAAGCTGGTTTTGGATTTTTCCAGGATCTGTTGAAGAATGGCGGAGGAAATGAGTCAGCAGTCGAGGTATGTGAAATTGAGAAAGGATCAAGCGCCATTGGAGGACATTACACCCGGCGAGCTTAATCAGCCGATTGATGTTCCACAGGTGATTTTGATTTTCGTAGCTCTGTGAATTTTACGGCTCTCTGTGTCTGTCTCTGTTGTTATACATACAAATTGGACTGGACTGTGCTGGAAAGAGGTTGACTGGAATTGATCTGTGTGCGATCCGATACGCATTACAATTTAATGTAAATTTTGAAAAAAAAAAAAATAATGTCTCATAATCAATGTTTTTTATTTGTTTACAAATTTATCTCTTTATTAATTATAGTAGAATTTTTTTCCCTTCCTATTTTTCCTCAATTCGGTTCGTTTCTTTGTGTTTCATTTCTCAGTTGAGTCCTATTTTTATTTCATATATAAAATAGATTTATATTGAGTGTATAGCTGAATATATTTATGTTACATGGATTACTATGTGAAAATTTTAAAACTTGGAATTAGTAGATTATAATTTGATTTTTTTAAAATTGTGGAATGTTAACGGAAATATTAGCAAAACTATTATTGTTGAAATTTCAAGAAAATATCGATCTAATTCTGGTTGATGGATTATGAAACTCAAAGATATAAGTTGAAAATTTGGTAGTTTTATTTCAAGTATTTGTGTTCATCGAATTAAATCTGGAATTAAGTACGTTGTTGGCTTTTCCTATTGCTGTTTCCCAAAAATTTAGGGTTTCTAAATTAAATAAATTGACTAATAGAGTAGACTAGTTGTTATTTTATTTTGTTTGAAGCTTTGACACAAGAGTTGCTGTAATTTTAATATAATTTATTTGCAACTTAAGTTTTTCATTTTTTTAAGCAGTTACTTCCCGTTTTGTTTAAATCATGGATTTTATATCCAAGTTTATTGTTTTTGAATTAACACATATAGGATAAGCTTCTATATTAATAAGTTAGATTCTGTTTTTGGGGTTCATCCTGCAGTTGCATGTTCACAAGTGCAATGAATGTGGACAGCCTTTACCAGAAAGCTATCAAGCTCCTGCAGATGAGCCTTGGACTACTGGCATTTTCGGCTGTGCAGAGGATACAGAGAGTTGTAAGTTAAATTTCTGAAGTCTCATAATTAGCTTTAGATAATTGCTTTGTCAACTCTTATTTATTAACAATTATCTTAGCACTTCCAACGGGTATTCAGTATTTTACATAATACTATTGAAGTTTATGATTTCTGTCAATTTTTATGAACTCGAAGATTGTAGGGGTGACTGTATATTAGTAATTCCTCTTTTTTTTTTAAATAATAATATATCTATTAGCTGATCAATTTTCTTTGCTATCGTATTTCCTGTACTGGCAACTTAAACGCGCTTATTACTATTGATTCTGAAATTCTTTATTTTCGGATTCGTTAACAGTTAAGATGGGACTATTTTGCCCTTGTGTTCTGTTTGGCCGCAATGTCGAGCAAGTGAGAGACGATAATACCCCATGGACCGGGCCATGCATTTGTCACGCCGTTTTCATCGAGGGTGGCCTTGCGCTGGCCGCAGCCACTGCAGCCCTGCACGGTTTTATCGACCCGGGGACCACGTGTCTTATCTGTGAGGGTTTGTTTTTCAGTTGGTGGATGTGTGGAATATACACCGGCATTATGCGCCAGTCTTTGCAGAAGAAATACCATCTCAAGGTGATCTAGAATTTATCTTGTTAATTGAATGCATCTGCTGGAATGTTGGTCTAATTTAAAAAGAAAAAACCACTTATAATTCAAAATTATTAAATAACTCCCCTAGGTTTGTATTTCTCTTAAAAATAGCCCACTCTTATCGCCTTTTCAGGGTGCACTTTTGTAACACAGAAATAAATGTCAGCGGGTTATTTGTAATTTCGAAAGATTTATGATTTTTTTTGCAATTAAAATAAACCTCAGGGGTAGTTTTGTAGTTATCCCTAACAATTATTAGATGCAAAACTTGTCTTGTCTCTATTGTCTTCTTCGAATGTGTGTCCTGACAAAATCTGAATCTGGTGGGCAGGGCCCAAAATTTTGTTTTTTAGGGTTCTATTTTTATTTAGTTTAGTTTTTCTTAGGGTTTATTAGTTTTGGGGGTTATTTTTTCTTTTTTAGGATTTTTTTGTTTAGTTTTTAGTGCTCCTCCTCCCCTCCCCCCCCCCCCCCCCCCCCCCCCTCCCTCTCATTTTGTAAGGTCCATTTTTTTTTTTAGTTTTTGGCTAGTTTTGTTTTGTTAGGGTTTTCTATTTTTTGGATTTTTTTTTTGTTTTAAAATTTGGTTTTACGGACGTGCCTAACGGTTAGTTTCTTTGGAGTCATTCAACATTCCACAAATCCAAATCCTTCAATCTGAATGTGACCCGAAATAAATTTTGTAATCATGCTTACAAGAATCAACTTATATTTCTCAAGTCTCAACGCAAGGAAGATTATCTCATTTTCATTAATTCACTATTTATATATATATTTCCGAACGTTGCCATGCAGAACTCTCCGTGCGACCCTTGCATGGTTCACTGCTGCATGCACTGGTGCGCATTGTGCCAGGAGCACAGGGAGATGAAGGCACGTCTATCCGATGACGCCATCTTGTCGGTTACCGTTGTTAATCCGCCTCCGGTTCAGGAGATGAATGCCGCTGCTGATGGTGATAGCCGGGATTCGGCATCGACCTCTGCGAGTGGCGGAGAGCAAGTTCGTGTTGAGATGCAAGCTTTGTAGGACTTTGCCAGTTGGAGGAAATATATAGCGTTATTATCACATATACTATAGAAAAGCTGGGTTTTTTTTTAGTTAGTGCCAAGTTTACTTGTACAAAACTAATGGCTATATGAGTTTTAACATGGCAATGTACATTTTCGATGTTTTACTCGTCTGTTCGAGTATTTGAAATGGTGATTCGTTATGAGAGATTTTCGTTTTCGTTGCGGAACATGTGATTTGCAATTGAGGATTTATATTGTTTACCCGTTCATATATTTCAAATCACTCATCATCTCCAATTACTATTTTAGTATAATATTTATATCATGCCCTATTTCATTATTATATTTTTAAACTTATATTCAATTGCACCCTCAAATTTTAGCCTTAAAAAAGAGAAAAAGAAGAAGATTATATCAGTATTTTCCTGCGAAAGAAAAAAAATAAACTAGAAAATAAAGGAACGGTAGGCAGTGTAGGCGATGGAAAAATGATTTCCAGACCAACAAAGCATGGGAAAAACTGACCCTCTTCCTACATTTCAGCGATGTTAATTGGACCGAACTTGTGTGGGTGGTGAAAAACCAACTAGCCCAATGCAGTAGACATATTTAGAGTAAAAAAGGTTATCTCTGTCTCATTCTACCTGACGTGATTGATGATTTTAAAAGAGTAAAAATGATTAGAGTAAAAATGATAGTCGGTGTTATAATTATAGATATCAAATGACAAAGAGTAAAATTAGTAAAATAATATTTAATTATTATTAAAACAGTAAAAACTAATATTAATTCTCTATTCTAAATGTAAATGAAATCAAAATTCTTTTAAAATACGGATAGATAGAAAGAGATCGGATGGGTAGGAATTAACATAAACTTCTTGATAATTCCCAAGAATATTGCAGTGGAAAGTAAGATTTTAGAAATTTATTTGGCAGGAAACATCAGATCCAAGCGCAATATCAGATCAATCATTATCGTACATTTATTTGGTAAATTGATAAATACTTGCTATAATCTAAACCTTATAAATTTTTGTCTATTGAAATTGTTTATTGACTAAATTGTGACCATTCAATTTTGATAAATAATTTTTAATGAATATAGAAAAGTATTGGTTAGGAATGATTTATATTTAACTTTAAAGTGAGTATTTTATACGATTTTCTTGGATAATACACTAAAGAGGACGATGAGGATAAATGTTAAATTAATCAATTTTAATGTACTTGGATTTGATATTTAGCACAAGAAAATATAATAGTATTAATTACATATTTAATGTACTTGGATTTGTGTTTTCCACGAATTCTACCACAATGTCAGTAATCATCTCACCATAAATTGTGGCGCACTATACACTCCTACATTACTGCAATGCTTTCTCTCTCCTAAATCCCATATAAATAATTTTAGTGGACAATTGAGTTGTATATTTAACCTGAATGTTTGGGTCTAACTTTAGCGCGTTGACTTTTATAACATGGTCACAACTCCAATTATCAATTATTTTTAATTACCATTAAACTATTTTTAACATTGTATCAATGTTCCTCATTCTATTTATTTCTCATTTTAGTCATTTTCTCAAAATTTATCCTACTTCGTGCAGAAATATTATATCACCACTCTTCTAATACGGTATTAAATATTCAAATTGATATGCACATCGGAGAATTGGGAGTTGGGTCGGCAAAATATTACGTCAATACCATCCATGCATTCACAGTTAGCTGTCAATTTACAAAACATACTGTTTGTTCATGCAATAACCAAAATTCTTCTTAGTGTGTCTAAACTTCTCTCTAACAACAACATTTACATTGTCTTTTACTTCTCTCATTGCCTTGTCAGGGACATGACTACTTACAAGATCCTATTGAAGGAAGTTGTTAAAGATGGCTTTTATCAACTAAACCTTTCTCACCTGAAGCTAACTTCAACACCTCACTCCTCAATATATGATCTTGGACAAATAAATTCAAGATATGCTATCTCCCCTCAGCTTCACTCTGCTGTTGTAACTAACGATGATAGGAAATCTACTAGTTCTTCAAATTTAAACAATTTCAATGTGTGGATTAATAAACTAGGACATCCTTGTAGTAATGTTCTTTCCCATGTGTTCAAAATTCTTAATCTGCCATGTACAGTCTCAATACTTCATTTCTATGAAGCATGTAAACTTGGAGAAATGCATTAGACGAGCTTTGTCACTTCTACTCATTCTACTCCTTCTCCTTTTGAACATGTGCACACAGATGTTTGGCGTCCATCATTTTTACTATCCAGAGAAGGGTTTAGATATTATGTTCATTTTATTGATGATTTTTATAGATACACATGGATCTTTCCCCTCAACAACAAAGCTCAAGTAGCCTCCACCTTCTTAAACTTTAAAAACATGGTTGAAAGGTAATTTAACACCAAAATCAGAAATCTCAAGTCTGATTGGGGTGGGGAATACAGAAGCCTTCAAACCACCCTCCTTGTACTAGGAATCAATTTCATTCACCCTTGTCCTCACACACACCAACAAAATGGTACATCAGAGAGGAAACACCAATATATAGTTGAAAGTGGCCTCACTCTTCTAGCTCAGTCACTCTTACCACCCAAATACTTATGGGATGATTTCTTCACAGCTACACATCTCATCAACAGGTTACCATCTTCAGTTCTTGATTACATATCACCATTTCAGAAACTTTACAACCACAACCCTGACTACACCTTTCTAAAAACCTTTAGATGTACATGTTTTCCTTATCTTAGACCTTATCACACCTCCAAGATGCGTTTCAGGACATCAAAATGTGTATTGTTGGGCTACATCCTCATCATAAAGGATACAAGTGTCTTAGTCCTGATGGCCACATCACCATTCCAGGACTGTAGCCTTCAATGAACTTGAGTTTCCCTTATCACAAACAAACCTAAACACTCATCTAGTCATCTCTTCCCATATATACTACCTATAATTGATAATACTACCAACTCATCCTTCCTTCACATCTCTTTCCATACTACCTACAACTGACATCACTGACAGCTCATCACCAATTGAATCACAGTCTATTACTCACAATCATCACACTCCTACAACCCCAATCCCCAATCACTCAACTCCTATCCTTTCTATAATAAATGATCTACCTAACTCATCCATTGATCATCTTCCTCCACCTTTTATTGTGATACTCCCCTCTCATCATATGAAGACTAAATCCAAAAGTGGCATTTACAAACCTGAATCATACATCACAACTCACCATTCATGCATAGCTGAACCGTCTTCTATCAAACAAGCCCGGTCTTTGCTTGGTTGGAAGTCTGCAATGGATGAAGAATATGCAGTTCTCATGAGGAATCAAACTTTGGATCTAGGTCCCCCACTCCTCACGTGAACCTCATCACAAACAAATGGTTTAAAGTCAAACATCAGCCAAATGGTTCAGTTGAGAGACTAAAGTCCAGGTTAGTTGTAAGGGGGTTTCAACATACACCTGGGATTGATTTTGTTGCCACCTTCAGCCCAGCAGTCAAATCTCTGACTATCAGAATTGTCTTCTCAATTGCTGTTGCTAGGGGATGGCATATATATCAGGTTGACACGAACAATGCATTTTTGAATGGACGGCTAAGTGAAACTGCGTACATGGCACAACCTAAAGAATATGTTGATCCAAACAAACCTCATTATGTCTACAAGTTAGCAAAAGCCTTTATGGTCTGAAACAGGCTCCCAAAGCCTGATATGATACACTAATGAAACACCTTCTCTTCCTAGGCACTCCTCAATATTTCATATGGCTGACAATGGCAAAATCCTAATTGTTTCGGTCTATGTGGATGATATCCTCATCACAGGGGATAACAAGAACATGATTTAAACTCTCTCTATATGAGAGTCCTTCCTTTGTTGATCCACATAAGTACAGAAGCACTTTAGGGGCAATTCATTACCTGTCCATGACCAGACATGGCATAGATCCACATAAGTACAGAAGCACTTTAGGGGCACTTCATTACCTGTCCATGACCAGACATGGCATAGCTTACTCTGTGAACAAGCTAAGTCAATTCATACATGCGCCTACAGTTCACCATTGGAAAGCTTGTAAGAGAGTCTTGAGGTATCTACTAAGTTGCACCGACAAGGACACGGACTCGGGACACAATACGACACGGACATGGAGACATGCTTATTTTTAAAAATAGAGGACACGATACGGTTCGAACACGTTTATAATATAAATAATTATTAATTTATTTATTTTCTATAAATATTAAATTGTAACAATCTTTTATTTCAATTAATCATCTGAAATAATTACAAACTCATTCACAATAATTGATGAAATCCCAAGTAAAATAAGAATTGATAACAATTAAAAAAATTGAAAAAAAATGAAAAAACGTGTCGGGAATTTATTCGGGCCGTGTCCCCACATGTCCCTTCGTGTCCCCTGTTAAAAAAAAAAAAAGGACACGCGTCCGACACGTGCCGGGCGCGTGTCGTGTCCACGGAGTGTTCGACTCGCCTACGAGATCAAAAACGGAGTGTCCGTGCATCATATTCGGGCACTAAAGACCTTGGCATTTCTATCTCACCCTTCCCTAGGACGACAATCACTACAAAAAAATTTGGCATTACTGGCGGATTTCCTGGCGGCCAAAAAGCCGCCAGGAATGCTGACGGGTATGCTGGCGGAATAATATGCTGGTGATAATGGCCGCCAGTATATAACCCCGTCAGCATGCCCTCATGGATGAGGCGGGAATTTATCAAATGAGTAAGAACACTCGGAATTGAAAACAACTCCTCCTCCGACGGCGAGATGACCGTATCCTCAACCACCCCACACTTATCGAAGAACGCGACCGGAAACGTATGTGAAGGCGGACTTGAGAATTTTCGTGGAGTAGGAGCAATCATCGGGGTAGCCGGATGAAACGGGCCCTCGTGAGGAGTAACAAGAGGATTAGGAGTTGGGGGTGGAGCAAAAGAAGGCGTAGCACAAGCGGGTCCCACCGGATATCCATGGCCTCCATATTCATCCTCAAAAAGGCAAGAGTCGGTAATATGACCACGCGATCCACACCATCCACATCCCAAAAAAGGTTGGTTAAAATCTCTCATAGTACGGATGGGGGGGGCATCG
>BMAC01000023.1:2807917-2832936 GCA_014905375.1 Phtheirospermum japonicum | reverse complement strand
TGGTGAAGTGTAATTCCAGCTCCAGATGCTTGGTTCTTGAATGAAAGACTAGATTTGAGACAATGACATCGCTCCAATATTTTCTGTCCATAACACAAGAGGTTTGTGAAACTTCACTCCCAACTCATCTGAAAGGTGTTTTAACCAAATCAGTTCACATGTTGCTGCTTTAAAGCTCCTGTATTCAACCTCAGTGCTTGATCTTGTCACCATTCCCTGCTTCTTGCAGCTCCAGGTGATCAAGTTATTTCCCTAGTAAACATAGGGGCGATGCCTGGAGATGCCGGGCGCGTGCGTGTGCTGCTGGGCGGGATGGCGCGAGCGGGCGCGAGCTGGCGCGCGGCGGGGCGCCGGGTGGCGCTAGAGGGCGCGAGACTAGGCCAGCATTCCAGAATGTTTGGGCATTTTTTAGCCTCTCTTGGCCTGAATTTTGGTCCTCAATGCCTTAGCCTATAAATAGAGATTTGAACATAAAAACCCAAGAATTTCACCAAACCTCAAGGTAATTGAACCAATTAAACCAAATTAAATATAAAGTTGGCAAGAAACACGAAAAGTAATAAAACAAGAAAAACGACCTAAAAACCTAATGAAAAATGACTCAAAACTACTAAAATCAATATAAAAATCTATCTAAAAACACGAAGAAAAACACAACAATTACATGCAAAACAGATGGTTGATGATCGTAGTTGGATGTACAAACGGAATATTTCTGGATTTCTAAATCTGGCGTTCGTGGCCGGTGTAGATAGTTTCGTACAATTTGCACTCACGCATGATTCTACAGAGAGGGACGATGATAAACTAAAATGCCCTTGCCCACGAACTAAGTGTAGGAACTCTAGTTATAGGACTATCGATGAGATAAAATGCCACATCGGTACCAAAGGGTTCATTGCTGATTACTACATTTGGACTCATCACGGGGAAACAAATCACGTCTCATCGCCTGCTGATATTGATATTAGGGGATCATCATCAAATGCGTACGTCGATATGGTGCGAGATGTTGTCGACCCTAATTTCGACATGAATGACATTGAGTTGGATGAATCACCTAATCTCGAGGCGAAGAAATTTTTCAATATTCTAAAAGCTCCAAAAAACCTCTGTATCCCGGTTGCGAGAAACACAATCGATTGTCCTTAGTTGCTCGTCTTATGAATTTAAAATCGGAGCATGGCATTTCTCAGAAATATTATGATCAATTTATTGATTTAATCAAAGAGATCGTGCTAGAAGACAACAATGTTGCAGATAATTTCTACGAAAGTAAGAAGTTGTTGAGAGGTATAGGGTTACCGGTAGAGAAGATAGATTGTTGCATCAAGAACTGCATGATTTATTGGAAGGATGATTTGAATCTGGATAAGTGCAATTTTTGTGATCATCCACGGTTCAAACCCGCGAAGAAGGGACAAACTAAACGGCGCAAGTCCAACTTAGTTCTGTACAAGAGGATGTTTTATTTTCCTCTAACGGCCCGCCTGCAGAGGTTGTACGCATCTAAAACAACAGCAAATGATATGCAGTGTCATGCAGAACATATGGTAGAGGATGGTGTCATGCACCACCCGTCAGATTCTGAGGCTTGGAGGCACTTCGATCAAACTCATCCAGAGTTCGCAGCTGAAACTCGAAACGTAAGATTAGGTCTATGTACAGACGGATTTCAACCTTTTGGAAGTTTCGGAAAACAATACTCTTCATGGCCGGTGATTGTCACACCATACAATTTACCTCCCTGGATGTGCATGAAAGAGTAGTATATGTTTCTCAGTATTCTCGTCCCGGGGCCACAAAACCCCAAAGATAAGTTAGACGTTTTTCTACAACCATTGATTGAGGAGCTCAAGCAGTTGTGGTCCGACGGTGCTATCTCGTACGATGTATCTAAAAAATAGAACTTTCGGATGTGATCGGCCCTTATGTGGACCATCAACGACTTTCCTGCATACTCGATGTTGTTTGGTTGGAGCACGTCCGGTCGAATGGCTTATCCATATTGCATGGAGCGTTCAGACGCTTTTACCCTGAAAAAGAGCGTGAAACAATCATGGTTTAATAACCATCGTAAATTTCTAGAATGTGATCATCGACTTCGTAAAGATAAAAAATATTTTAGGAAAAATAGAAAGGTTGAAGCGCTGCCGCCGCACGTGCGTTCTGGAACAGAGATTTTGGCCGAAATTGAACGGCTAGGACTTCTGAAGGTAACCGATGAAAATGCAGAACATGTGAATGGACTAATAGCGAAGAGTAGTGGTTGGAGAAAAAGAAGTATTTTTTGGGATTTGCCTTACTGGAGCACTAACTTGATTCTTCATAATCTAGACGTTATGCACATTGAGAAGAATGTTTTTGATAATGTGTTTAACACGGTGATGAATGTCAAAGGGAAGACAAAAGACACTGTAAAATCAAGAGATGAGTTAGCAGAATACTGTCACCGTCCCGAGCTTCATGCAGACGCATCAGGAAAGTATCCCAAAGCGTCGTACACGCTCGATAAGCCGTCGAAAGTTGCATTGTGTGAATGGATAAAAGCTCTCAAATTTCTGACGGGTACGCATCAAATCTAGGTCGCTGTGTTGATATGAAAGGGTTGAGATTGTACGGGATGAAAACCCATGACTGTCACGTGTTTATGCAGCGGTTGATCCCAATTGCATTTCGAGAACTGCTTCCTCATCCAGTGTGGAAGGCACTAACAGAGTTAAGTTTGTTCTTCAGAGATCTGAGTGCGAGAGTTATTGGAACTGCTGATATGAGTCGTTTAGAGCGTGACATTCCCCTAATACTCTGTCAACTTGACATGATATTTCCACCTAGTTTCTTCGACTCAATGGAACATTTGCCCGTCCACTTACCATACGAAGCGAGAATTGCTGGTCCAGTGCAATACAGGTGGATGTATCCTTTCGAGAGGTATCTTCGCAAGTTGAAAAACAATGTAAGGAATAAAGCATGTGTTGAAGGATCAATAGCAAACGCATATCTAGTTGAGGAGGCGTCGAATTTTGTTTCGTACTACTTCGATGATAATATCTCCACAAAAAGAACAAACTTAAATCGTAATGAAGAAGTTCAAAATGATGAAGACGACACTCCAAATGTTCTATCTGTTTTCAAAAATACTGGTGAAGCTTTCTCGGCCGCAGGGAAGAGATTCTTGTCGGGTGAAGAATTGGCCGAGGCCCGAAGATATGTTTTACTAAATTGTTCTGAACTCCAACAATTTATCAGGTTAGCTAATCAAATTCGTTGAAACCCAAATTATCGAAGTCTACTAATTAGATATTATAAAAATTCTTCATTTTAATATAAATGTGCAGTTTGTTCGAAGATGGTATTAAACGTCACCAACCGAACATTACAGATGAGGCACTGACTCGAAAAGTGGACGCTGAATTTCCTGTTTGGTTCGAGAGCTACGTGAGTCTTAATTATCTGTAAAATTAAGTGGCAATCAAAATATATTATAACTTTGTAAACATAAAGTTATTGTAGGCACGAGATCCTTTGAACAATGTAAATGACGATTATATGAGGTCAATTGCGTATGGTCCATCTCGTGTTGTGAACACTTTCAACGGTTGTAAGATTAATGGATTTAGATTTCACACGCTCTCGTATGGGTCTGAGTGATCAACGTCGAGCACAGGAGTTTGTATAAGAGGAACAAATTATGGGCCAGATTACATGGATTATTACGGTCGTCTTCTAGAAGTGGTTTAATTGGAGTATCACGGGCTTCAAACTTCCGGAAGGACGCTCTTGTTCAAATGTGAGTGGTTTGATCCAACTCCAGCCGGAACGAAAATCCACCCTCAATATAAGCTCGTTGAAGTCAATCATAAACGTAAATTCAATCGATACGAGCCATTTGTACTCGCATCCCAAGCGACTCAAGTGCACTACAGTTCGTATCCGAGTTTGAAGCGAGACAAACTAGATTGGTGGGCAACTTGTCAAATCAAAGCTCGATCGACWRTGGATTATATCGAGCCTCGCGTGCCTGAACAACAGTCWTTCCAAGAAGATGTTGTAGAAAWATTTCCTGTAATACAATTAGAGGATGTTGACTTCCAATTAAACGACCCTCTCAATCACGAACACGACGAGTTGGTCAATGATGATTCAGAAGAGTCAGAAAGCGATGAACTACATTTAACTGAAGAAGACGAAGGAAGCTACGAAAATGAGTATGAAAGTTAGGGATGAGGTTTGAAAATTTTATGAGTGTTAAAAATAATCTGAATAAATTATAACGACACACACACACACACACACACATATATATATATATATATATATATATATATATTTATATACTTATGTAAAAAAAAATATTAATAAAACTATGTTGTATGATAGATGCCTGGTAGAGGTCCTCATCATCGTCGGATTTTTCTCGGCTCATCGTCCTCGGGACACCATGAGGATGATGCCACCGACATGGACCTCGATGATACGGTTCTACCTACCCCGTCTGATGAGGCGGGGACGAGCGCGCCTGGTACAGAGGTCAAGACTTTCGGGATCGAGGTATATGTGCTCGAAAATAGGTAAGTAACATTTTAATCAATTTGATATGTGTTCAATATATAATTTAATTATTTGACATATATTGAAATAAACTTATTAATTTTTAGGTTACGAAGTCCATCGAAGGACTTGCCGACCTATCTCAGGACTATACACGAGGCTCGTATCCACCCAGATGGGTGGAAATACGAGCACATCCCGAACAGCCATCGTCAGACGTGGTGGCCTCGTTTTACGGTAATTTTGAAGTATTTTTTATTTATTTATGTTAAGTACATTGCTTAATTATTTTGACTAATTGTATTTCTTTTGTAGGGATTGGTGTGGTGGGACACTCGTATGTACGACGAGAATGCCATCAGGGCGGCATTCTATATCTCGATGCGGGAGTCTTATAAGAGTCGTATATACGAGTGGAGGAAGGCGTATCGGATGAGTGGGACGATACCTGCTATTGTAGGGGAGACGACTTGGAACAGGTGGCTGTTGGAGTTTCAGCGGCCTGAGGAGGTGGAGAAATCTGAAAAGGCCAGGCGGAACAGGATGAGCGAGCCCGGCGGCCCTTCGACTGGTATAGCGAAACATAGAGGCGGGTCCATGCCGGCTAATCGACAGGCGTCCGAGATTGTAAGTCGATGATAAAATTTTAAGTAATTAAATTATATTATTGAACATGTATAATTTTATGTTTTAATTAATTCATTATATTAAATATTGTAAATGTAACTTTAAATACAGGCTGCACATACGGGTTCGCAGCCCAGTAACTACGAGCTTCTGCTGAGTTATCATCGAAATCACGACGGCACATTTATGGATCCCAAAGCCCAGAGGATAGCTGTAAGTTTTATATGTTATATATAACCGATTTATTATAAAATCTAATAAAAGTTATTATAAAATCTGATAAAAGTTTTTTGGTAATAATAACTGAAAATTTTGATATCAGGAGGATTATGAGAGAGCTTTGGAGGAGAGGCGTGCTGCGTCGTCTGATGATAGCAGCCCTCAGGTAGATCCGAACGAGGTCTATCTACAGGTCGTCGGGAATAGGAAGGGTCGACGCTATGGCCTTGGATGCTTTGGGAAGACTCAGAAGGGCTGCAGTACTTCTTCCACCTCCACCGCCGATGTTCATAGGCTCCAGACTCAGGTGCAGTCCCAGCAGGAGCAGCTTGAGCAGCTTCAGCGGATCCGCGACGAGCAGGCGCTGGAGATTCAGCGGATCCGTGAGGAGCAGGAGCGTTCCCAGTTGAGGCTCCAACAGCAGATTGAAGAAGCTGTTGCTCGGGCCATGGCTCGTCGGCCTCCCCGTAGTCCAGATGGTGGAGATTTAGATGGATAGTTATATTTTTATACATTCGATTGGTGAAACGATTTTTAGTTATTGAATGATTTGTTTTGATTTTTTTATTAGTGGATTATTTATTTTGGATTTTTATTTGTTTATTATTTTTAGTTTAATTATTAATTAATATATTAGAAATTTTATTAATAAATTTTTAAAGAAAATTATAGAAATTTTTTTTGCTGAAGCCGCCAGAATGCTGGCGGCTTACCCGCCAGCAAATCCTGGCGGGCAAACCCGCCAGTAAATACTGGCGGTAGACCCGCCAGTAATGCTGGCGGGAAGCCGCCAGGAAAACATCAGATATTCCTGGCGGGCACAACCCGACAGGAATACTGGCGGGCCTTTTCTGGCGGAAGAAGCCGTCAAGGAAACCGCCGGCATTCCTGGCGGGTATATATTCCCGTCAGGATACTACAATCCTGACCGCAAAAATACTGGCGGCCATTATCCGTCAGGAGGCCGTCAGTATTTCATATACTGACGGAATCCTGACGGATATGGCCGTCAGAATCGCCGGATTTTTTTGTAGTGAATGTATGGCTTTGCTGATGTTGATTGGGCAAGCAGTGTGTGGATTCTGTATTTTTCTTAGGGATAATATCATTGCTGGAGCTCCAGGAAACAATCAATGGTAGTCAGGAGTAGTACTGAATCAGAATACAGGTCATTAACACTTGCAACAACTGAACTAGTGTGGATCAAGTACTTATTGACAGAATTACACATTCCTAGACATGCATCTCCCATATTATGATGTGACAATACTGGTGCAATTAAACTAGTTCAAATCCAATGTTTCACTAGAGAACCAAACACATTGAGATTGGCATACATTACATTGGAGAGAATGTTTAGAATAAAGAAATTTGATGTATGTGCCATTTGAGGGTCAAATTACTCATGTTCTTACCAAACCATTATCCTCGGGGAGATTTTAAGGCTTTAGTCATAAGTTGTGCCTGCTTCCACACAGGCCTGGATGAGGTTGCAAGGGAGCATTTTTGTAGTATGAGCAATAGTGTGCATTCAACTCCTAACTAATATATCAGTTTGACTCTTCTATTAGTATTAGGGCTGTTACAACTAACTTGTTAATTAAGGTTAACAACAGTTGGTCAGTTTGGATTAACAACAGCTTAGAGTTAATAGTAATTACATGTGTATATATAGTCTCTGATTATACTATACAGTTGGTCAGTTTCTTCTTCAATTGATCATTTCTCATTTTCACATTATCAGTGACGAGATACTTAACGTTGGATAGAAGGAGAGGCCAAGTCAAATTCAAACTTATTTGGGTACGACTCTGAGAGCGTCGCCAAATTGAATTAAACTCACTTGGATGGGTGAAATACTAAGTAGCCCAACATAATAGGCCCAAGTTGTATAAGAAATGTAGAGCTTAGGTATTTCTCTAGAACATAACAGTGGGATCATAGGCATTGTATTAGTAATTTATTTTATATAAACGGATTATCCAACAAAGAGTTTATCCCAAATCAAATCAATTATTAGCGTACATTTACAAAGTAAAATAAAGTATAAATACTAATATAAATTAAACGCATATTGATCTATTGAAATAATTTGTAGACATTTGTATAAAATTTATGCTTATCAAATTCTCAGCACGACCATTTTTAAAACGAACGAAAAAAATTGATAATATTATTACCATTTTTGTATAAATGAAAGTTATGCAATTGCTCAAAATATTTGAACTTGAATTTTAATTCGACATTCAAGTTTCTCTTGTTTGAAATTTAATTTATATTTGATTTGAAATCTTGAAACTTTGTCTGGATTTTAGTAATTATATTTGGGCTTATTTGAATTTTAATTTGAGTTTGTTCTGGATTTTAGTAATTATATTTGGGCTTATTTTAATTTTAATTTGAGTTTGTTTGAATTTCGATTCGAGTCAAACTCGAACAAGCCTTAATCGAGTCAAACAAGAAATGAGCTCGAATCAGTTTGATATAATTATTTACACATATTTTATTTATTGTTTACTTATCAAGCACGAGCTTTGAAATTTATCAAACACGAAAATGTGTTCAAGCTTATTTGAAAATTTTGCCTAACCGAGTTTATTCGAACTTTTAGCAATTTGCTCATATTCCAAAATCTCTATAATGGATATAGCAATGTACTGATGCCAAAATGTCCCTCCAAAATCATCTCACATCCCAATATCTTGCAATCACATAGCTTTATTAAACAATAAAATTATGCACTACTAATGCAGGTACATGTAGGCAGCAACAACAATAACAAAAAAGAGAGGGAGAGAGAGATTTTCAGAACTGATCGTCATCGTACATTTCAGTGAACCTTTTTTCCAGGTTAAGAATCAGTAACTGTTCAGTCAAGGATATTGCAATCTCAAACCCACTACACTTGGTTTAAAAACACCTCAGTAAAACAAAGAAAAAGTAACAAACAATAGCATCAACTACGATTTTCCTTCTACTTCCGTAACCCGCTTTTCATCACCACTATCATTTTCCGCAACGCTCTGCAATTCAATCAGCTTTTGCCGTTCCTCGTCACTCTCCCCACTCTTAACCTCACTCGCCGGTTTAGGTTTATTACTCGTCGACTGCTGATACATAACCCCACCAAACATGCAAATCAAAAGCCCCACCGTCCCCACAACCGTCGAGTGCTTATCCCAAATAACCAAATTTATTACCACCGTCAACAATTTGTTCACTATCCCAAGAACCGTGAAACCCGTCGCCGAAATCGCCCTACGGCAAGAAAATCCAAAAAACGAAATCGCTAAACCAAACAAACACGATAACCCGACAGGCAAAACCACCCCAAACGAAGTCCAATCCGTCTCGTCCGATATATCATGCTCGATTTTCTTCAACTCTCCCATTATAAGCAACTCGACCGGAAACAACATCAACGCCTCGAGATTATTGTACAACACTAAACCCCACGTGTTCAAACCAATAGTCATCACAACATGTTTAATATAAACAAAATCAATAGACATGCTCACTAAGTACGCTAAAGCCCAGCTATAAGCCGTGAGCGTGAACTGATAATCGGTTAAAACATAAAGCACACTACCGGCAAATATAGTCCCGAGTGATAGCCACGTTTTTAACACCGGCCATGGCTGGTGTAAATAAAGGGTCTCGCCGATCGCAACAAAAATTGGGACGGCTGATCGGAAAACGATGAACGTGTCCACGTTGGCGTGAAGGAGGAGCTCGCTGTTGGTGAATAGGGAGAGGTAGAATATAATAGCGGCGGGTAAAAAACGCCACATCGTGAGGAGATCGAGCTTGTCGTGCTCGACGAGCCTGAGGCGGCCGCAGATGACGACGCCGATGAAGCTGGTGAAGTATTGCAAGGCGGTTAGGGCGCCCGGGTATGGGAATTTCATGACGGCCCATTTGTTGATGATGGATAGTAACGAGGCGGATATGCAGTAGCCGGCGGCTATGCCGTAAACGGAGGCTTGTTCGATTAAGGTGTTGTACAGTGACGAGAGGGGCCCGGGTGGAGTTGATTGAGGATCCGATGAAGGGTTTTGGTTTTTAGGGTTTTCGACGTCATTGGACATTTGATCTGAATATATTTATAAGAAAATGAAAAAAAGAAAAAAGATTAATTTTATTCACACAATTTGCACACACAGCTGGATTTTGAATAATTGCTATAAAACATGTTTGGGGGCAGCTAAGTAACAAAACAGAGCTGGATTAGATAAAGAATACATCAATCAGCTTAAAAATTGAAAAACTACAGTTCAGATTATGCAGAATAGCTTAGCAATGGGGATTAAAGCTATCGATTTCAGTAATTCCAGATCCGTACACAAATTTCAATCCATCAGTCCTAAACAAATTGCAGCAAAAAAGTTGTATTCCCATGGCAAACGAGAAAATCAAATAAATGAACAGCAACAGAGATTGCGAATCCTAATTTATAGAATTTAAATGCGGAACATACAATAAAATTTCCAGAACAACAAATTAAAGGAAGAAAAAATGTACCTAGCGGCGAATATCCGCCGCCGTGCTGCTGGTAGAATTTGCGTCTGGGAATTAATTATGCTTCCGAAAAAAAATACAGTGGAAATGTCAGTGCTGCGGATAAAGCTAAATTTTCTTCGAGGAGTGATGGAAATTGAATCTCGGGGAAAGTTATGTGATTATGATTTTGAATAAGGACTTTTGTATAGTTGAAATGTGGTGGTGTAGGTGAAAAAATCTTAATCAAAGAATTGGGGATTTTAGATCTCGTTAATGCGTGTCGGTGCAGGTGGCGCGTTTGGGGAATGGTGAAGACGAAGCAGAAATAAAATAAATAATAATTTATTTTTAACAATTTCGCAATATTATTATTTCTAGTAAATTATACTTAGATTATAAATTTTATATTAAAATACATTTTATTTGGAATAAATAATATTGAAAATAAGGTTGAGCTATCTGTCATGCGGTTCTTCTATAGAACCAGATAGGGCTCTATTATGGAGCCCTATAAATGACATGACATTCATCTGAGTCTTTAATTATTATTATTATTATTTTTTCCTTCTTTTTTTTATAAATACACAGTGGGATGAATGTTATGTATTATTTATGGCTCCGTAATGGAGCCCTATATGGTTCCAAAAAAAATTCATCTGTCATGTGGGTAAGCTTGCTTAAGATGACTTGAAAAATTAATAATTGATTGGCAGCTAATGGGTAGTATGTGGTAAATAATCAATAACTTGTTTTATGAAGAGCTCATTTTAACTAGTAGGTTGGTTTTAATTAATTGTTCGGTAAATTATTTGATTGGCAAGATTTACTATTCTTGGTTTTTCAATCTACTCAACCAAGCAAATCGTACCCTAAAATTGCCCGGTTTTGTCCATTTTCCCGATCTCTTGTTGTTAAGGGGTTGAATTTGAAAAAATATATTGAATTGTAAATTTGAAAGATTTGTTAGTATAGAATGTCAAATCTTTTTTTTTTTATACTCAAGATTTTGATCTCTATAACTTTTTCTTTTTGTGTATTTTAAATCTACAATTTCATAAAAAACTGTATATAAAAAAATAAAGTAGTTCATAAATTTAACCGGATAAAAAGAACATTGTATTTTTTTAGAAAAAATTATATTGAATAAATGAATATGTAAAATATAAGATATTAGATTTTTAAAGTCCAAATACGAATCCGATAACCAATAATCATATTTTTCATAATCATTAGCTATGGCTAATGTCAATAGTTGCCGCTTAATCTTGGAGCATCTACCGGGTCAACCGGGTCAAATTGTTCAAGCACACTAGTTTAGAGATGTAATAATGAAGTATTTTTCTCTTTTATTAATTTAAAATTTGTTTTGGATTTAGAATTTGATTAAAGGACATTAAACGGTCATACTTTATTAAAAACAAAATAAAAATACCTGTGTTTACGGTGAAAAATAATATTTTTCTAATTAAAAAACGCAAAATTGCTTGAATTCATTGATTGCATTGCACTTAATGATCCAGTGGGATGATAAATAATTAATGATTCGATGTTAAGAGTTAACTAATTTTGTTGTTAAGGTTGCTTACATTTCGTGCATAATTATTTAATTTCATGTTTTACGTGCTCGTGTCATGTTCCGAAGTCGATGGTATTTTCCTTTCCGACATTGAACCGACAATTAACAATCATCCTGGACTAATTTAACCCTTTTGATTAAATGTAGGGTGGTGATCTTTCTTAATTTGTGCATGGACTTAATTCGTAGGTGACATTTATAATTTCATAATTAACAAAAATTATTATTTGAATAGCTGATAGATGATTGCATTAGCTTTGGCTTATTTGACTAAATAATTGTATTATCAGTTTGTATAAAAGTGTTTGTTAAATATTTGACAGTTCATATCTGTTTGATCGTGTAAAAAGACCAAAAAGGGGCATTTCCACAATTTATTGTTGAGTATTTCTTTTATTAATAACAAAGTTTATAATATATTGAATAACTAAAGTAACTTTTACAGAAAAATCATTATTATTTATAAATTTCTTGAGTTGTAATTTCTTAATATATTAAATTTAATTTGGATAATTATTACTATTATTTAAATGTAATGAATTTTTGTATGTAAATTAATAATTTTTTTTTTTGGTAATTTGAGGACAAAATTGTTATTTCAATTCATTTTCAAAACCCCTCTTCTCAAAAAGCTTCTACATGGAGCCTTTTCAAAATTAATTTTTTGTACCCATAAAACTCATTGTAACATTTGTTTACCAAACATATCAATTAGAGGATTTAACTAGTCAATTCTCTCAATTGAATCAAATCATCTAATTTTAGCCCAAACTCTACCAAACGGAGCCTGTATTTTTTTTAATAAAAAAATAATATTATTAAATTATATGGCCAAAACCGTCGATGTAATCACAAGTTCAAGATGAAAAACATGAGTGCGTTTGAAAAAAAAAACATAAGACATATATATATGTGATATAATTCATAAGTTTATCACATTCACCATTGGTTATGTTACGGTCCTGTTTGTTAAATAGAGATTTGCGTCAAAAATAAAGGATTTCACTCAATTGAAAGGATCGACCAGTCAAACCTTCTAATTCATATATTTAGTAAATAGAGGTTAATTTTGAAAAAAAAAATCTATATAGGAGTTTTTTGAGACGAGAGGTTTTGAAAATGAATTGAAATGACAATTTTGTCTTCAAACTATCCAAAAAATTATTAATTTGCATACAAAAATTATTTATAAATAAATAGTAGTAATAATTATCCAAACTAAATTTAATATTATTAAAATATTTACAACTCAATAAAAATAAATAATAGTTTTTAAATAATGACGATTTTTCTGTAAAAGTTACTTTAATTATTCAATATATTATAAATTTATGTTATTAATGAAAGAAATACCTTTAAATAAGTTGTGCGAATGTCCCTTTTTGGTCATTTTACACGGTCAGCCATTAATATTTACCAAATACTTTTATACAAAATGCTATTACAATCAGTTAATCAAATCAAGTAATGCAATCAGCTATCCACTAACAGTTAATGAAATCAACTATCAGCTATTCGCTATTCGCTATCCGCTAATTGCCAAACAAGATCATATATTTTATTTTATCACAAGACAAGTTAATTATTCAGTATGGAAAAGATTTCTAAACTTAGTTATTCAAATAAAATCAAAATGATTTTCTTTTGGGGTGGGGGTTGGGGCAAAATTAAATAAATAATACAAAATATATTTAGAAATTGACAAATTGATACAAGTGTGACAAGAATTGGAAAAATAAATAAAAGAAACTTGTCTTAGTGGTATTTGTTGTATCATCTCCCATAAAAATTGCGTCAAGAATTTTGTGTATTTTGGTATTTAAAAACTGACTCGGACGTTGTTACCACGGACGTCCCAAAATTAGATTTTTTTACAGATTGACCCCGGGACGCTGGTGGCAACATCGTCCAGGATTTTTTTTTCAATTTGGCCTCATAATTCCTAAAGTGGGCTGAAACAGTTCGGTTCGCGATCGCCAAACGTGTCCCACTATTAATTTTTTTTATTGGCTGACACTGTTACCAAAAACACTCCGATTTATTTTTTTTTATTTTAATTACACTTATATCATTTTGTGAATTTTTAAATAAGTTTGTATTATTTATTTAATTTTGCCGGGTTGCGGGAGGGGATTATGAAAAAAAAAATGTCAAATGGGTGCAATTTAATAACTAATATGACATATATATAAGAAAACAGGATTTTATAAAAGTTGTTGGGCTCACCAGCCCAACCCACGGACCTCACCCACCTTCACTCCAAATAGTGGCGAAGACAAATAGTGGTTCTACTAGTTCGGAAATTCACATTTACGTGGGCATACCGAGTAAAATATATTAATAAAAGTAAAATTTTTAAATATTAAATTATAGTCAATAATACAATTTATTGAAATCGTTCACTTCAAATTTTGAAAAACTTCTTTGTAAACAACATTTGCAATCTTATTAACAATATTAACATCGTCGTCACAAATTAGAAATTTTAATCCTTTACGACTCTTGACCCGAGAGATTGCGACGTAGAGTTGATCGTGGCTAAAAACTGGTCTTGACAAATACAAACCCACATTAGAAAGAGTTTGACCATAACTCTTGTTTATAGTCATTGTGAAACAAACAATAAGCGGAATCTGTCTCATTTGAAATTTGAAAGTAACCTTAAAATCCGAAGGGCTCAATGCCATTCGTGGGATGTAAACCTTCGTCCCAATATTAGTTTCTGACAAAATATTTGTTTCAATAATGCGATATCCAAGTTGCGTAACAATTAATCTAGTACCATTGCACATCCTGAAGCTTGATCCATGTTTCTAATCAATATAATCGGAACTCTAATTTTTAACTTTAGAATATGATTGGGGATTTCAGAGCATTTTATCGTGTTTAGAAAATCTGTCGAGTACACTTGATGCTGATCTTCTCCATTTACATATGTTTTGCAAATTGTGTCAGAGTTAAGATATATTCTTTCATCACCTGCAAGAATCGACATCACGTATTCATTAACTGTCTCAACAATGCTATTAGTTGGCGCAAGAATAACTCTTTTTTGAAAAATAAATGATTACTAAAGTTCTATAAAAAAAGATGAATAAGTGCTCTCAATAATTGTAACAATATGATTACCTGAACTTTGAAAAAAATATATAAGTATATCAATTAAGAAAAATAGAATTTTATAGAAGTTGTCGGGCTTACCAGCCCAACCCACGGACCCCACCCACCTTCACCCCAAATAGTGGCGGAGACAATAGTGGTTCTATTAGCCTATCCTCGAATCACTTGACCAACTTCAATTTGATCACGTGCCCCGTTAAATATGAAAAGTCGACAATCAAATAAGCAAAAAATGATTGTTAGATAATTTATTTTTATCTCTTACGGTAAATGTTGAAGTCTGTAAATGGAATTGGCAAAAGTAAATATTTTTCTGTTAAGTAATTTGTCTAGTTGCACATTCTTGTCTGCACTTCTGAATAGATAAAAAAAAAGAATACAACGTTGGTTTCTATTTTAATTTTATGTTAAAAAGTTTTATAAGAAGTTCGATGTGGGTATAATTCCTAGATATAAACAAAATCCATTGGAGATTTTCTTTTTTCTTTTAGATAATGTCTTTAATTTATATTGAATAAAATCCCATTCGCTAAAATATCACATAACTTAAAAGTGAACTAATCATTGAAAATACTCATAAATATTATACGCGTACGACGTTACACTGCCGAAAGATGACTGTAGTAAAAAAATTAAAATTGAATGGAGAATATCAATTACTGAATTTAAAAAAAATAAAAAAATGCTCATAATTAATCATTATAAATCAAAATAAAAGGTAGTAATATTATTTTTGTTGTAAATTGGATTAATTCTAATTTAATGGTACAGTGTAAATTCGTGTTAACGAATTGTACAAGCTTAATCTACGTGTCGTGTAGATAATTATAACTTTTTGAATTTCTCAAATCCATTTATTGGTGAGTGAGAAATGGTGTTTGGAAGTTGAATAAGTACTTTTATGCCTTTTCGTTTATCCCACATTGATAGTTATTCAATGTGGAAGGGAGTTTAAAAGTGTTTAACTTTTAATGATTGGACATCAAGTGGGCCAACGGGTATTGTGGGCTTTGTGTAAACGAAGCTCACACGGGCTCTTGAACTTGGGTTTGCCAGTCCGCCTTCGGCGAAGCCGATGGCGGAGCCTGAGCCCGAGCCCGGGTCCTGGGTCCTGGGCAATTGGTCCTTAATCTGCACGCTGCACCTGTCCAGGTTCATGCTGTCAGGTGCCAGACGTTCCTGATTGATCCCCTATAAAAGGGTGAAACTCCTACATTTCCGAACACACTTTCCATACACGAAATTCATCTGAAACATACAGACTCCTAAGCATTCAGCATACATAAGTTTCTGCATTTTCTAATTACGTAGCTCGGTCCAATTTCTTTGAGTTCGTCGGAGCTCTGGTTTCTAACAGTGTTGTTAAACCAGAGACGAAAGTCGTTTTATCTTTGGGGACGAATTTCCTAAACCGAAGAGCACTACCGGGGCAATTTCATCTTGCGGGAAGAGTTCGACTCGACTCGACTAATTCTTACACTTTTATTTGGATTTTCCAGTTTTTGTGATTTTTTATTACATACCTGATTGTGCTCGATACGTTTTGTAATAGTTCCAACAATCGCAAGACGAAATTTGTTATTTTTGTAATTTGTTCTTTACCCTAACTGGAAAAGGATGTCAACCTCAAGCACTCCGATGAGCGACACTGTTCCATCCATCACCTCCACAACTTCGGCGACGACCACTGCCCCCGCAGTCACGAACACCACGACAATTGGCATGTCTACGCCAATCTTGAACACTACTCAGGCTGAGATCATTCTCAACCCAAGAACACTCGATTTCTTACTCGATACATTGACGAAGCGCATGGCTCAGTCGAAATCATCCACAGTTTCGGCTGTTGGAACGATCTCTTTTGGGATAGGGACTTCGGTCCAAACGATGTCAGCTCCGGCTATGACCCATCCCATTGGGATGACGAGAACTTTGGTTCCAAATTTGTTTGCAACTGCTCCCCAAACAGATTCAACTGTTTTGAATACCCATTCAACGGGTTCGATGGGGACTTTTGTACCAACGATGAACGCGCCGGTGCAATCCTCACGAATCATGCCCGCGGCGGAGAAGCCTCCAAAATTCAATGGGGAAGGTTTCAAGAGGTGGCAACAAAAGATGTTGTTCTACCTCACGATACTTGGTTTCGCCAACTTCGTGAAGGAAGATGAACCACCTACTCCGGACAAGGACGAGACCAGTTTCCATGTTCACGCTGCCTATGATAATTGGCACAATGGGGACTATCTATGTAAAGGTTTTCTTTTAAGTAGCCTAGAAGATAGCTTTGAGTAATGTGTACTCGGATGTAAAGACCTCCAAGAAAATTTGGGAGGCACTTGAGAAAAAATATAGTTCCGACGAGGCTGGAACTAGGAAATTTGTAGTCACGAACTTCATGGACTACAAGATGGTGGACTCTCGCCCGGTTATGGAACAAGTTCAAAAGTTCTAAATGCTGGTGAATGATGTCCACGCCGAGGGGATGATTCTCCCGGATGCTTTCACGGCCGCTGCCATGATTGACAAGCTTCCACCAAGTTGGAAAGACTTCAAGACGTACCTCAAACATAAATGAAAAGTAATGTCTCTTGAAGACGTTATCCGGAAGGTACGAATTGAATTCGAAGTTCGTGTTCAATACAAGAATCCGAAAAGTTCGGATGAACCTCGGGTGAATTTGCTTGAACGAGGAGAGAACTCGAAGAAAAGGCCGCGTCCTGGCAACTCGAAGCCTAAAGCTCCTTCTTCTAAGAAGTTCGAAGGCAAAAGCTACAATTACAATTATCCTGGACACATGTCAAAGGATTGCCGCAAGCCAAAGCAAAAGAAGGCTAGGCCAAGTGCACACATTGCCTAGAGAGAGATGACTAATGATGACCTCGTTGCGGTTATCACTGAAGAAGCTAACATGATCGAGAACCGTGGTCAATGGTTTATCGACACTGTTGCAACCGCCTATGTGTGTGCTGATCGGAGCTTGTTCTCCAAATACCTTCCTTGTGAGGGAAGGAAGTTAAACATGGGAAATCAAGCTTCTTCGGAAGTTGCTGGTACTGGTACGGTTGTTCTGAAAATGACCTCTGGCAAGGAGATCACTCTGAATGAGGTGATGCACGTTCCGGACATCCGGAAGAATTTAGTCTCTGGTTCAATACTAGTTAGTCGTGGCTTTAGACTTGTATTTGAGGCTAATAAGTTTGTTTTGTCTAAGTTTGGGACACCTCTAGGTAAGGGTTACCTTACGGATGGTTTGTTCAAACTAAGTGTATTGGCTATATGCCCAAATCCAGTCATTAATAAAATTACTTCTGAGGTAAGGGGTTACCTTACGGATGGTTGTTCAAACTAAGTGTAATTGGCTATATGCCCAAAACCAGTCATTAATAAAATTGCTTCTGATTCCTCTTACTTGACTGAGTGCTCTAGTTTATGGCATTGTAGATTAGGCCACGTTAATCTAAATGCAATAAAACATTTATCAAATCTCAATTTACTTAAGGTAAATGAATTTGTTAATAAAAGTAAGTGCGAAATTTGTGTAGAAGCAAAAATGACTAAGTTACCGTTTAAATCGGTAGAAAGGAGCACGACACCTCTAGAATTAATTCACACGGACGTATGTGATTTGAAGTTTATGCAAACTAGAGGTGGTAAAAAGTACTTTATTACTTTTATTGACGATTGCACAAGGTACTGTTACCTTTATCTTTTGAGAGGTAAAGATGAGGCTATTGAAGCTTTCAAGAACTTCAAAAATGAGGCCGAAAATCAACTTAACTGCAAAATCAAATCTATCCGAAGTGATATAGGAGGGGAATACGTAGCTCCGTTTGAGGAGTTGTGCAACGAAAGTGGCATAATTCATCAAACTACAGCTCCGTACTCACCTCAATCGAACGGAGTTGCAGAACGCAAGAATCGTACTTTGAAAGAGATGATGAATGCGTTGTTGATTAGTTCTGGGTTACCTCAGAACTTGTGGGGGGAAGCTGTTTTAACAGCTAACTATATCCTCAATAAAATTCCACTTAAAGGAAGGGACGAAACTCCCTATGAATTGTGGAAAGGAAGGAAACCTTCTTACAAATACCTCAAAGTGTGGGGGTGTTTAGCGAAGGTAAAAGTGCCTTTACCGAAACAAATGACAATCGGACCTAAAACGGTTGATTGTATCTTTATTGGTTATGCACTGAATAGCAATGCCTATCGATTTATAATCCATAGGTCGGATGTTCCAGACATGAATGTCGGAACCACTATTGAGTCAAGGAATGCAATATTCTTTGAAGATATCTATCCTTGTAAGGATAAAGCTGCGTCCAATTCTAATACTGGTAATGTTGAAGGAACCACAAGTCACGAACTTGTGGGGTTGAACCTAAGTCTCGCAAACGACCTGGTTCAGAACTTGTTGCTCAAACTCCTAGGAGGAGTACTCGAGTTAAAGTTGCGAAGGATTTTGGTCCCGATTATGTGGTTTTCATGTTGGATGAAGAACCAAATTCCTTGAAAGAAGCTTTCTCACGAACTGATAGTTCATTTTGGAAGGAAGCTGTACAGAGCGAGATCGATTCGATCATGCAGAACCATACGTGGATCCTAACTGATTTACCTGAAGGCTGTAAACCTTTAGGAAGTAAATGGATTCTRAAAYGAAAGTTCAGAGCTGATGGATCAATCGATAAGTATAAAGCTCGTTTGGTTGTGAAAGGATTTCTCCAAAAGGAGGGTTATGATTTCTTTGATACATACTCTCCTGTTACGAGAATTACCTCTATACGGGTGCTTCTAGCGATTGCTGCTTTGCACAATCTAGAGATTCACCAAATGGATGTAAAAACAGCTTTTCTAAATGGCGAGCTAGAAGAGAAAATTTACATGGAACAACCCGAAGGTTTTATTAAACCTGGACAAGAAAGAAAGGTGTGCAAACTGGTTAAGTCATTATATGGCTTGAAACAAGCACCTTTACAATGGCACTTGAAATTTGACGTAGTGATGATGTCAAACGGTTTCAAGATAAACGAGTGCGACAAGTGTGTCTACATTAAGAATACTAATGACAAATTTGTTATAGTATTTCTTTATGTAGATGATATGTTAATCATGGGCAGCAACCTATAAGTGATTAACGAGACGAAACTCATGCTAAAAAGAAATTTTGACATGAAGGATCTGGGAGTTGCTGACACTATTCTTGGCATAAGAATCATTAGAACTCCAAATGGAATTGTATTGTCACAATCTCATTACATTGAGAAAGTGATCAAGAAATTCAATGCACACGATAGTCTTCCAGCAAAGACACCTATGGAACTCGACGTTCACTTGAGTAAGAACAGAGGCGATCCTGTTGCTCAGAACGACTATGCTAGGATCATTGGATGTTTGATGTACATCTCCAACTGTACAAGACCTGATCTAGCTTGCTCGGTAAACAAACTGAGTCGATATACAAGCAACCCAAGTGGAGAATTTTGGAAAGTACTTGTTAGAGTTTTGAGATACTTAAAGTATACTCTAAACTTTGGGCTACATTTTGGAAGACACCCCAGGGTACTTGAAGGTTACTGTGATGCAAGCTAGATATCCGACACAAAAGACTCTTTGTCTACAAGTGGATATGTGTTTGTAATAGGGGGAGGAGCTATTTCTTGGAGATCCACTAAATAGACATGTATAGCCCGATCCACCATGGAATCTGAGTTCATCGCTTTGGACAAAACGGGTGAAGAAGCAGAATGGCTTCGTAACTTTTTAGAAGACATTTCATGTTGGGAGAAACCCGTGCTGCCGGTTATGCTTCACTGCGACAGTCAAACTGCTAGTGGAAGGGCAAGAAGTGGTTTGTATAACGGCAAGTCTCGACATATCCGTCGGAGACATAACACCGTGAGACATCTGTTATTGAGTGGGGTTATCTCTGTTGACTACGTAAGGTCGATAGATAATCTAGCGGATCCATTCACTAAGAACATAACTCGAGATCAGATGTACAAATTGTTAGAAGGAATAGGAGTAAAATCCACATCTTAAAGATGATTGTAGTGGAAACCCAACCATGATGAGTGGAAATCCCACAAACTTGGTTCAATGGGAAAACTAAACTACAAAAGTCTGAGTAAGTTAAACTCTATAACCCTTATTCCTTAAATGCAAAAGTAGAGTTTAAATCTGTCACGTGGTGAGGTTAAATCTCTGATTTTTAATGATTCTTGTGCAGGTCTTTGACTTGAGTATGACAGAATGCTGACTTGAAAAATCACCTATGTAAGCGAGAAGTGAGGGCCGCTTCTACTGAACCTTATAAATTCAAAGAAGTTGTCCATGGCCAGAAACGGACACAAACGTGAGAACGGAAGAATTTTGAGACCTTAGTGGGTTGGTACTATTGTCTAGTATACACAAAGGGGAATAGTTCAAGAATTATATTTACTAATCCGCCCGTATACTCGGTAGTATTAACTAAGGAGGGTTCAAGGCCACAAGCCACCTATCCATATTCTCTATTGTCTCTTAAGGACTGAACTATGTATTTGCATTCATGCATTTCGTTTTTGGAGTTTCTCACTCATGTGGGGGATTGTTGTAAATTGGATTAATTCTAATTTAATGGTACATTATAAATTCGTGTTAACGAATTGTACAAGCTTAATCTACGTGTCGTGTAGATAATTATAACTTTTTGAATTTCTCAAATCCATTTATTGGTGAGTGAGAAATGGTGTTTGGAAGTTGAATAGGTGCTTTTATGCCTTTTCGTTTATCCCACATTGATAGTTATTCAATGTGGAAGGGAGTTTAAAATTGTTTAATTTTCAATGATTGGACATCAAGTGGGCCAACGGGTATTGTGGGCTTTGTGTAAACGAAGCTCACGCGGGCTCTTGGACTTGAGTTCGTCAGTCCGCCTTCGGCGAAGTCGAGCGGATCCGAGCCCGAGCCCGAGCCCGAGCCCGGTCCCGGACCCAGACCTCGGACCTCGGTCCTGGGTCCTTGGCTCTGGGCCTGGGACTTGGGTCTTGGGTCTTGGGTCTTGGGCAATTGGTCCGATTGTGATGGTTCGTGTGGGGTCCGGGTTCTGGTTCATCCCTGGCTAACCTTTTAGCCACATGTGGTTTTTTGACCCCAAGTAACTCCTGACCGTTTCGTAACGGCTGGCACCTGACCAGTCAAACGTTTCCAAACATTTGAATTCAAATGCAATGCATCTGCACGCTGAGCCTGTCCAGGTTCATGCTGTCAGGTGCCAGACGTTTTTGAATGTCTTAAAGTCATTAATTTCAGGCTGTAACCTTCCCTGATTGATCCCCTATAAAAGGGTGAGACTTCTGCATTTCCGAACACACTTTCCATACACGAAATTCATCTGAAACATACAGACTCCTAAGCATTCAGCATATATAAGTTTTTGCATTTTCTAATTACGTAGCTCGGTCCAATTTCTTTGAGTTCGTCGGAGCTCTGGTTTCTAACAGTGCTGTTAAACCAGAGTTGAAAGTCGTTTTACCTTTGGGGACGAATTGCCTAAATTGAAGAGCACTATCGGGGAAATTTCGTCTTGCGGGAAGAGTTCAACTCGACTCGACTAATTTTTACACATTCTGTTTTATTTGTATTTTCCAGTTTTTGTGACTTTTTATTACATACCTGATTGTGCTCGATAAATTTTGTAATAGTTCCAACAATTTTTTAATTCGTGAGTAATGGATCGAGGGATAAGAACAAAGATGATAAAAAAAAAATGTTTTAGTCATTTGGAGTCCTAAAAAAATACATATGCCTGTCAGTAAACAATTGTTATTACGACTTTATTAAGAAATGTCTTAAAAGTTGACACTTTCAAAAACTAGTGTCTTTAATTATACTTCATCGTTCCAAATTAATACACTTATTTCTTTTTTGTCAATTCATGATATTGAATAATATAAACTTTTCATATATTGTTCTACTGTACACCTATCAACTAGTGAAGAATTTAAAAGGGCTTATTATGTTGGTGAATTAAAAAAGTATTAGGATACAAGATGAACATATTAATTTGGGATTACGGGAGTATTATTTTTTAATTATTTTGTTAATCTTATCAGCATATTATTATTATTATTATTATTATTATTTATTAGACTAAATATTTAATTGTTTTCTAATTTTGATTTGTTTTGCGTATGTTTGTTGTTGACATATTTGTATCACTATTTAATATTTATTAACTCTTACTCTACACTTTCTATAGTTTGGGATGGATCTTCCGTAGGCTATTCCTCAAAAAAACCAGAAATTATAGAACCCCGGCCCACAAGCACAAATCCTTGGCGCGGAATATAATCCCAAAGATTTTTCAAATTTAAAATTGTAAAATAATCTCAATAATTTAGTGTGGTGATAATTTAATAATATACCTAAAATATTTGGGGGCATATGTACCCAATAATTTTTAAAAAATAGCAATTTAACTCCAATTTCGCAAGAAAAAAATTCACCGAATTATTTCAATTTCTTGCGAAAATATTGATTTTGACCAATTTTTAAAAAATCAATGGTGATGTGGCAAAAAAAAATTAAATTATTTTTTAAGAATCTAACATTATTTAAAATATAAAATTTAAAAAATAATGAAAAATAAATTATAAAATCTGAGAGTTTTTTAAGATTTCAAAAAAAATATTATTAAAAATAAATTAAAACAAGACTTGAATTTTTTTAATATCCATATTTTAAGAAATATGTAAAAAGAAGGTAATTAAAATATAAATAAAATAAAATCTGGAATTCTATTTATAAAATCTTTGGAATTATATTAAATATGTAATGAAATACTTAAAATATAAAATCGAAACAAAATATGGAAAAGTATCTATAAAAATATAGAAATACTTGTATAGTTTAAAATGTTTTTTAATATTTAAATTAGTTTCAGGTATTATAAAATAATTTCCTAGATTTTTCTTAAAACATTTTCTTTCCATATGTAAAATAATTTCTTCTATAAAATATTTTCTAGATTTTCTTAATTATATATTTTAATATAATATTTTACATATTTAAAAAAAGCACTGATTCTTAATAAATATTTTTTCATATTTTTTATATATCTTTGTTTACATACTTCAAGTAATTTCAATTTTTATAATATATCTTATTACACTTTTTTAATATTATTTTCAAATAATATTTTTTAATATTTAAAATAATTTTGGATTTTAAAATATTCTCCTAAATTTTGTTTTAAATTTATATTTTTTAAGTATTTTTTTAGCAATTTAAAATAATCTTAAATTTTACAATATATTTTTCATCTTTTTGTTTAATTTTATAATTTAAGTAATTTTTTAAAATAACTGTAAAACTTAAAATAAAATATTGATTTGTAATAGATTTTTAATTTTTTTATTATTATTTATCACATCATCGTTGACTTGATCAAAGTCAATATTCTTTCGTTGAAAATTGGAAGAATCCGACGGATTTTTTTTCTCCCTACTGAATTGAGGTTAAATTTCTCTTATTTTATAAGTCAGTGAGAAATTTTTAGTGGTATTAAATTGACACACTCCTAAATTAGTGGACAATTTTACAGTTTTGCATTTTTTAAACTTCATCGTTTCATGACACGAATAATAAAATCTTGACTTGAGTCAATTTCACAAATTTTATGACACATTAAAAGGCATAAATAAACCAGAAAGTGGAATCGATTCTTAAGCATTGTCACTGTTGAAAGTGTATAAATTCAATTATAATGTGAAACTTATTATAAAATAAAGTCACTGGTGTAGTTAAAATACTTTAAGTTTTATATGAGTGTTATTAAATTAATTAAAATACTACACGTTTTTGCTAAGTGTTACTGTATGTTACCCTGTCGTGTTGTAGAAAAAAGCAGACAAAATCTGCATGATTCTCCAACGCCTAGGATTTTTTTATTTTTTTTATTGTTTTTTTTTTAATTCGAAGTGGGGGAGGTGACGTTGCAATGTCACAGCAAAGGGCTTCAGATGATGTAATATAATATAATATTTGGGCAAGAAAATAAAGTTTCAAAAGGAAAATTAAATTAAAATGTCAATTTGAGTGGAAATAATACTAATTACGGCACCAAAACTTAGAACGAGCCTAATTACAAGACATTTTTGCAGATCAACCCAAATTACAGAATTTAAAATTTGTAATTTTCTCCATCACATCGTAAAACGTTACACTTGATACTTATCGATCTTGAAAACATGATAAATAATTTATGTTCAATAAAAAATCTCCGAATAATTATAAAAACCACTTTGAAGTTTGGAATATTTACTATGAAAATTAGAATTGTTTAAAAACCATACAAGAAATCAGCCTGAGATTTGAATGTCTTAATCTTAAAGGGATAATTACTAATAATTCTATAATTGTGAGAAGGCTTGCCACGTCTTTTTTT
>BMAC01000023.1:2758413-2807719 GCA_014905375.1 Phtheirospermum japonicum | reverse complement strand
CAAATTAAGAAACTACAAAATATGTCTATTATACCCCTCATCAATATTTATTTCTCTCTCTTTTCATTTAACACCGTTTTTTTTCCAATTGTCTTCAAACTTTTCTACTCCTCTTTTCATGTCATCATTCATGACATTCAATACACATTAATATTGAAGAAAATTATAGTGCCATGATAAACTTACTCACAATTGAAGCCTTTATTGATAATGCTTGTACCAAAATTGAAAGACTTTCGAGGCAAAACTAAAAACTGAAGTCAAAATTAAAAATTGTTTGCATTCTTTTACTTGAGCCAAAACTAGAGGAGGCCAAAAAAATCTCAACATCCAATTTTTTTCTCCATAAAAAATCAGAGTATTATTTATACAATTAACAAAATAAATTACAGCATACTTAAATAAAATTAGTGGTGTGAGTAACATACTTAAATTGAATTAATTAATGTTATTAAGATAGGGAGCACACTTCCTAGAACTTTTCACGGCGATTGGAATATAAATAAGTTAACATGGGAATATAAAACAAGTTAATGCATTAATTAAGGGTAAACTTGGAAGTAAATTTTAAAAGCTACTAGAACGTCTTATATTGTGGAGATTTTTTTAACTTCTAAAACATCTTATACTTTGAACCGTAGAGAGTATGATATTATTATACTTTGATTTTTATCACTAATCATAACATGATCATGAAACTATTAAGTCTGCTGATTGACTTTGTGATAAACAAACTCATTTTTCCTTTATATTTTATTTATATATTGGCATTTCACTATATAAAAAAAAAAGAAGATAATAAATATTGTACCTAATTATGAGTGAACAAACATCCCATTTGAGTAGAGATAAAAGTCAAACTGCAGCCTTAATTTTATCTACCTACCTTATGCCACGTTGGCACAAGATCACACAACATTGATTGGATTCTTTGTTCACGGATCTGTCAAACCATCCCTTCTGCACCAAAGTTATTACCTCTCTCAGCTCCTTACATGAAAAAGCTCTTTTACTCGTTCTTCTTTAATATCAACGGACGAATTATTTTCATATCCTATAATATTCTTTTCTAGATAATATGCAAAAAATACAAATAAATAAAAAAATGATTTTGTTTGAGGAACTATTATTTTTTATTGGTCTTCTTATCTCTATGCATAAAATAAAACAGGTGATTCTTTCTGACCAAAATCTTTTAAAGTGATAGCTCTAAAGCTGAACAAACAGCAAAACACATTTTGCTAGTTAGATTGTTAGGTTTATATCAATAATTATCTATCGCATTAAAAGTTCATAATGTTCTGTATGTATATTTAAATCGGGAACTAAATAAGGATACGTGTGAAAATCGATTGTTTTCTTGGAAATAACATAACAGAACACGAAATAACTTTGTGGAATTTTTTCCTAATTATGTATTAGTGTAATAAAATAAGAGGACATTTTCGGCAATTAGTAGATACTGAATATCCAATTTGGATTAGCTAGTTGTCTAGAGGTATTTGTTAAATAGTTGATAACAAATTAATTTTGTAAAATGATAAAAGATAACGACATAATTTATTGTTAGGTGATTTTTTTATTAATAACACAAATTTATAATACATTGAATAGTTAAATAATATTTAGTACAAAAAACGGTCATTATTTAAAAATCCCTGTATATAAAATTTTCTTGAGTCACTAATTTTTGAATATATTAAATTTAATGAATAATAATTATTATTATTTAATTAAAAAAAATGTTCTAAATATTATTTTATGTAAATTAAAATAAAATCTGTTATTTAAATTCACCTTCCAAACTTCTCTTCCCAAAAACAAATTTTATTTTTATATATGAAATTTAGGAGTCAAGTTGTAGGTGTCAGGGAAAATAATTAAAATCTAACAAATTTTACTATTTATTGGACTCTCAAAATCAAATATGAGGGCCTATAAACCTCGAAAATCCCAAACCAAAAATAACCTTATTGATTAGTAAAGCTAAGTAATTATAATACGTAACTAGTTATTATTAATGTACTATATACTCCCGAAGACATGATAGGAGATGCAAACAAAACAACGACAAAAAAAAATAAATTAACCACTTATTTACTATTAATTGTATCCTAAACAAAACAAATATGCAACCAAAACAAAAAATCGACCTAAGGCTACTTCAATTCAACAAATGTGTGATCAATTAATAAGCATGTAAAGCTCATATCCAAAGGCAGAATGATATAGTTCCTCTTTACTTATTTATTTATTGTTGTTGTTATTGCACAAAAAGACCGCTGTCAACAACATCACAGTACAAGAAAAACACAAACATCCAATTTGAGTCAAGATAAAATCTGCCGCCTTAATTTTGTTGACCCACTGATTTTGGCTACCTCAAAAGATCCCACAGTATGATTGGCTCCCCTTCTCCAAACCAAAATAATTATTAATACCCCTGACCAGTATCTCACCTACGTACTATATATCCACCTCGACATATTCAAAATCAGATATATTTAACTCAATGTTTAAATTCTTTTCTGATTTTGTACACTTAGTCTCACAAAAAATGTAAGAACCTATGGCAAATATAGTATGCCTTGCTGTCTGAGCTTTGGAGTAGTTTTATTTGAGTGCATCATTAATTAATGAAGTATCTCACCTACGTACTATATATCCCTTGACAAATTCAAAATCAGAGTATTATTTATACAATTAACAAAATAAATTACAGCATACTTAAATAAAATTAGTGGTGTGAGTAACATACTTAAATTGAATTAATTAATGTTATTAAGATAGGGAGCACACTTCCTAGAACTTTTCACGGCGATTGGAATATAAATAAGTTAACATGGGAATATAAAACAAGTTAATGCATTAATTAAGGGTAAACTTGGAAGTGAATTTTAAAAGCTACTAGAACGTCTTATATTGTGGAGATTTTTTTAGAAATATTTGTTAAATACTCTTTTAGAAATTTTAAAAGCTACTAGAACGTCTTACAGCATACTGATATATTTTTTTAGAAATATTTGTTAAAAGCTACTAGAACGTCTTATATTGTTTAGAAATATTTGTTAAATACTCCCTCTGTTTATTAATAAGTGTCGTTTAAAGTTTTTGTTATAATTAAAGAACATAATATTTGATCAACATATCCTCAATCAATTAATAATATTCTCATTTAATTACTTTAGTTCTTTCCTTTCCCTTTAGTTATTCTATTCATTTATATTTCTTAAAATAAACGGAGATAAACTGAAATAAAGTGATAAAAATTCTAAAACAACACTTAATTTGTAATAAAATTGAATCTATAAAATGATATTTATTTTAAAATGTACAAATTGAATCTATAAAATGATATTTATTTTAAAATGGAGGGAGTAGTTGATAGTAACTTGATTTTGTAAAATGATCAAAAAGAAAAACACAATTTATTGTTAGGTAATTTTTTTTATTAATACCATTGATTTATAATATATTGAATAATCAAATAATATTTACTACAAATAATATTCATTATTTAAAAATCACTGTATATAAGATTTTCTTGAGGCACTAGTTTTTAATATATTAAATTTAATTCGAATAATTATTATAATTATTTAATAAAAGAAATGTTCTAAACATTATTTTATGTAAATTAATAATAATTATGGTTGATTGTTTGTTTGTTTTTTATTCTTTTTATTTTTTTAATTTAAGAACAAAATTTGTTATTTAAACTCACCTCCCGAACTACTCTTCCCAAAAAGATCCTGTCTATAATTTTTTCAAAAATTAGATTCATGGATCAAAAAGCCAAAGCTAACCTCTATTTACCTAAAAAAAAAATTAAATTAGAGGATTTTCTAGTCAATTCTCTAGTTTTTTGTCAAACCTATATCCCCAAATACAATCACGAACAAAATGTTATAAATGATTTTCAGAATATTAATTCCTTTTTTTTCTAAGATCCCAATACTGCATAATCTTAGGTTGTGTGTGGTTTTGAGATTTACGAGACTCAGAATTTTGTACTTGCATTTAAGAAAAAACAAGTTGTAAAAATCCTAATCTTAAATTGTTAGTATTTGTTAATATATTTAATTTCAATTAAGAAATGAGTTTGTGTATAACTCAAAAGCTCAATCATAATAGTTTTTGAAATGAGTCAATTTGTCAAAAGCTCAATCATAATAGTTTTTGAAATGAGTCAATTTGACCAGATTCATAGTCTCTCCTCGTGCCTTCCGAATAAAAAATTAGCAGAAACAATAATATGGACCGTCATCCAAGTGTTTGTGCCGAAACTTCGAGAATTTGGGCTCATGTCTTCTAACTATATCACTTATTGGGGTTGACTAGCCTTTAGCTTAGACCTTGGGCTAGACAGTGTCATAATAATGATTAAACCCATATCCTACGATCTAATTCCCTACTAACACTTTGTCCTCGGTTATGGGAATAGGCACATCGGTAGTTAGTTTAATAATTTTCTTGTATTCTCACTCCACCTATTTATCAGTTTGGATCTCTTGCATAACATTTTCTAAGTTACCACAATATTTATAGATCTATTGCACAACATTTTCTAATTTACCACAATCTTATGTACTAATAATTTTAACAAAATTAATTATATTGCCTAAAATAATACTTCATCCATTCTCAAAAGATAGATTTACGATTCTTTCATACAACTTAATAAAATATTGTTATTATATTTAAATTGTTGCTTTCTCCATCTAAAATCCTATGGTTAATTGATTTGTTTATTCATTATCTACTCGATTTCATAAAAGTAGTCCAGGTACATGTAATAATGTAATTTTAAATATTATTAAATAAATATATACATAAAAATCAAATATATAATACAAATTAAATGTAGTAGTAAAAGTAATAGGTTTTGTACCATTTGAGTAAAAAGTAATATAGTCGGCTTATTGGTGTAAAATATTAGATTTTTCGTGTGGAAAGTTCTTGATTAGTGATCACTAATAAAAATAATTGAAATGCTAACTATATTTTATATTAAAAATAATAATTGTAGTGATTTTAAAACCCAATCTCACATTATGTATCGTCTCATGCCCCCGATGATTCAATTCCAACTTGCAGGCTGATGAGCGATGAAGAGTTTTTTTTGGGTATGTGTGTGTGTGTGTGAGAGAGAGAGAGATGCTAAATAATTAAATAAAATTATAAGATTTAGTAACTTTAATTAATTAGTACGGCACTTTTATAAATATTTTTTTAAGTTAACTATCACGTGACAACTTTTTATATGTGTAGAGAAGTATTATAATTTAGTTATTCTACATTAGAAGTTGTAACTAAATTATAATTATTTATGATGATCTTGTTAAATAGTTATTAAATTAGTCTTACAAAAAATAATTTCAAATAATATTATTTATTAAATTTGCAGCACTTGCATGAAAGATTCACCAAATTTATATGCTTTTGGTAAGCGTCAAACTTATAGGGATAAAAATAATAAACTGTTGGTATTTTCTTTATATAAATTATGACATCTACGAGAAAAATTTATTATTTTAATTCATTTAACGACATTTTAATAAAAGTGTCACAAGGTTTTTTGAATATGCTTACGTTTTTTTAAAAGTGTCATCTATGTTGGTAAAAAACCCGATACTTTTATGAAGATTCAATAATAAAACGCGATTTTAGAAATTGTAGGTAAAAATACAACATAAGTAATTATTATTTCTTAATTATATTTTTTAAAGTGTTATTATATGGTTAAAAACCTTGACACTTTTGTAATAATATCATTAAACAAATAATTTTTTCCAAAAATGTCATCATATTGGCAAATAAATTGACACTTACAAGAAAATATCAACAACTTTATTATGATTTGATAGGCGCCATATTTGTAAGGATGTCAATAATAAAAGTGTAGGTATATTTCTTTCAGATTGTGATGCTTACAATACATATATATATATATATATATATATATATATATAACAACACTTAGACGAAAGTGTCAACAAACTATTGTAAAAATGTTGATACTTTTGTGAATGTGTCGCATATATTGATCAAATCTTGACACTTTTATGAAAATGTTGTTATTTAAATACGTTTTTTGAAAAGTGTCATGATATTGAGTAAACATAGTGACACTACTGTAGAAGTGTCATTACTTAATTATATATTTTTTCGAAAAGTGTCGTCATATGGGTAGAAAATACTTTTATAAAAATATTGTTATTTAAATACGCTTGTTAAAAAAGCGTCGTCATATTGATAATATACTGACACTCTTGTAAAAATGTCATTATTTAAATACATTTTGCAAAAACACGTCGTTAGGACCTTGATTTACTGACGCTTTAAAAAAAAAGTCATAATATGACATCGCTTTTTAAAAAGCGTCACTAATTTGTCTTGCTAAAGATCTCTTTTGTTTTAGTGACTGTAATTATATAATAAAAACAGTGCTGGTATATAATAAAAGTACTTAGTTTGCAGGTTCTCATTTGAACCCACCTCTATCTACAAATCTATCTATCTATCTATTTATATATATAAATATGTGCACATATAATTTGCGTTTCACTGCAGCTTTAAGTGGATTTCTTTAAATTGATGTGGGTAAAATTTCTTTTAAATGAATTTCATAAGAAAACATTTAATCAGCGCATCGCGTGTTATCTGAATCTGTTCATTTCATGACCTTGTGGCTTGAATTTAAAATATGATTCTTGTACACACAACTTAATTTGTTTAGGTATGACTTTTGACTAGTAATTATGTTAGTGTGGCTAGTTATCTGGACGTGGTTAATGTCTTAAAACTCAACTTTAAAAATATCAAGATTTATTGATAAAAAAATAATCACTAATCTAATTACTTATATGTGTATGCTAGTGGGTTAGACAAAATTAAATAAATAGTACATATTTAATTTGAAATTGACAAGATAGTGTGGCTATGTAGGAAGTTGAAAAAATGGATCGAAACGCTGATGTGACGTGCATTTCGGCATTATTTAAAGCCTAGACGCCAAAAAGATTGAATATCGGGACGACAATAATACAATGACTGAATTGAATTTTTTTTTAAATACAAAAGGACTATGTTTACAACAGCGTCCCTATAAAAAGGAAAAAAAAAAAAAAAGGAAAAAATAAGGTTGGGGTAGCTTCACATATTTTGTCACTACAAAACGCACCCATAGATGCGATCATTTTGTTAAGTTTATTATGGCTATTTGTCGGTTCTTCAAGAGAAAAAAAAGGGGGCTATTTGTTGGAATTGCTTGAACATTTTTTTCTAAAAATATTATTATTATTTTATTAATGGTTGTATTTTTATAAGGAAATCATAAAGACATTTTCCTTAACAATTAGTTGAAAAGAAAAAAATTGACGTTACTGCTAATTCCTTTATTGCAACAGCTTGGACAAAACTTGTAGTTGATATAGATATAATCGAGAAATGATAGAAATAATATTTCATTTCTATTTTGGTACTTAGCTACTACCATGAACTAGAAATACTTGTTATACATTTCCATACTATCAATACATGTTAAATATATTGTATATATTTTTTAAATCAAGTCATAAGATAATATAAATTAATAAACACTATTCACAAAGCCAAATATATACGCGATTTTATACACTTATAAATGACAATTAATGTATTGTCTTGGGACCTTTATGATGTAACAATTCCAATCATGAGATGAGTACGGTAGTACCACCTTTTTTTTTTTTTTTTAAAGAACTTTCATATTCAATACTATTATTATTTTGTACATCAAACATTTATAAAATGTTTGCATGAGTTTAATTAAAAGTCACGCTTAAGGAATGAACAAGAATTATTTATGTTCAAATAATAAACATAACAAAATAGGCACATCTAGGTGGGTGCGATTTTGAGTGCCAAAATATTTGAGGTTTTTATTTTTGTTTTATTTTATTTTATTTTGGGAAGTTGTTACCACCATCACTTTGCATTTTAATTTGTTTTTTCCCGTTCGGTCTCAGGACGTCGATGGCAATGACACCTCAAAATTTAAATTTTTATTTTCAAATTCACCCCAAAAATATATTTATTGGTAAAAAAAATTTGAGAATCAAGTGGCAAACTCACTACTAATTATTGTTATTATTATTATTATTATTATTATTATTATTATTTTGTCATTTCAGCTTGACACTGGTGTCTCGGCTTTGAGCAAGCCGGGTGCAGATGACACCAGTATTTCAATCCATTTTTAAATTTCTTCCAAACTCATACTATTTTGCCAATTTCAAAATTAAATATATATATTATTTATTTGATTTTGCTAGTGGATTAGTATGGGAAAAAAATACAAGAAGATCAAGAAATCTAATTATTTATTTTACTATAATTGAAAATAGCTAAAGTTTCATTTAAAAAGAAAAAGTTTTATAGCAATTTGGAGTATTATATATCTATAATAAAGACACAGATGTATGTCACTAAACGTGTTAGATTTGTGAAATATATTACCCTTCAACTCTTATCATCACCAAAATCTCGTGATGCAAGCCTTAACTAATTCAAACGTTTTTATCAACTGTGTCATCACGTGGATTAAAGAAAATTTACCTTATTTTTTATATGAAAATTGGATTTTGAGATGGTTATAACATTCACCTTGTTTTTCATTTTTGAATAAAAACAACTAAAAGTTTGTATAGTTCACTTACAAACTTTGTAATCAGCCCATAATTTTCCTATAATATAGTTCACTTACAAAATTCAAAGTATGTTATAATAATTTCTTGTATAACTAATAGGGGATTTCTACGGTGTCGTGAAGGTTCATTTCCTAACTAATATACCCGTCCTTACACTTCACCAACTTAATAAGTCCTTTTAATTTCGCCACAAATTGGCAGAAAACTTCGTGTATTTCAATATCATTAACTGAAATGTCTTAACATATGTACCAAAAGAAATAAGCCTGTTAATTTGGGATAGATGAAATATTTTATGGGCAACACTCTTGTTAGACCGGATTAACGGATCATCCGTTAGGCCAAAATTTCATATCAATACATTATAGTGCAAAAATCAATACATTATAATAAAAAAAACAATACCCAAAATTTCATATCAATACATTATATTGCAAAAATCAATACATCATATTACAGTACAAAAACTAATATATCATAGCACGGATCAAGGATTTATGAAAAATTAATACTTTACGTATAAAAACCAATACATCACAGTACAAAAACTAATACATTATAATATCGGGTCAGATGACCTAACGGGTCATGACCCGTTAATCTGGCCTAACACAAGTGTTTGCCATATTTTAAAGCTTTAACGACGCTAGTTTTTGAAAATTTCATGAGTTAGTGAGCATACTATTATATTATATTGAGATGGAAGGTGTACTTGCATTCTAGTTTTTTTAAGCTTATTACCATATCATAATTATTAAACAGACTTAATATTTAATTGTTTATATTTGTTTTGAGTATGTTTGTCGTTGATATATTGTACGACGCTAGGTCTCTATTTAATATTTATTAACTTATATTCTCTTTACATTTCTAAGTTTTGGGATGAATGCTTTAGTTTTTAAAATCCCGAACTGTTCGTTTCTTCGTTTTATGAAACAATTAAACAATAGAAACTCGAGTTAATTCCACAAATTTTGTGACACAAGTAAAAAGACGTATATAAACCAAAAGTGACTTATGATACTTTTTGCTAAGCATAGTCATTTTGAGGACCCAAATGATTAAAACGTAATTAAGTAAATTTTATTATATTGTGACATCTATACCTTTCATAATAAAGATGGTTGGCATAGCTTCCCACGGCGACATGTGGCATGCACTAATTGGTTAGCTTTTATTTATTTTTTATTTTTTCTTTACATGGTTTTTATTTGTTCAACTTTTTTTTTTCTTTCCTGGCTTTAGATTTTTTTGGGCTTTCATTATTTGGTGTCCACCCACGTGTTCTGAATACTTTTGCCTTTGATTTTTCCTCTCAACACGTCTTTTTCACCTCCTATCTCTCTCTCTCTTCCTCATTTTTTCGTGCCCGGTTGAAATTCTCTTTTTTGGTACCAATCCTTATCTTTTCCAGATCCAGATCCAGATCCTACCTCTCTTTCACGCACTTTCATCGTCTTCTCCCTTTCTCTCTTTTTTAAGTATGTGATGATATTACTTAATTATTTTGAGTTTTCTCAGTTTGGGGCTAATGAGTGTAATCGGCCCGTATCTTGGCGGGGCGACCCGGATGGCATGTGAGATTTTGAGGGATTTTATCTCTATCTCCGATGCAACCGTGGTTTCGCAGCCATGGCGTGGGGATGATTCTCCTATCCGTCTCACCAAAAATCTGAGCCCCATTTTTTTCATTTTTTTTTTCCAGTCGAAGTGGTTGGATTCATTCTCTTTAGGTTTGATTTTTCACCTTATTATTATTATTATTATTATTATTATTATTATTATTATTAGGAGACAATTTCTGAATGTTCTTATACACGAATATATAAGAAACTGGTGTAGATTATTTCATTGTTGTTTTCATAAAATTATATGTGATTTACGGTGTTTGTCCTGTTTTAATTTTCTTAATTCAAGTATATTGTTTGATTCTCTGCGGGTTTTCTCTCTTTCTTCAGAAACTTTGGATGTTCTTATACTGGGAAAATAAACTAGCTTGGAAATTCATAATTAGGCTTTCTAATTCCATTTTTGAGGTATGTTAATTTCTAGGTTTTATTCTTTTTGTTGCGTTAGCTAAATTTTATTCGAGGCCTAATAGTTGTAGCTGGACCAGCCTCAAGAGATGAATCATCTTCGCAGAGCTTTAAAATCCCTCTTTTGATGTATGGTGCAGAGGTAGTCACTGAATTTTATCCTCTGTGTGTGCATTAGTAAGCTGAGTGTTTAGTTCAAAAAATAAAATAAAAGTGTTTTTATTTGTGTGCAAAAGAACCTTTGCATTTTTCTTAATCATAAAACACATATAGAATCCGAAGCAAAAGTTAGCATTTAAATTTAACAAAAAAACAAATCATTTTCTTCCAACAAGGAGTTGATAATCGCTTTTTTTTTTAAGTGTTTTCACCGCATACTCTCCGGTTTAATTGTCTTCTTTTATTTTAGGATGTTGAGATTGCAAATAATCATAATGCCATCACAATACCCCCGTTTGCCAGTCATGTGAATGGAATCAAAGTGCAACTGAAAGAGAAAACAAAGAAAAAAATGCAAGCAGTTTAGTGGCATAAACTGGATTGGAAATTCGTAATTAGGCTTCTAATTCCATTTTCGAGGTATGCTAATTTCTAGGTTTAATTCTTTTTCTGGCGGTAGCTGAATTTTATTCGAGGCCTTATAGTTGTATTTTTTGCTCTTCATTGTGAGCTCTCTTGCTTCCTCTGATTTAATTGCCCATTTACTTACAAAATTCAGATTTCCTTTATTGATTTTTATATTATTTTGGAATAGTTAAATATGATATATTTACAAAGAAATAGAGAAAACACACACAATAATTCTCCCTACTTTCTCTGGGGTTTAGCTATCCAATTTCTGATGAGAAGCAAGGAAGATTTTAAACTTCTCACGGTTGAATTATGGAAATTCTGAAATTAGTATTTTTGCTGAATTAGTTAATTATTGCAAAGATTTGCAGAAATGAGAATTTCAGTTTCTTTTTATCGCTTTCAATTATTATTATTATTACTATTATTATTATTATCGATTCTCAATGGTGCATATTTTTTTTTCTATTTCTTTTGATCTTTAAGTTTTATCGATATAAGCTTTTCATTATTTTTTTTGTTTGTTTGGATTTGAATGAAAACTGCTTCCTAAGAGATTAATGACGACGATTTCCRTGATAATTTGGTAGATCCTTATATGCGCTATCATTTATTGTTCTCTCACTTGAATCTTCAATATTAATATTTTAAAGTTGGGCATCACTTCATAGTTTTATTTGGATATATGCAAGTGTTTTGTATTTGATAGTACGATCATTATTTGTCGTAGATAGAAAATAACAGCTGCTTTTCAAACTTTTATTCATATGTACTTAATATTACTGTTACATAAACTAAACGATGTCTCAATTTATGAGTTTACAAAAAGTGATTATTTGTTATAGACCTTTAAAGCATTTCAGTGACTATAGTTCTTTTTTTTTTATTTTTTTTTGTTCTGTGTACTATTGACTGGACGATCGCCGGAATTAGCACATAATTAAATCTATTACCTTTATATATATAATTAGTCTGCAAGGTTTAGGGGTCAACATGTGTCACATTCCAATTTGCTTATTATTTTCTATTTTATTTTCACTTTTTTTTGGTTGATTTTTTTACAGCAATTTATTATTTACTGCCCAACCCACGTGGAATTGCTCCTCGACACTTCTCTGCTATTACAAACCCAACCAAGGCGGTGGTGAAAATATCTGATCTGATCACGTTTGGTCTTGATACCACAGACCAACGGTCGGGCATGCTACGCCCTCACATTGAGTTTATGGAGGTAGAATTTTATGAGTTAGATATTTATATTTACTTTTATTTGAGTTATACAAACTAAACAATCTAAATTCAAAATTTGTTTTTAAAATATAAAACTGGGGTGCAGACGATCTGGTAGATGAGCTTTTGATACTCATTGATCAAGCAGTGTTGTAAAGTGATGGTGAATTTAGGCCAAATCCACAACCGGTCCATCATGTTGTCCGTTCTTTGTAATCTTTGATTGATCACAGACAGTTGTTTAGTATCCAATTATAACAAATGGCTGATCGAGGAGGAAGTTAATAGGTTAAGACGTCTGGTTCTTCCACCGGACGTAGCGAAACTACTTCCCAAGAATTGCCCTCTCTCAGAAGTAAGTTACTTTGATGTGATTTTTAATTTGCATGATTAGGGTTTATTTTATTTTTAAAATTTTATTCATAAATTTAAATATATACATGCCATGTAATTCATTAATGGTCATTTGTTCAAACCTTTTTTTTTTCTTTCATGCAAGGCCTAAATTGAATAATTATTTTTAATCATCAAATAAAAAAGTAAATTAAAAATTACATGATAGGATGATGAGGGAGTTAGATGGACAAGGGAAAAGCATTGAAGAAATTAAGGAGGTCTTAAGAAGAGCTCATATTCATCCTAGGATTGTCCGTGCGATCAAACCAGCTTATGCTTTGAGGTATAAATTTGGATCTTAATTTCATCTAATGGGTTTCCTGATTAAGTGACAATTTGTGTTAATATTCCGTTTTCTTTCTTTTTTGATTTGAGGATAGTCAGTGATGCAAAATATGTTCTTTATGACACAATTATTAAATCAATCTCCGGATTAAAACAAACTGCTTCTCAGAAACTAAACATTGGAATCTAGGACGGTTGCAGAATCTCACCTTATGTTGATTTTCACACATGCACTCATGGCTTCCCTCCAAACATGTGCAAGGTATTTTTAATTTCTTTTATGTCAGCTGATTACAATAAATGGGAGAATTGATTAATTAACAATTTCTGAAAAACTCTTAATTAACAGATTACTTACTAAAGGGGAGAATTAATTAATCACCACATTCTGTCACTAGCTAGAATATGCTGGATTACAATCCCTTATTTCAGTATTCTGATTATGACCCAGGACGATCCACATGGATTCTATAAATAATTTTATTTTATTTTGATATTGTCCCCACTAAGTTTTAAGGCATAATAATTATATAAAGGTAGTGACACAAGTCTCTTGCCTTTTTTTTTTTTTTTTTTTTTTTTTCAAAACTGAAAAATCGAAATTCTTTTTAAAATTACAAATGCTCCTTCACATTAACGTCTCTCATCAATTTAAATATAATGTTGTTTATTTTGATAGCCTATTTTCTTTTTCTTTTAGCTTTTTTATGTATTTATCTTAAATATCAACTTTGTGATGTGTGGGGGTAATAAATCTTATATTTATTAAAAATATTAATCCAAAAAAAGTATTGAAATAATTTAACCCGCGGCGAAGCAATAAGCGGGTCACCATCTAGCTTATTATAAAAGAAAGTCGGTATTGGTATGAAGATAATTTAATTTTATAAAAGTGTCATTAAATTAACTAAAATACTAACACCTTCTGTTTTATAATTTGTAATTTTCTCCATCACATCATATAGCACTTAATTTCAAAGGTAAATCTGCAACCTTAATTTCATGGACCCGCTTTCTGCACCATTTATTGAACATCACATGGCCCCATTTAATATTGTGTGCTATTTTCATCTCAGCCCTAAACCCCTAAAACCAAGAGTTGCCTCAGAAATCATTGCCTCGGGACCCACTTGATATTGCTTCCTCTCTATCTCTTTATATATATACAAACACAAGCAACCTAGCGCACAATATGATTGGCTCTTATCTTAGTTCGCGAATCTGCACTTTATTACCTATTGTCCCCATTCAAAATCAATATGGCTTGCAAAAAAGTTGTTTGAATTATTTATTCTTGTTGATATGCAAAAATAAAAAATAAAAAATAAAATATAAGTTTGTTTGAGATATTATTATTATTATTATTATTATTATTATTATTATTATCTCTTTTGCAACTTAAAACATAAATGTGTGTTTGAGGGGTGACAAAATATAACGTTAGTTGTTGAAAAGATGCATAAGAAATTAATATTTTGCATGTACAATACAAATTATGGTTTGTCAGATTCTTTATATTTGATTTTGACTAGACTCGTTTCACGTGATGGCTATAGAGAATATTTTGCATGTACAATACAAATTATCTGGTTTGTCAAATTTTTTAAATTTGATTTTGACTAGGCTCGTTTCACGCTATAAAGAATCTATAAATTATTTGCAAATTATACTTTAGGGCAAGGTTTACTGACCGAACCCTCAGTTCGGAGGTCTTCGTCTGTTACGAAGCTCCAGGTTTCGGCGGGTCACCATTACTTGACTTAGAAAGGCAAAAGGTTGGTACTCAGTTAATTAGTGTATGTTGACTATCTAATTATGAATATCAGGTTTATGTTATGTGCGTAACTCTTTCAACAACCCAAACAAAGAATTACGTACAAGATTTATGATGTTTCTTGCAATTTCAATAAATCGATAATGTTACTTCAGATAATAATTGTTTTTTCTCCTCTCTGTTTTTGAAAATCGACTCATACCCTAAACCTACCATCTCCACAGATCTTGTGGGATCTTGACCCGTCAAACGTTGCAATTGCAATTCCAATAAATCGATAATGTTACTTCAGATAATAATTGTTTTTTCTCTTTTTTTTTTTGAAAATCGACTCATACCCTAAACATACCATCTCCACAGATCTTGTGGGATCTTGACCCGTCAAACCCAGGCCCCACACCTTGATATTGCTTTCTCTATCTCTCTGCCTTTATTATTTACCCTATTCTCCAAACCTCCCACCTGAAACACCCATTGTCACTCTTTCAAGAAATGCCATCGCTTGAACAAATGTCTGGGAGGGAACAAAAGCAAAGGTAAAGACAAGCCTAGTGGAGGTGGAAGTGGAGGCAACCAACAACATCCACCAACAGGTAGCTTTTCTATTTTCGTTTTTTCTCTTCTGTTTTGAATACAATTTAGATTATATTGAAAAAGTGATCAACGTTGGGGGGCGTTTAAGGATGCCAGCGTTGAACACTGAACTCATCACTTGGCGTGAACTCATCACTTGGCGTGAACTCATCACTTGGCGACACAAGATCACCGCTGCGTTCAAGACTGAACTCATCATTTGGCGACAGAAGATAGAAAGTCAGAGACCAACCTTCTTAGGGAAGGGATTCTACCAAGTGGAGAGACCAAGAATCATTGCTTTGAAGCTAATCGCAGATGCCAATACTTTTTGCAAAATGTTCTTTAAAGAGGACAACTTTTACTGTATTGGTTTCGAGAATATGCTTGGCGAGAAATTTGAAGCATAGTCTCGAAACCAAACCAATACCGTAAAGGTTGTCCTCTTTAAAGACTGCGATTAGCTTCAAAGCAATGATGCAAATTTCTCGCCAAGCATAGTCTTGAAACCAATACCGTCCTCTTTAAAGAACATTTTGCAAGTATTGCCATCTGCGATTAGCTTCAAAGCAATGTCTCTGGCTCTCTATCTCCTGTCGCTATCTCCTGTCGCCAAATTGATGAGTTCAGTCTTGAACGCAGCGGTGATCTCCTGTCGCCAAGTGATGAGTTCAGTGTTCAACGCAGCGGTATCCTCTAACGCACGCCCCAACGTTGATCACTTTTTCAATATAATCTAAATGAACAACAAAAATAAAATAAAATAATCTAAAGTGTATTCAAAACAGAAGGAAAAAAACGAAAATAGAAAAGCTCCTCACCTGTTGGTGGATGTTCACCTTGGTGGATGTTGTTGGTTGCCCCCACTTCCACTAGACTTGCCTTTACCTTTGCTTTTGTTCCTCCTAGACATTTGTTCAAGCTATGGCAAGTGATTTCCTGAAAGAATGAAGATGGGTGTTTCAAGTGGGAGGGGTGCTTATGTTTGTGTGTGCATTTGGGGCTGGGTTTGACGGGTCAAGATCCCACAAGATCTGTGGCAGATGGTAGGTTTAGGGTATGAGTCGATTTTCAAAAAAAGAGAGAGAAAAAACAATTATTATCTGAATTAACATTATCGATTTATTGGAATTGCAATTGCAAGAAACATTGCAAGTCTTGTACGTAATTCTTTGTTTGGGTTGTTCAACGGGTCACGTATAGAACCTTTATAGCGTGAAACGAGCCTAGTCAAAATCAAATTTAAAGAATTTGACCAACCAGATAATTTGTATTGTACATGCAAAATATTCTCTGTAGCCATCACGTGAAACGTTCGTTCTCACGTTTGTGTCTGTTTCTGGCCATGGACAATAAGCTTCAGTAGAAGCGGCCCTCACTTCTCACTTACATAGGTGATTCTTCAAATCAGTATTCTGTTATACTTAAGTCAAAGACCTGCACAAGAATCATTAAAAATCAGAGATTTAACATCACCACGTGATAGATTATAAACTCTACTTTTTCTGTTAAGAAATAGGATCGTAGAGTTTAACTTATCCAGACTTTTGTAATTTAGTTTTCCCATTGAACCAAGTTTGTAGGATCTCCACTCATCATGGTTGRGTTTCCACTACAATCATCCTTAAGTTGTGGATTTCACTCACATTTCTTCTAGCAACTTGTACATCTGATCTCGAGCTATGTTCTTAGTGAATGGATCCGCTAGATTATCTATTGACCTTACGTAGTCAACAGAGATAATCCCACTCGATAATAAATGTCTTACGGTGTCATTCACCAGCAGTGTGCACTATTTTACAGCAAAATCTGCACTAAAATAGTGCAAAATCTGCACAACAACTCCAGTAGTTTGCACTAAATTTTACACTAAAAAGGATATATTCCAGTATATTCTTTATTTCTAATCTTTTTTAATCTCCAGTAGTTTGCACTAAATTTTACACTAAAAAGGATATATTCCAGTATATTCTTTATTTCTAATCTTTTTTAATCTTATATTATTTCGTAAGGTATTATTAAATAAATAATATATTTTTAATTCAAAATTGCCAATTCTATGTTTCTATATTTTATATTGTAATTTTATGTGTAGTCTCTTTAATATTTTTACTTATTATTATTATTACTATATTACATTAATATATATATATATATATTACATAAAAAAGATAACATAAAAGATATATATATATATATATATATATATATATTACATTAAATATATATTAAATTAAAACAATATATATTACAAAAAAAAAGATAACATAAAAAAGAATATATATATATATATATATATATATATATATATATATATATATATCATTAAATTACAAAAAAAAAAAAAAAAAAAAAAAAAGAAACCAAAGTAACGCAGAAATAGTGTTGCGCTAGCACTGCATATATTCTTTATAATACCGCATAAATTGTTGCACTGCTGGAGCAACTTTTCATCTCCAAAATAACGCCCAACGCTATTTTAATGCGTTGCTGGAGATGGCCTTACAAACTGATATTTTCAATTATTCAGGATGAGACTTATATGTGCGTTGGATACATTGATTAGAATCATTAAACTCATTCATCTATCCATCTATCTTCTATATCTATCTATCTATCTAGGGGCTTTTTAACTGCAGTCCACCGTTAGTCACACCTCCAATGAATGCCATGTGTCATATTTTTATATTATTATTTTGTGATTGTCTAGAATGCCCTTTTCTAACCTTTTTTTATTATAGAAAATAAATAAATATATTTAATTTATTGTAAAACACTTCAAAATTTTACATTTTACAAAATACCCTCAGAAGCAAAAATTTATTTTCAAAAAAAACCCTAACTAATATAAAACCCCAAATCATAAAATCTAACAATTTTTTAAATCCAAAATCCTAAAACATAACTAATCATAAAATTCAATTAAACTAAAACCTAATTAATCGTAAAATTTCAAACCATCATCGTGCCCAAATCGTTTACCTTCAGTACAGTGCAAGAACCCTAACCCCCTCGTAAGAAAACCCCAAATCCAAATCATTTGTAAATTCGTAATTAATTGAAACAATTTACCCAACTGTTCATATTGTTCGTATACCTTTCATCCACCGCCTTCCACCACCGCCCCTCCACCGCTTCCCGCCGTTACTGTCAACAGCCAGGCATCCCGCTCCTCCCGTCTGATACTTGAGAGCAGACGGCAATAAGCGCTGCTTTGCAGTTGGCTTTCTTACCGTAATTTATTCAGAAGGTTAGTATTTTATCGATATGGCAAATTTTTTTGTAATAATTTATTTCGGGTTTCCTGTTAATTGTTCTTGCGATAAATTTTCATTAATCCATTATAATGTTAGGTATATTATACGAATTTGATATAATTTGACATATGCTGGTGAAATATGGGATGTTTGATCAGATTTTTTTTTTTTGCCTAACTATCCAATTGATCTTGTTTGGAGCTCATTGAACTTTCCCTTAACTTTCCGCGTACCTGTGACGTTTTGTAAAAGCTGAATACCTAGTAATGACGACATTTGATGTTAAATATTGATGCAAAAATCTGTTTTTTCCACTTTGAAGTTGGGCGAAAAGCCATAAAGTGAGTTTTGTCGTTCGGTATTTAAATATTTGCACTTTCTGGTTTTTTAATATAGTATTGAAAAGCGGAAACCGGCTTGAATCTGTCATCTTTGACAAATCCTTTGTGGAAGGTTTTTTTTGTAGAAAATTTGAATAGATTACACATTCTAGAATGCGTATTACATTGAACTTGTATTGCGAATAGATTGATTCAAAATTGGAATATCTACGAATCACCACAATGCTTGTTTATTGAATACACATTAAAATTGCAACAGGATGTGTCTTATAATAATAATAATGACAATAATGCTAATACTAATAATAATAACAATATTATAAATAACAATAAAATAAAATAATAATTTTTCAATAATAATAAGAATTACAGCAATATTAACAATAGTTATAATAAAAATATTTGTCATGTGAGGAATCCTTATTTCTAATGGATAACTCACTCGAAGTGCCGGGACTTTCTTCTAGTAATGTTGAAACTCCCACTAACGGCGAACATCGAACACATGCACCCCCGGACGCGAAAACAGTTAGGGGAATGGTTCTTGCTACCGGCAAAGAGGCCCACGTATTCTACACTAACTATGGTAGGCAAATGGGCTTTGACGTTAAGAAATGCCATTCTCAAACCAGTAAGGGTGTTCTGAAAAACATGAAATGGGAGTGTGTTTGTGCCGAGCTGAGGAAATCAATCCCAGAGGGTAAATGACTTCGAAAGGAGAAGCTAAACAAGAAATGCAATTGTCCTGCTAGACTCCGCATTGTACACGACATTGCAACTGGGTCGTACGAGCCTGATCACAACCACCCTTTAGAAACGCTAGAAACGCTGGAAACCGCGTACCGTCTCAAGTGTAACATGCATGTCATGTTAATTTCATTATATAGTTTTAAATATATGTTTGCGCAGCATAATGTTGTTGCTGGTTGGATAGTGTTGGTTTTGATTTAATCTTCCATGATAGTATTGCAGATACAATCTGATTGCATGAATTAACAAAAAAAATAAAAAAAATTAAACAACCATAATAATAATAAAAATATTAATAAAAATAACAATGATTTTATTATTAATAGTTATAGTAATGATAATAATAAAGATTATAATAATAATGATAATAATAATAGTAATAATTGTAAAGTTATAGCAATCGTAATAGCAGCAGTAACAGTAATAGTAATACCAATCTTGATGATTTTAATAACTTATTTTAATTTAGTGCAAAATTTTAATTTTATTTTTATATATGTTTTATGTATATTTCTTCTAATTAATGCAAATCTGAATCCAGGTCTCATATTATTGAAAAAATGGATGTCACTGGTGTTGTAAATGCTCAAGTCAACAGTTGTAGTGATTTGGGGAAGATCCAGTATGTATTCGATCAGCTGGATGATCACGGTAGATCATTATTCGAGACGTCTTGTTTCGGACATCTTCTATATCTGAAGAAGAAAACAATAGCTCCTCAACTAATTCACCAACTAGCTATCCGAGGAGTGACCGACAGTGAGACCAACAAGGTGTGGTTTGATTTTAGAGGGGCACGTGCTCGATTCGGTTTGCAGGAGTTCACCCTTATCACCGGTTTGGATGCTGGCCCGTTGGGAGAGGAGAGCGTGAAGAAAGGTGACAAATCAACTTTGTTTACAAAGTATTTCTCCCGATGCAAGAGAAGTGGTATCAATCGAAGAACACTATTGTCAGCCTTCGATAATTGCCAGGATCAAAAAGATAAACTCAAGCTTGGTCTACTCGTCTGTTTGGTCTGGGTTCTGTTAGGGGATCAGGAGGGAAAATGGCTGAACTTATGGTTATTTCACATAGCTGATGACGTGGATAGGTTTAATAGTTATCCATGGGAGAGGAAGTCGTTTTTATACACCATTAAAAATTTTAGGAAAAGATCGCATAATGGGAAGAAAGAGGAGGAAGAGAAATCCGACAACTCAATGAAGAGAGGTGGTGTAAAATTGAAGGGGTTTCCACTTGCTATAATGGTGAGCCATTTTAGTTAAACTTGTAATTTGACTTCTTTTAACATAAAAATTAAATTGATTAATCTTTGATTATCTCTGTTGTTTTATGCAGGTTTGGGCTTTCGAAGCGCTTTCTGGAATCGGTGAGAGTTTTGCCAAGTTATGTGGTGAAGCCGTCCCTAGAATGATTAAGTGGTCCGTCCACGACCATGTATTAGCAATGTGCTTCACCTCGTTCAAAAATAAAAACCTCACTAATCAGTCATAACGTAGTCTTTACACGTAGGCTATTTCTCAACTAGAAACCCGTAAACCGACTCTAAGCTCAAACCACTTAAACACAATTGAAGCTTATAACACAGTTCTTAATCAACTCTTTTGCCTTCTAAACATTAGGCTTAAAAATAAACAATAAACACAAGCCTTAACTAGTGCGTAGGCAATAACTAATACAATTCAACTAGAATCACCATCCTCTTTTTTCTTTTTTCCTTTTTAATTTTGTCCCTTTTCTATTTTTATGGGATCTTTTCTCTTTTTTTTTCTTTTATTTCCCTTTTTCTAAGGATGGTGATCCTTATTACAAACTTTTCATAAATTCCTAATAAAAATTCCAAAACACAAAATAACCAATATAATAACGAACTCCTACCCCACACTTTTAATGGGTTAGTAGGTGTCTCAAAAATCACTTATGGCTAATGGAAATGGATTATTTGGCTATGATTGGCTCATACGTAATTTATAGTGGCTAAAAATATATGGAGATGGCCAGAATAGGTTTTTTTTTTCTGTGCCTTGACCTCATTTTCAAAATCAACTGTACACAGCGGTTTCAAAGAGATATCAAATCAAGAACTCATTCAAGCACATGCAAAGATGAATAACACTCAGGCTACTCACAGGCTTTTTGCATGAAAAAGTTTTGAATTGACGCTGCTTTTAAGGTTTTGTGAAATCAATTGCGTACAAGTACCATTTTATAATATATAAATAATAAGTTTTGAAAAATTTATGCACGCTAAAAAGACTAGAACCTCAAATCATACTTAACTAATTTCGACAGGCATGCCATATAAACATAATTTAGCGCAGAAAATAGTGATCAATCACGTAAATTTTAGCACTACAAACCCACGAAAAATTTAAAAAATTGCACAAATTTTAACTATAATTCACACTCAACCATCCCCCCCTTTAAAAACGTGGCAATCTCCCGATTGTCATATAAAGAAAATAAGAACAAGGAAGATAAGAAAACATCTCTGAAAAATAGATAGTTGAGTTCCTCCAAAAGGCACTTGTGCAATAATCCCTCTTTTAAATCGCGTGATTAGAATGTCTTGAATAAAAGCCTACAAAATAAAACAAATAACAAAAACCAGCTATCTTTTATTTTTGGGATTTTGAATTTTTCGATTTTTTTTAATAATTAAGAAAAAGAAAACAAAAGGTAAAAGTTACGATTGTAGTCAATTGTGTTGCGCAAGTGCCCGGTGGCACATTGTGTAGAATTGAATTGACCGGATTGCGGCTCATCGAAAGGTTGCCGGACTGCGGCTAAATTGGGTCGGATTGCGACCTCGATCGGTAGAGATGAATTCGTAAAATCGAACTTTCTGCACATTAACACACACATAAACGTACCACGACAATTGACACAATAAAACAGAAATAAACTAAATTAAGATCGAAATAAAAATTAAAGAAAAAGAAAAACTAACGCTTGGGTTGCCTCCCAAGAAGCGCAACATTTTACATCACATGCTCGACGCGTTTAAACGTTTAATGCTCGGCTTGAGGTGGATCTCCGTACTCCACCATACCACGCTCTCCAAATTTCATGTCAAAATTTTTGTTGGGGTCGGAAATTCATAGGTCATCTCCAATGTCGCGAAAATCAATACCAAATAACTCGGCTACTTCCTCCCCACTTAGAAAATTTTCGTCGTCCTCAACATTCATCTCGTCCAAAAACGTTATGCTCTTAAGCTCTCGAACGCATGCTTCTACCGGGTCAACGAACGAACATTCTTCTTCTTCCATCAATGGTGCGGGGCAATTATTCATATCTCTCAACGAAAAAGTGACCGTCTCTCCTAAAACAGACATGCTCATCCTCCCCTTATTCACATCAATTACTACATGGGAGGTAGATAAAAACGGACGGCCTAAAAGAATAGTATTCCCCTTGTCGTCACTTGGCATCTCTCCAACATCCAACACCACAAAGTCTACCGGGATTATTAACTCTCCTACTTTCACCAAAACGTCTTCTATAATTCCCAATGGTTGGCGAATTGAACGATCCGCTAATTGGAGACGCAAACTTGTCGGCTTCAATGGTCCTAAATCAAATTGCTTATAAAGGGAATACGACATTAAGTTAGTTCCCGCACCAAGATCAAGCATTCACTATAAAAAAAACCGGCGATATTGACGGCCAAATCCGTCAGGAGGCCATCAGTATATGAAATACTGACGGCCTCCTGACGGATAATGGCCGTCAGAATTTTTGTGGTCAGGATTCAGGTATCCTGACGGGAAAAAGTTCCCATCAGGAATGCTGGCGGATTCATTGACGGCTTTTTGCCCGCCAGCATATGCCCGCCAGTATTCCTGGCGGTGTTACCCGCTAGGAACATCTGATGAATTTCTGGCGGCTAACCCGTCAGCATTCTTGGCGGGTTGGCCGCCAGCATTCCTGGCGGGTTAACCCGCCAGCATTCCTGGTGGATGTCGTCAACATCACGCTAGTTTTTCTGGCAAAAATTTGCTGTAATTTTCTTCGATAAATCTATTAATAAAATTTCTAATATATTAATTAATAATTAAATTAAAAATAATAAAATCCAAAATAAAAAATCCACTAATAAAAAATCAAAGCAAATCATTCAATCACTAAAAATCAACTCATCAATCGAATGTATAAAATATCCTAAACTATTCATCCATATCTGAATCTCCACCATCCGGATCACAGGGAGGCCGACGAGCCATAGCCCGAGCAACGGCTTCTTCAATCTACTGTTGGAGCCTCAACTGAGAACGCTCCTGCTCCTCACGGATCCGCTGAATCTCCAGCGCCTGCTCCTCGCGGATCCGCTGAAGCTGCTCCTGCTGGAACTGCACCTGCATCTAGAGCCTATGAACATCGGCGGTGGAGGTGGAAGAAGTACTGCAGCCCTTCTGAGTCTTCCCAAAGCATCCAAGGCCATAGCGTCGACCCTTCCTATTCCCGACAACCTATAGGTAGACCTCGTTCAGGTCTACCTGAGGGCTGCTATCATCCAGACGACGCAGCACGCCTCTCCTCCAAATCTCTCTCATAATCCTCCTGATATCAAAATTTTCAGCTATTATTATTAAACAACTTTTATCAGATTTTATAATAAATCGGTTATATATAACATATAAAACTTACAGCTATCCTCTGAACTTTGGGATCCATAAATGTGCCATCGGGATTTCGATGATACCTCAGCAGAAGCTCGTAGTTATTGGGCTACGAACCCGTCTGTACAGCCTGTATTTAAAGATACATTTACAATATTTAATATAATGAATTAATTAAAACATAAAATTATACATGTTCAATAATATAACTAATTACTTAAAATATTATCATCGACTTACAATCTCGGCCGCCTGTCGATTAGTCGGCATACACCCGCCTCGATGCTTCGCTATACCAGTCGAAGGGCCGTCGGGCTCGCTCATCCTGTTCCGCCTGGCCTTCTCAGATAGTCTTGAGATAGGTCGGCAAGTCCTTCGACGGACTTCGTAACCTAAAAAATAATATGTTTATTTCAACATAGTAACACTAATTAAATTATATATTGAACACATAACAAAATTGAATAAAATGTTACTTACCTATTTCCGATCACGACTACCTCGATCCGGTAGTCCTGACCTCTGTACCAGGCGTGCTCGTCCCGCCTCATCAGACGGGGTAGGTGGAACAGTATCATCTAGGTCCATGTCGGTGGCATCATCCTCATGGTGTCCCGAGGACGATGAGCCGAGAGAAATCCGACGATGATGAGGACCTCTACCAGGCATCTATCATACAACATAGTTTTATTAATAATTATTTTATAATTATATAATATATATATATATATATATATATATATATGTTGTGTGTGTGTGGTGTGGTGTGTGTGTGTGTGTGTTATAATTTGTTCAGATTATCGTTAACACTCATAAAATCTTCAAACCTCATCCCTAACTTTCAGACTCATCTTCACAGCTTCCTTCGTCTTCTTCAGTTAAATCTAGCTCATCGCTTCCTGACTCTTCTGAATCATCATTTACCGACTCGTCGTGTTCGTGATTGACAGGGTCGTTTAATTGGAAGTCRACATCCTCTAATTGTATTGCAGGAAATGTTTCTACAACATCTTCTTGGAATGACTGTTGTTCAGGCACGCGAGGCTCGATATAATCCACCATCGATCAAGCTTTGATTTGACAAGTTGCCCACCAATCTAGTTTGTCTCTCTTCAAACTCGGATACGAACTGTAGTGCACTTGAGTCGCTTGGGATGCGAGTACAAATGGCTCGTATCGATTGAATTTACGTTTATGATTGACGTTAACGAGCTTATATTGAGGGTGGATTTTCGTTCCGGCTGGAGTTGGATCAAACCACTCACATTTGAACAAGAGCGTCCTTCCGGTCGTTTGAAGCCCGTGATACTCCAATTGAACCACTTTTAGAAGACAACCGTAGTAATCCATGTAATCTGGCCCATAATTTGTTCCTCTTATACAAACTTCTTTTTCTCGACGTTGACCGCTCAGATCCATACGAGAGCGTGTGAAATCTAAATCTATTTATCTTACAACCGTTGAAAGTGTTCACAACACGTGATGGACCATACGTAATTGACCTCATATAATCGTCATTTACATTGTTCAAAGGATCTCGTGCCTACAATAATTTTACGTTTACAAAGTTATAATATATTTTAATTACCACTTAATTTTACAGATAATTAAGACTCACGTAGCTCTCAAACCAAATAGGAAATCCAGCTTCCACTTTTCGAGTCCGTGCCTCATCTGTAATGTTCGGTTGGTGACGTTTAATACCATCTTCGAACAAACTGCACATTTATATTAAAATGAAGAATTGTTATAATATTTAATTAATAGATTTCGATAATTAGGGTTGCAACAAATTTGATTCGCTAACCTGATAAATTGTTGGAGTTCAGAACAATTTAGTAACACATATCTTCGGGCCTCGGCCAATTCTTCATCCGACAAGAATCTTTTCCCTGCGTCCGAGAAAGATTCACCAGTATTTTTGAAAATAGATAGAACATTTGGATTGTCGTCTTCATCATTTTGAACTTCTTCATTACGATTTAAGTTTGTCTTTTTTGTGGATACATTATCATCGAAGTAGTACGAAATAAAATTCGACGCCTCTTCAACTAGGTATGTGTTTGCTATCGATCCTTCAACACACGCTTTATTCCTTACATTGTTTTTCAACTTGCGAAGATACCTCTCGAAAGGATACATCCACCTGTATTGCACTGGACCAGCAATTCTCACTTCGTATGGTAAGTGGACGAGCAAATGTTCCATTGAATCGAAGAAACTTGGTGGAAATATCATCTCAAGTTGACAGAGTATTAGGGGAATGTCACGCTCTAAATGACTCATATCAGCAGTTCCAATGACTCTCGCACTCAGATCTCTGAAAAAAAAACTTAACTCTGTTAGTGCCTTTCACACTGGATGAGGAAGCAGTTCTTGAAACGCAATTGGGATCAACCGCTGCCTAAACATGTGACAGTCATGGGTTTTCATCCCGTACAATACCAAACCTTTCATATCAACACAACGACCTAGATTTGATGCGTACCCGTCAGTAAATTTGAGAGCCTTTATCCATTCACACAATGCAACTTTCGACGGCTTATCGAGCGTGTATGACGCTTTGGGATACTTTCCTGATGCGTCTGCATGAAACTCGGGACAGTGACAGTATACTGCTAACCCATCTCTTGATTTTACAGTGTCTTTTGCCTTCCCTTTGACATTCATCACCGTGTTAAACACATTATCAAAAACACTTTTCTCAATGTGCATAACGTCTAGATTATGACGAATCAAGTTAGTGCTCCAGTAAGGAAAATCCCAAAAAATACTTCTTTTTCTCCAACCACTACTCTTCGCTATTAGTCCGTTCACATGTTCTGCATTTTCATCGGTTACCTTCAGAAGTCCTAGCCGTTCAATTTCGGCCAAAATCTTTGTTCCAGAACGCATGTGCGGCGGCAGAGCTTCAACCATCTATTTTTCCTAAAAAATTTTATCTTTACGAAGTCGATGATCACATTCTAGAAATGTATGATGGTTATCAAACCATGATTGTTTCATGCTCTTTTTCAGGGTAAAAACGTCTGTACGCTCCATGCAATACGGACAAGCCATTCGACAGGCCGTACTCCAACCAGACAACATCGAGTATGCAGGAAAGTTGCTAATGGTCCACATAAGGGCCGTTCGCATCTGAAAGTTCTGTTTTTTAGATACATTGTACGAGATAGCACCATCGGACCACAACTGCTTGAGCTCCTCAATCAATGGTTGTAGAAAAACGTCTAACTTATCTTTGGGGTTTTGTGGCCCCGGGACGAGAACATTGAGAAACATATACTGCCCTTTCATGCACATCCAGGGAGGTAAATTGTATGGTGTGACAATCACCAACCATGAAGAGTATTGTTTTCCAAAACTTCCAAAAGGCTGAAATCCGTCTGTACATAGACCCAATCTTACGTTTCAAGTTTCAGCTGCGAACTCTGGATGAGTTTGATCGAAGTGCCTCCAAGCCTCAGAATTTGACGGGTGGTGCATGACACCATCCTCTACCGTATGTTCTGCATGCCAACTCATATCCTTTGTCGTTATTTTAGATGCATACAACCTCTGCAGGTGGGCCGTTAGAGGAAAATAAAATATCCTCTTGTACGGAACTAAGTTGGACTTGAAACGTTTAGTTTGTCCCTTCTTTGCGGGTTTGAATCGTGGATGATCACAAAACTTGCACTTATCCAGATTCAAATCATCCTTCCAATAAATCATGCAGTTCTTAACGCAACAATCTATCTTCTGTACCGGTAACCCTATAACTCTCAACAACTTCTTACTTTCGTAGAAATTATCTGCAACATTGTTGTCTTCTGGCAGGATCTCTTTGATTAAATCAATAAATTGATCATAACATTTCTGAGAAATGCCATGCTCCAATTTTAAATTCATAAGACGAGAAACTAAGGACAACCGATTGTGTTTCTCGCAGCCGGGATACAGAGATTTTTTTGGCAGCTTTTGGAATATCAAAAAAATTCTTCGCCTCGGGATTAGGTGATTCATCCAACTCAATGTCATTCATGTCAAAATTAGGACCGTCAACATCTCGCACCATATCGACGTATGCATTTGATGTTGATCCCCCAATTTCAATATCAGCAGGCGATGAGACATGATCTGTTTCCCCGTGATGAGTCTAAATGTAGTAATCAGCAATGAACCCTTTGGTACCGATGTGACATTTTATCTCATCGATAGTCCTATAACTAGAGTTCCTACACTTAGTTCGTGGGCAAGGGCATTTTAGCTTATCACCGTCCCTCTCTACAGAATCATGCGTGAGTGCAAATTGTACGAAACTATCTACACCGGCCACGAACACCGGATTTAGAAATCCGGAAATATTCCGTTTGTACATCTAAATACGATCATCAGCCATCCTAAGATTTTTGAGTGTTAAGCGTGTTCTAGAATTAGAGAAGGTGGCAAAATCTCGGCAGCATTACGAGAAGAATGAGTAATTCGAATTGTAATTGGTAAGGCTTCTATCCCATCAAGAAGGTGACGTTTAGTAGTATGTATTATCTTAAAATATGCATTTTTCTTAGATTCAAAATCTCGGCAGCATCTCCCCTCAGTTCTCGTAGTGCACGTATATTTCAGTGCACCCGAGAACAATTAGAGAGATGCAGAAACTGAAATTTCAAAACTAAAAAAACAAAGAAACATACACATAAGATAACCATAGTACAAGTCACATTCTCAAACTGTCCAAAAATGGGACAATTCGAAATTTAGTATCAAACTCTATATTTGATACTAAATCTCAAACGGGTCTAAGGAATATTTGAATAATTCAAAACTTAGTTTCAAAATTTTCTATTTGATATTAATTCTCAAACAAGTGATCTATATGAATCGCGTCACTTCGCCAAGGTTCCAAATAAGCAATTACCACCGTCACATTTTTGAAATATATTTTGAAAACATAAATAAAACCATGTGACACCCTATCACATTTTTAGAAAAAACTTTGAAAACCCGCTATTGGAGGGACAACACCTCCCGGCCAGCGCCGTAACCCACGTCAACATCCGACGGTATACAACTAACAACACCAATGACAATAATATACATAAACAAAATTAAACCCCGGCCGATCACCATGGCCTCCCATGCATGACCAATATATATACAATTTTTTTTAAAAATCCCGGCCGATCACCACGGCTGATAAGCGAGAAATTGTTCGGTAATTGATGGTCTAATTCCTATGTTTTAATGTGCTTAATATTCTCATATATGTTTATTTCTCGCATATTTAGTATTACGAATGGAGGAGCACCAATTGTATATTTCTTCTCTATTTTGTAGTATTTGATGCTATAATAAGTGAATGATGTTTTACAAGGAAGTCGAGAGACAAGGATCATCTAATTAGTGAAAGAAAACTGACAAGTCAGGAGGTTGCGTCGATGCCAAGGGTGGCTCGCATCGGTCAATGCAATGTGCGGCATTTCATCTCTGTCGCGTCGATCATGCGCGCGTCGGTCGACGTTCAGTCGACGAGAAGCTGCAGTAGCATCGATTCAAGGCCCGTCGATCGACGCCATGTCGACGGGAACTCTCTGTTGCAACGATTGGAGGTGCGTCGATCGACGCACTTGCAGGCCGACGCGGGCGGATGATGCGCGTCGATGCCTACGACTGGCTCGCGTCGATCAACGCCCTGTCGACACCCTGCCGACGCCGACGTGGCTGAGTTATTTTAGGAAGAATCTTGTGCGGCAAGAAGTAGGAATCCTATATAAACTCATACTAAATCCGTCCAAAAGGGACATGAACACAATCCTAGGGTTCCAAGGCTTGAAAAGGGATCCAAAATTACCCAATAAACAAGAGCTTAAAGATCCAAGACCAAAAGTCCAAGATCCAAGCTTTCTTATCTCTTCCCTATCTTAGAACAATGTTTTATTTCTTTATTTTCCTGTTATTCTATGAACTCCATTAGTGAGTGATTGTTTTATTTAGTTTTAGGGATGTTGAAACCCTCGTGAAACTATGTTCTAATTAATTTATGCAATATTATCTTTCGTTCTTCATATGCGGTTGTTTGTGTTGTTCTAATATCAATTTATGATTACTTAATTCTTAATTTTGCTTGATCACCTAGATTAGAGATTGGTTATCTACTTCTAGAAATAGGATTGCTTCCCGTGTAATTGTCGTAATTACTATTTCTCTGAAGCAACTAATGATTAGGAATCATTAGGGACAACACAACATAGGTTGAATAAACCGAGCTTATGTTTTTATTGCTTAGATTAACCTATTTGCCTAGATATTAATGCTGTTGTTGGGTTGAATCTAGAGAGCTTATTCTAGGTTATTCAATAATTAGAATCAATTAAAGAGCTTATTTTAATTGAGTAAACAGTAAGGGTGAATTCGAGTAGMAGAGCTTATTGCTACTTAGGGGTYTTAGTCRCATAAGATGAATGGATTATGATATTKTGGTTGGTTAGTTGAGTGGAACGAGGGTGGAGACTGAACTAGAACTAGAACTTTATTATTATTGAATTTTTCATTAATTATTTTATTGCTTATTTATTTTGTTCTCTTAGATTAGTTCACAATCTCTACCCCAATTATTTGTTTAATAAAATACGAATTATCACAATCTAAACCACGCTCCTCGTGGTATCGACCCTTACTTATCGCTACTACCAGTTGGTAGAGAAAAGTTGAGGAAAAATAAATATTTAATTTGACGCTTAACGACAAGCGGTCAAATTTTGGCGCCGTTGCCGGGGAGTGACGCGTTTAAATTGTGATTTGACGTATTTTGATATTTTAATATATTTAATTTCTATTTTTCATTTTCGAAAAAAAAAATCATTAATTTTCTTTTTAGATCTTGTGATTATGGCAGAAGGTAGAGAACGCACGTGGAAAGAGCTAGCAAATTCGGATATCCCGCAACAACAACTTTGCATCACGTTTCCAACCTTGGAGGATGCTAAATTCAAATTGAGATCCTGATTAATATATCATTTGCCGGCGTTCCATGGATTGGATGGTGAAGACCCGTACAAGCATTTGAAGGAATTTCATATTATATGCACGAGCATGAAGCCCGCCGGAGTGACCGACGAACAAATTATACTGTGGGCATTTCCATTTTCATTCAAAGGTCTCGCTAAGGATTGGCTTTATTACTTACCTCCTGGATCCATCACCACGTGGATAGTGTTAGAGAGGGTATTTTTGCAAAGATATTTTCCCGCTTCATGAGTGGCGAGCGTGCGTAAGGACATTTGTGCAGTAAGGCAGTCACCCGAGGAGACATTGCATGAGTATTGGGAGCGTTTTAAGAGACTCGTCGCTAGTTGCCCTCAGCATCAAATGGGCGAGGATTTATTAATACAATACTTTTATGAAGGTCTCTGTCTCACTGATAGAAACATGATAGATGCGGCAAGCGGAGGCTCACTCATGGATAGGACACCGACGGCGGCAAGGGAGTTGATCTCGAACATGGCGGCTAATTCTCAGCAATTCGGCTACCGTGAGAATTCATTGAGGTCGGTAAATGAGGGAGACACTGGTTTGTTGCAAGCTCAGTTGGATGAGCTGAAGTCCACTATCATTAAGAGGGCTACGGTTCAACCATGCAGATTGTGCCATACATTCGATCATGTCAACGATGATTGCCCAACGCTACGAGCCAATCTCGAATTAGGAGCCTATGGAGTGAGGCCTAGAATATGGCATGAAGGGAACTATGATCCTTACGAGTCAAGATGGGGGGACCCTCCAAATTCTCAAGGGGACAAAAATTTTCGAGACAATATGATGACCATCCCCAAGCACAAGAACCGTACCCAGCCCTCATAGAGATGATGGAGGCCATGATGACGAACACCAAGAAGCTCGAAGCTCAATTGAGTCAAATGGCGGATCACATAAGCCAACTGGATAAAAAATTGTCCTCTCAAACCGAGTAACGCGTGGAGAATGTGAGTGCCATCATGCTGCAAGATGTGGAGAAAATCGATGATGCGGAAGACCCGACATTTGATTTGGAGGATGAATATGAGATGGAGGAAGAAGAAACAAGGCGGACACGTGTTGATCATAGTCTGCCTGAGCTTACAAATAATGTTCATTATTCTATCGTTTCTCCTATCGAGGTCGAAGCCAAGCCGAAGTCGATGCCAACATGGACCGTGCACCAAGTGATGAAGGATGAGGAAGAGACTTGCGTGCGAGAAGATGTTTTTGAGAAGGAGGAGACCGATGATCTTCAGAATGTGGTGATAGACGAGACCATCTTAGCAAAATTCTACGAGAAGCCACCACAAAGTCGTAAGGATCCGGTTAAGCATCCAACGTTAAAACGGATGCGAATTATGGAGGGTGATGTTATGGGAGTTCCTTTCACCTTGAGACCTCCTCCGAAACCCCCATGGAGTTGAGGGGTAACACGTCGAGCCGACGACGTTAAGAAAAGGCGCTTGTTGGGAGGCAACCCAATGTTTACTTTATTATTATTTTCGATTTTATCTTTATTTTGCAGTTTAAAGGAGAGAAAGCTTGGTTGATTTGGATGATTGGGCCATATTTAAAAAAAAAAAGATCGTCATTGGAACCGAGACCCCCTCGACATTTACCCCGGGTGATTTCTTTTCCTTGCTCTTCCCTTTTGATTTATTTGCTTGTTCTTGTGTTGTGTTCGCTTCAGGACAAGCTAAAGTTTAAGTTTGGGGGAGTGGGAATTAATGATTTATATTGCATATGGGCTGAAATAATTGCTAAATTTTTGAAATTTTTGCGAATAAAATTCCGGGGGATTGAAAAGTAAATTGTTAAAAGTACTTGCTTGAATTGATTGGATGAATTATGTTTCGGTTAAATTTTTAGTCGTCATTTGATTTAGAGGTCAATGGTACGCATGTTATTACTTTTGTGATTCATTTGTGGGGCGTCAATTCTAGATTGTTGCGTTGTTGATGTGTATTTATGTTTGCCGTACTCAATATAATTTTATGTGGGGCCTTGAAGTTGGCGGTTGCGTGATGATATCTCGTTAGTCGAAATAGAAGTCAATAAAGTCCGGTTGGAGTATACCGGCATGGTGTAAGTTGAAAATTGAAAAGAAAAAAAAAGAAAAAAAAAGAATTGAGGTGCTAAAACAGCTGCCTATCCGTATGTATCAAGTGCAATTCGCTTACAAATTCTAAGGGCGAAATCCAACAAAGATGCTAGTAGCTCAACAATTTCATGCACGTGTTCAAAAGGCGCATCATACAATCGAATTCTCAAACATGGCGGAGGTGAACTCAACAAATCAAATACCAAATCAAGACGATCCTCCTATCCAGCGCCGAATCATTATCAAGTCAAGTCGAGAATGGTAGTGCGGAGCTGCGGGCCTCAATTGAAAAAATAAAAATAATAAAATAATAAATAAATGGGTGGACAAGATATTTGATCGTGACCAATAATGGATAGAGTCGAACCATTGAGTAGTGAGGGGGCACCATAGTACATTGACATGACGTATATGAAAAAGGGTTGCCAAACTACTGGGATTACCTAAGTCAATACATGAAACGCTTGCGATTTCTAGAAATATAATGGAGTCTAGAGTTCGAATGAGTTCATTTGGCCAATTTGAGCGACTTACTTATATTATGTTTGTCCTATGTTTTAATTCTAATGTTGCTTGAGGACAAGCAACGTTTAAGTTTGGGGGATTTGATAAGCGAGAAATTGTACGGTAATTGATGGTCTAATTCCTATGTTTTTATGTGCTTAATATTCTCATATATTTTTATTTCTCGCATATTTAGTATTACGAATAGAGGAGCACCAATTGTATATTTCTTCTCTATTTTGCAGTATTTGGTGCTATAATAAGTGAATGATGTTTTACAAGGAAGTCGAGAGACAAGGATCAACTAATCGGTGAAAGAAAACCGACGAGTCAGGAGGTTGCATCGACGGCGCGTCGATGCCAAGGATGGCTCGCGTTGGTCGACGCAATGTGCGGTGTTTCATCTCTGTCGCGTCGATCATGCGCGCGTCGGTCGATGCTCAGTCGACGAGAAGCTGCAGTAGCGTCGATTCAAGGCCCGTCGATCAACGCCATGTCGACGGGCACTCTCTGTTGCAACGATTGGAGGTGCGTCGATCGACGCACTTGCAGGCCGACGCGGGAGGATGATGCGCGTCGATGCCTACGGCTGGCTCGCGTCGATCGACGCCATGTCGACGCCGACGCGGCTGAGTTATTTTAGGAAGAATCTTGTGCGGAAAGAAATAGGAATTCTATATAAACTCATACTAAATCTGTCCAAAAGGGACATGAACACAGTCCTAGGGTTCCAAGGCTTGAAAAGGGATCCCAAATCACCCAATAAACAAGAGCTTAAAGATCCAAGATCTAAACTTTCTTATCTCTTCCCTATCTTAGAACAATGTTTTATTTCTTTATTTTCCTGTTATTCTATGAACTCCATTAATGAGTGATTGTTTTATTTAGTTCTAGGGATGTTGAAACCCTCGTGAAACTATGTTCTAATTAATTTATGCAATATTATCTTTCGTTCTTCATATGCGGTTGTTTGTTGTTCTAATATCAATTTATGATTGCTTAATTCTTAATTTGGCTTGATAACCTAGATTAGGGATTGGTTATCTACTGCTAGAAATAGAATTTCTTCCCGTGTAATTGTCGTAATTACTATTTCTCTGAAGCAACTAATGATTGAGAATTATTAGGGACAACACAACATAGGTTGAATAAACCGAGCTTATGTATTTATTACTTAGATTAACCTATTTGCCTAGATATTAATGTTGTTGTTGGGTTGAATCTAGAGAGCTTATTCTAGGTTATTCAATAATTAGAATCAATTAAAGAGCTTATTTTAATTGAGTAAACAGTAAGGGTGAATTCGAGTAGAAGAGCTTATTGCTACTTAGGGGTTTTAGTCGCATAAGATGAATGGATTATGATATTGTGGTTGGTTAGTTGAGTGGAAACGAGGGTGGAGACTGAACTAGAACTAGAACTTTATTATTATTGAATTTTTCATTAATTATTTTATTGCTTATTTATTTTGTTCTCTTAGATTAGTTCACAATCTCTACCCCATTTATTTGTTTAATAAAATACGAATTATCACAATCTAAACCACGCTCCTCGTGGGATCGACCCTTACTTATCGCTACTACCAGTTGGTAGAGAAAAGCTGAGGAAAAATAAATATTTAATTTGACACTTAACAACGAGCGGTCAACGGCCTCCCATTCATGAACAATAAATATACAATATAATGGGGTGAGTAAACCCTAAATTTGAAAGCAAACCCTAATAATCTAATGATAAATTTGATCCCTACTTTATGTAATTATTACTAAATTGGACCCTAATTATGTAATTATTACTAAATTGGGCTCTAATTAATTGATTATTCCTAATTTGAACCCTAATTACTAAATTGACCCTAAATTATTACATAGTTTTCATTTATACCCTAAATGAAACCCTAATTTCAAATTAAACCTAAATTAAACCCTAATTATATATTATACCCTAAATTATTACATAATTTTAATTTATACCCTAAATGAAACCCTAATTTCAAATTAAACCTAATTTAAACCCTAATTATAAATTATACCCTAAATTATTACATAATTTAAGTTATACCCTTAATAAAACCCTAATTTCAAATTAAACCTAAATTAAACCCTAATTATAAATTATACCCTAAATTATTACATAATTTTAAGTTATACCCTAAATAAAACCCTAATTTCAAATTAAACCTAAATTAAACCCTAATTATAAATTATACCCTAAATTATTACATAGTTTTAAGTTATACCCTAAATGAAACCCTAATTTCAAATTAAATCTAAATTAAACCCTAATTATAAATTATAACCTAAATTATTACATAATTTTAAGTTATACCCTAAATTCAAATTAAACTCTAATTATAAATTATACCCTAAATTATTACATAATTTTAAGTTATACCCTAAATGAAACCCTAATTTCAAACTAAACCTAAATTAAACCCTAATTGAAGAATAATTATATAATTCCTAATTAAACCTAAATTAAACCCTAATTTTATAATTAATCTCTAATTAATATTTCAACCCTAATCCCTAAACAAACACTAAACCCTAACCTTTAAAAATAATTATATAATAATTAATAAATAACAAGTATATAAAAAATATAACTAATACAAATATACAAAAATATAAAATTAAAATTGAAAAAAAAAACTACCTTGGAGCGGCAGCGGTGGAGCAGCGACGAGGCGACGGCGGGCGGCGGCAGGCGACGGCGACGAGGCGACGAGCGGCGGGCAGGCGACGACGACGGTTGTGGAGCTTGGGCTGGGCGAAAGTGGAGGCAGGCGGTGGTGGTGGGACCTTGGGCTGGGCTCGGCTGCGGCGCGATGGAGGCAGGCGGCCGCGGCTTCGGAGCGGTGCAGCGCGGCGCGACGATGGGCTGGGCTTCGGAGCGGTGCAGCGCGGCGCGGCGGTGGGCTGGGCTCGACTGCGGCATTTGCGATGGTGGGGCTGGGCTTCGGAGCGGAGCGGAGAAAGAGAAAGAAGGAGAGAAAGTGAGGCGGGGGAGGGTCTGGGCCGATATTAGGTTAAAATCCTGACGGCCGATGACCATTAGGAACGCTGATGGCTTTGCCGTCAGCGTATATATTATTATTATTTTTTAAAAAATTATATGCTGATGGGTAGACCGTCAGGATCCTGACGGCCATGACCGTCAGAGTATATATAATTATTTTTTTTAAAATTAAGAATTATATCCTGACGGGCGACTCCAAAATTATATACTGACGGGCGTGGCCGTCAGTATAATGAAGCGGGATAAACTCCCGCTCATTCGCTGACGGTTTACTGGCGGCTTCCTTTGTTGGCAGCCAAAGCTGCCAGTATACCTGCTAGCATTTCATTCCGCCAGTAAGCCCATCAGCAATGCTGACGGCTTTTTGCCCGTCAGCATATCCGCCAGGATTGCCGATTTTTTTTGTAGTGATTCCATGCGCTTGTTACCCATTCTCCAATGTAATATTTACACAAAAGCTTTCAGGGACCTTCTCCTTTGTAGGCAGTTGTTGCTTGCATAACGCACTCACCTCCTTTGTTAGTGGAACGTACTGATTTTCTCCGAACGCCTATGTCTTGTAGCAAGCTCCTTGAAGAAATTCACATATGCCGGCATCGTCTTGATCACATCCAAAAGAGGAAGGTTGATGTTGACGTTTTCAGCAAGTTATAAAGCTCCATGAACTTCTTATTCTCTTTTTCCAGTCATAGGCGACTTAGGAAAGGAACTTTGTCGGGGATTTTCCTAAGGTCTCCATCTTCCAATGGTGAAGTGGGGGTTTTGTTCGTGAGCTTCCCCTTTAAAGATCCCGGAATGTAAGGGTTTGGCGTCTTATACAATTGCTCCACCAGCTTAGATTCATCCCCCATTGGTGATGCCGTTGTTGGAATCTTCGTCATCTCATTGTCTCCTTCGTTTCTATTTCAACTCCATTGTCGATCACTTTGCCACTACGTAGGACTTTAATCGCTGAGGCTTGCTTTGGTTGGCTTAAAAATCTTTCCTTATTTTCTAATAATGGGGCTATAGAGACTGAAAGTTGTCCCACTACTATCTCGACCTTCCTCTAGCCAGTGGGCACTTACTTCAAGCCATTAGTGTTTTCAAGAGTGGCCTTAGCGATTTGCTGCATTGTCTTAGTAAGCTCAGTCTCCATCCCCTGCATTTTTTTCAAAATATCATCTATTCTTGCGTTGACATTCTCAATCCCATCCCGATTTTGAAGCATCTCAGTCACTTAGTTTTGTTGCCAAATTAAGAGTTGATCATTTGATTGAACCGGATTTGACGTTTGCCCCTTTGTAGGTGGTGGTGGTGCTAAATACTTAGGGTCCGTTTGTTAAGGTATTGGCACATAGTTCGGACTCCCAGGACCATACTTCAAACTCGGATGATCGCGAACGCCATGATTATAGGTGAACTTCTGTTCCAAATTATTGGATTAAAAGTTTTGAATGGCGTTCACCTCGACGTCCCCATCTTCCTCGAATATAACTTGACATGCATTTGCTCCATGTCCAAATGCTCCACATATTCCACAAGTTTCGTGGGAAGGTTGTGATTTCTTTTCCTCCTGCTTCATCATCAACTTAGTCAACAACTCGACATGCTTCGTGATTTTCTCAATCTTATTATCCTCTTCTCGCGCAACCGAAACCTCATTCACTCTAAGTTTTCGAGGCCTTAAACTCGTTTGCCTTGACTTATCACTTATTGATTCAAAAAGATCTTGTGCTTCCTCCGTAGTTAAGCCCCCAAAATCTCCTGCTTGTGTTTCCACTTGTTTCTTAAAATTCGGCAACAATCCTTCATAATAGTAATTGTTGACCATTTCGTCGCTATTACCATGGTGTGGACATGCATTGATGAGCTCCTTAAAATGATCCCACGCCTCTTGAAATAATTCGCCATCCAATTGCTCGAAGTTAGAAATTTCCCTCCTCAACTTCGTTGTCGTCTGGGCTGAGTAAAATCTTCCCACAAATTTCTTGTAAACCATCTCCCAATTTGTTAGGGAGTTAGGTTGTAATTGATTGAACCATCGTTTTACCTTATCTTTCAGGGTACTAGGGAAGTATCTCGTTCTAAGCTGTCCTTCACTAAGCCCTCGATCTTGAATCCCATATAATGCTATGTAAAATTCTCGAACGAACTCGAGTGGGTCTTCATTCGGAAAATCATAGAAAGAGGGTAGTCTATTCAAATCGTCGGTCCTCAAATTGTAGTTTCTAGCCGCTTGCCTAAAACTATCGCTGAGCTATATGGTCCAATGGTTGAGCATGCGAGGTCACCTTGTTTTCGTACGTTTTGATATCGAGGGGCATGTCTTCCTCCAACATTCGCACGTCTTCCTCCAAAATTATCCCTATCCTCATAATAATCATCCTCATTAAACCCGTTATCATCCTCATATTCATCGTCCAGTGAATCGTCATCTTGACCATCATTGTACTGTCGTCCTCCTCGTCTATTTTGGAAACGGTTCGGTACTCGCTCCCGATTTAAATTCTCATTGTGTTGTTGGTTGTTTTGGGGCTGGGGCCCACCATTACCAACTTGGTTGCGTAAGAACTCCTCGTTTGCACGAGCGTTATATGCTTCTGCTTCTGCAAGATTCCTAAAGTACTGTGGACGGTTGATTTGATCTCCTTGAATCACTACTTAACGATTATCTTGGCCTTGGGGCTCTCCGTTGTTTGGATCGTTGAGGAACTGATTTCCTTCTTGATTCTTTTCGTTATTGATCCTTTGGTTGTTTTGTTATACGCTTGATTGGGATCAAGAATCGTTGGGTCTTCTTGACGATTGTCGTCTTGTGGGTCTCCAAAGTTTAGATCATCGGTAGGTGGCATCCCATATGGTTGGTATTGTAGAGGGGTATTATTGTCATTTCCTTGCCCTCGGCCACCATTCGTTCTTCCTCCTCCTCTTCCACCTAGTCCTCGGCCTCAAATAGGGGTAGTCTTTGACATGTTGGACGAATTTGTATCTCGATTATTAGCGTCGGGGGAATGAAAGAGTCTTCTTGGTCTACCTACTCGTTCAACGTTGTTTATAAATGGCGCAAGTTTGTTTTGTAAACTTCGACGACCATGCATCAATCAACAAACAATTTAAACACATCGAGTGGCAAACAAAGAACCTTTATACAAATAGACGGAAAAGAAAATAACACGAACAAACATTATCAAAACCTATTTCGATCCCCGGCAACGGCGCCAATTTTTGATTCGAGCTTTTGTGTGTGCCTACTTTATAAATAATTATCAGAAATTTAATAGCTCGCCCGCAAAATAACGAGATCGCGTGTAGGTTGACAAGCTTAACTCGAGTCGTCTATCAAGGACTAACGTTCAGAATCTTTAATGTTTGTTTAGTCACAATTTTAACACGAGAACTTGTATAAATTTGATTTTTGCAAATTATCAACTACTAATAAATTTAAAAGCATCAACTAATTATTTTTAAACTAATTAACCTAATTTATTTATCCTAATTAATTATCTAAGCTAAATTATCTAATTATTATTCTAAGGATTTAAAAGCAATTTAATTCTAAATTAATTGTCTAGCATGCTTGAACTATTATGAATTAGATCTAAGCATATAATTTCTCAAGAACAAGAACAATCTCAAAATTCTCAAGCACTAACATATTATAAACTAAATTATCAATTAATTATCAAAACTAAGCAATTTATTAAACTAAGTATGAACAAATCTCATCACCAAGCATGAACAATAAGAAAGCGCAGCAACTATATTAATAATAAAACTAAAAATCTCAAGGTCCAAGCTTCAGCGATTCAATAGTTCAAAACGATCAAAATATCTAAACTGTTCAAAAATTCAAACGAAAGCAATTAAATTCTAAAACTAAGATTAAATTAAGAAGTAACTAAGTTTAGAGAACTTATTATTAAGCTAAAGTTGCTGGGAAGTTGCTCTGAAAATCGTGTGACCTCAGGTCGCCAATCGTCGAAGAAACGAATCTCGGATGAAAAAACTTCGTTTCGTCACTCGGGTCTTCGTTCTTTGTCGTAGATCTTGAAAACTCATCCAAGGGTGTCGAAATTCAGATTCCTAACCCTAGGATTGTTATTTGGATGGTTTTTGGGGTGTGGTGTCCGCCCAAAGTCGGATTATGGGGAGTTATTTATAGTTTTCGTGTTTCTTGGACAGCAAGAAATCATAAGTCGGTTTCTGGGCAAGTTTACGGTAGCACCTTACGGTTAGGAGCTACCGTAAGCTTCTCTGTTGCCTCCTTACGGTAAGGCTTACGGTTAGTAACCCTTATAGAAAGCTACCGTTAACTCTTCATTTTTGAATTTCTGCACTTCGACAACGGTTCTGGCAGCAGTTCGAAACCGTTATAGAAAGCGGTAGCACTTTACGGTAGGAAGCTACCGTTAACAGCTACCGTAAATGCCTCTTTCCTTCAACGACAACGGTTCCAGAAACATAACCGTTACAGAAAGTCTGTCAGCTTCAAATTCTTGCTACTTCTTCACCGGAAAGCTCGATCTTTGACTATCGATCATCATACTTTATCCCTAACATGCTGAACTCTTCCGGTTACTTAGCTATAAAGTAAGAAACCACAAATAATCACTTATTTGCATCAATCTAGATCAAAAAGCGGTAAAATAAGCTAGAAGTACAAATATACGAATTTAAGTTCAAACTACCCAACTTATACCAAAAATAATAAGAAAAATCAACTAAAATACAACTAAAAATGAGCATTAATACGTGTTAATCACAAATCTTTGATTTTAATAATTAAACTCATTTTCAAATTTTACCAAATCTAAGATTTCTGAATCCATAATCACGATCCCAATTTCAAGAAAACACATACACACACACACAGAAAAAAAAAGGAAATAATTTCTATTGAATTGAAAATTACCTGAATAGTGCTGTGGGCAAGTGGAGATATCATGTAGAATAAAATTAGATCGAAGAAAGTAGATCGTAACATTCATCGACAATAGCCACCCCTGCCGCGTTTGGATCGAATCTCATCAAGTTAATCCGCCCCGCCTCGCGCCCCATTCCACCGACGTACAGGACGCCATTTTCTGGGGCGTCGCCGCCGGCACCACCGCCTTATGGATCGTAATCCGCTGGACTTTCGTGCTAGCCATGGCTGCGGCTTGTGTACTCCGCTGCAGTACTCTTCTTTTTTCTTCTCTCACCACAAAAATAAAACCCTGGAAGTTGAAAACAAATTTGTAAAACAGAAGCACGACAATCATATATATATATATACATATAGATGTTGAAAACAGATATGTAAAATGAACAGAAGGAACCCAGCGCAGCACCATGGAATTTTTTCTGTTGACGGCAGTAAAGAAAAAAAATGGAGGACAGTGTTGGACGTAAACCCTAGTTTTTTCAATATTAACATAAATAAAAAAAAAGTTGTTATTTATACCTGGTCAAAATTTTGGCCTCCTCCCAAAATAGACCCCTATGAACCACAGCCCGACACGTCATTTTTAGAGAATTCTAATTGGTCCAATTCAGCCCCGCAACGCTCTCCTTTTGATACATAGCGTTAATAGTTAACATTATTAATAACATGGAGGATAAAATAGAGATTTTGAAAGATAAAAAAATAAGTAGAAACGAAAAAAAATATCATGTAGGATCAGGTTTTCTCAAAATTATGTTTTTTTTAAAATATAATTGAGATAGATACTCTAATTAATATTGATTATAAACTATTATTTTTAATTAAAAAGCTAACTATGATTAGTTTTTTTTAATTATGTAAGAAAAATGTATTATAATTAGGATATATATCTTAATTAATATTAAAAATAATAAGAATTGATATTATAGGTTCTTTTTTTAATTAAAAGACACATAGGTTTAGTAATCTTAATTATGTAGAAATTTCTTAATATAATTAGGATAGATACCCTAATTAATATTAATAATGAGTTAATTTATTTTTTTAATTAAAAATTCACCTACGATTAGTTTTTTTAATTATGCAGGAACTTTATTAATATAATTAAGATAGATATGCTAATTAATATTAAAATACAGATTTCTTTTTAATTAAAAGCCGCCTAGGATTTTTTTAATTATTTAGAATTTTTTTAACAGTTAAGATAGATATCTTATTAATATTAGGAATAATAAGATCATTTGTGTAATATATATATATATATATATATATATATATATATAAAATCACTTATATGGTATTTTGTGTTACTTTTTCTTTTTGTTAATTTTTAATTTCAAAATTTTTACTTTTTTAAAAAAGTAATTTGACCACTTTTTTAAAATTAAATTATACAAAAATGCCCAACACAATACAATTTAACATTTATTCATTGGCTATCATTAAGTTATTAATCAAATATTATTACGATTTACAATTTTTTTATTTGAATTGATCTAATAAAATAATATATTTTTTACTATCTCATAAATTGCGCAGAACAATACAAGTGCGAACCCAGCATCGAGTGGAATAAATACTGTGTCATAAACTATAATAAATTTATAAAAGATCAACTAATTTCGAAACTAAGAAGGGTAATGCCGCATTTGAAAGCAAATGTTGCTAAAGACGATAATTTTTAAAGCATTCATGTCATACTTAATTTCTATCGAAATTCAAAAATTGAATTAATTTGGTTAGCTATGCTTTTACGTTTTACATATCAATCACTTCAATTTCATCGGAATATTTATATTTAATTTAGTATACTTATAATATTATTTGCTAACTATATAGACATAACAATGATTTTTTTTTTCTCTTCATGCCGGATTTGCGGCAGAACTACAATCCATATTAGATAGTGAAAGCAATTTGGTTGAGTCATTTACAATGGCCAAACAAACGTTTGAAGAGGATGGTGTTGCTGAAGTGAAATTGTGTCTACTTAAGAGAAGAGACGGGGTTGGAACGATGCACAGTCTTCCAGAAGTGGACAAGCATTCTGTATTGGTTGTTCGTGATCTTGATACTCAAAGTGCTAAAATAACGACATATACTATAATTACCAACGGAAAATTGCTGTTGTTATTTTACCAAGAGATTATTTCCGTTGGCGAGTTTCTAATTACCAACAGACTGGTTCAGTTGGTATTTACCAACGGATACGGATTTATTCCATTAATAAATAGTGATAGATCATTTCGTTGGTAAATTTATAATTACCAACAGAATAATTCAGTTGGTAAATAGGGACAAATAATTTTCCGTTGGTAAATCTGTTGCTCGATTTGGCGACAGACAGTTTTTCGTTGGCAAATTTTACCATCGAGCAATATACCAACATATATTTTCGATTGGTAATTAGTTGGTAAACTCAATTCCCAACAGAATTAGTTTATTACCAACGGAAAAATCTATTTGTATTTTCTAATTCTCTTGTAGTTTATTTAGTTTAAAGGGTTTTTCAATTAATTCTGACAAGTGGTCCCACTTGTCCCCTTTAGAAGGTCAGCATACCAGACCTGTCTTGATTCTGCTCTATCCAGGTTTATCTCGTAAGTCAGGGTACCAGACCTGTCTTGATCCTGTTCTCCAAGGTCAGGGCACCAGACCTGTCTTGATCCTGTTCTCTAAGGATTATTTCGTATAGAATCTATACCAGGTCAGGACAATTCCTGAGCCTCGGTGATCCCTTTCTCGATGTATCTCTGACCTTTCTTCGAGAAGACCAGGTCAGGCCTTCTCCAGGGTTGGTCTGGCCTAGTCTCCTGTCTTTTCCTTAGTAATCTTAACTCAGATCTACCCCTATCCAGGTCTGGTTATTCAGGCCTCATCAACTCCTCCCCCCGAAATGGTTGGGGTAGATCGGCAAAATTCCAAGGCCCTTGGGAGTAAATGAGGTCCCACACACCTTTCCTGTTTCTCGTACCTGCACGAATCCCTAAAAATACGTCGGGTAACCAGGCCTCATCATTGGCATTAGTGGTGCCGATCTATATCCCGAAACGGCTACCATACCTGCAAGCCTTACCAGGTACTGTACTACTGACAAGTCAGCGGCGTGTGACCTATCCTACAACGGTTGGCGTTCCATCTCACCACCTAGGGTACTGTTCATCTGCCCAGCATTAAATGCGGGGATCCCATATCAAATCCCGTTTTTTCCTCGATTTCTGTTTTTTGAAATTATCTCCTTATCTTTTATTCCCGCTGCTCTCTCTCTCTCTTTCACTTTTCGTGTTTTCACTTTTTCAAAATACTCTCGAGCTTCTATTTCTCTCTCTAGCAATCCAGCGAGTTTCAGACCTTCAGTTTTTCCGACCACTCACATACCAGGTACTTTCTCCCTCCCTTATATTATTTTTTCGATAATGTCGTCGTCATCTTCTCCTCTCGACGCTCTTCTTGATACTTCTTCTTCTACGGTGAAGGTAGCCTCCTCATCCTCGCCATCTTCCCCTCCAGCATTGGCGGCCGCCACTTCCTCCTCGTCCTCACTTGAATATCCTCCATCTGTCCCAGACCATCTTAAGATCCCCTCCATTCTTAGCGACACATCCGTCGAGGAAATTCGCTATATGTACAAATTCCCCGAGCAATTTGACCCATACAGTCCTCCGGCGGGTATTCTAGCGTGGTAAGCGCTAGAAGGTCGCCTGACCTTTTACGTCAATCAATTCTAGGCAGGTTTGTGTCTTCCATTTTTCAATTTACCCCCAACTCTTTTAGAATTATAGAAGGTTTTAATCTGGCCATGTGGTATACTGGTCTGGACCCTACAGCCCATACCTTCTACCAGCTTTATCAAGCTAAGAGCTCCTACCCTGGCTGCCTCTACCTCAGCGCCAGACCTGGGGTTCATTTCTTATACGGGCTTCCTTCCTCCAACAAAGCCTGGAGGAAGAAATTCTTTTTTGTCTACTGCGATGGAGACTGGGGTTTTGACCCCAAGCCCATTGAGAAGATGCCTTCTTATCGTCACCTGTCCGTAGAAGACAGGTCTCCTCGCTTGCAAAAAATCATTTCCACCCTTAATGACAATCCCCTTCACATGACTCAACTCCTTCTTCCCTTTGTTTTGGATTTTTTCAACGAGCTGCTAGAAACAGACCCTTTGACCCGGGAGATTGGTAAAATCCCTTTTATTTGGTCTGTCCTTTATACTTTTTTTTCTTATAAGTCTCTTATCATCTTCTCCTTTTCTTTTTCAGCATGTATGATGCGCCAAATGATTGCCGCTCGCAAACGAGGGCGGAGGCTACTCCATAACTGGGGGCTCAGGAAGTGGGTTCCCCCTCCTCTCCCCAAGTCCAGGGCCTCGATCCTTCTCGAGTGTCGAGCTCCAGCCCTTCTCGGCTGCCTCCTCTCCCTACGGCGGCTGTGAGCCCCACCTCTGAATCCGAGGAGGATAACACCCCCTAGGCCAAGAGGCCCAGAACAACCCAGGGCAGGCGTGCCCCCTCAATCACGGCGCCAAACACCCGCAGTGCCAACCCCTCCGCTAATACTTCAGTTCTGAATTGCTGGTACCCATTAGATCTAGCCAAGCAATTTCATCAATCTTAATATAATAATCCCAACATCATCATCACCAATAATATTATACAATTCATCATCATACATAGGGGGTTTGTTTGTTGGGGTTTTGATTATTCTAATTCAAGCAAGAAATTAAAAGTATAATAATTAATTAAACTAAATTAAACGAAAAGAAAACTTACTAATTAAATTGATGAATTTGCAGCGTCTTGGTTGTAGAAATCTTGAATCTAAATTATCTAAAGCTAATCTAAATTTAATCTAAAACAAGAAAACTAGATCTAAGAATTTTGAAGAGAAACTAAAAATAACTTGGCACTCGTTGGGGTTGTCAATCCCTAAAAGGCCTTAAAAACCCTATGAATAAGTTTAAAGTGTCTAACTATAGCTTAGGTAACTTAAAAATTCAGATTTATAGTATTTATAGAATTTGGAAATCTTTGGCAAAAAGTCATGAAACCGACTTTCTGGGCACCTTACGGTAAGGAGCTACTGTAAGCTTCTCTGTCCAGTCTTTACGGTAGCACTTACGATAAGGTAGCAGTAGGTAACCCTTATAGAAAGTTATCGTTAAGTAGTAACCGTTAAGTCTTTTTTTGCATTTCGGTCAGCGATAACGGTTATAAGGAAACCGTTATAGTAGCTGGCGGTACTAGCTACTATTAGTTCTTGAATTCGGCACTCCTAATCGTTAACATCGGTTGTCAGTAACCGTTAAGTATTAGCGGTAGCAGCTAGCGGTTAGGAGTGACCGCTAAGTGTACCGTTAGCTTCAACGGTTCCATCAGCATAACCGTTATAGAAAGTTTGGCAGCTTCAATTCTTGCTACTTCTTCACCGGAAAGCTAGATCTTTGACTCTCGATCATCATACTTCATCTCTAACGTGCTAAACTCTTCCGGTTACTTAGCTATAAAGTGAAAAACCACAAATAATCACTTATTTGCATCAATCTAGGTCAAAACATGATAAAATGAGTTGGAAATACAAATATACGAAATTAAGCTTAATCTATCCAACTTATACCAAAAACACTAATAAAAACTACCCAAAATACTCACTAAAATAAGTACAAATATTTGTTAATCACTCTTCTGGAATATGAAAACTCGAACACATGATAGGTGAAATTTTATACCGAATTTCACAAACTAATATTCTCCACATCGCTTCGCGTGGAAAAATGTAATGATAATCATAATATATGTTGATCTCATCAATCTTTTTATCCTCTGCATCCCCACATTTGTTCTGATAGAATGTTATAGTGAACCTATAGTTATATTTATTGGCATATTTGAACAAATACATGATAGATGTAAATTAGTTGCACTGTTTAACATTTAAATGATCTACACAATTTAATAATAGATAAGAATTATGTAAAACAATCCTCTGAAGAACTGCTAGTAAATGTCGCGGGCTAGACAACATGAGTATCAACACTTGAGCCATCTGTTTCACCTCATAATACTATCAACAACCCCACTTTACATCCCACTTCATAATTTTTTGATGAATTCTGACGTACCACAATTTTGAAGATTCAATAATCATATATGCATCAATTATGAATTGTTGTGTGAGTCGTCGACTATATAGATAGTGAGTACCTCCATGTCTCTTTCATGCAATAGGTGAGAAAAGAACTCCACCTGGCTCACATATTTTTTACCCTTACCTTTAGGTTTTCGAGGTTCAGAAAAAGATATGTCTTCCCTATGGTTTTCTTCACCACATGAAAATAGTAATGGATAGTTTAGAGCAACATACGAAGGATGCAACTCGTTGATATGTTCCAAATTATCAGATCTCTTTTCTACTGCAATTCTCTTGCTACCACTTTGTGGATCAATATCACCAACAACTAATACATATTTATTTGATCTTTTTACGAATCTATTATATGTGGTGCTACAGTGTTCATTCCACTCGATGTTGGTTTCGCACTTTTATTATTTTGCATGATTATTGAGATAGTAATAAAATACATTATTTTAAAAAATCAATTCAAATCAAAAATATTGAATCATAATAATATTTGATAAATAACATGTTGATAGCCAATAAAACAATACTACACTGTATTGCATTGTGCAATTTTGCATATTTTAATTAAAAAAGTGGTAAAATTATTTTTGAAAAAAAGTGACAAATTTGATATTGTTGAACACATAATAAAAAATAAAATAACACCACATACACAACACACACACACACACACACACACACACACACACACACACACACACATATATATATATATATATATATATATATATATATATATATATATATATATATATATATATAGAGAGAAGAGAGAGAGAGAGAGAGAGAGAGAGAGAGAGAGAGATGATCTATTATTATTTTTTGAATATTAATTAGGGTATCCATCCTAATTATGTTAAAAAAACTCCAACATAATTAACTAAAAAACTAAATCATCATTAACATTAAACATTGTTTATGAGATCAATTCAAATATAAAAATTATTGAATCATAATAATATTCGATAGATATCATGTTGATAGCCAATAAAATAAATACTGAAATATGTTGTCATTTTTATATAATTTAATTTAAAAAATTGGTCAAATTACTTTTGAGAAAAAGTGACAAATTTGATATTATTGGACTGGCAAAAAAATAAAATAAAATAAAATAAC